>JAQQZX010000003.1:1545169-1570956 GCA_030068355.1 Notoglanidium maculatum
CACACACACACACACACACACACACACACACACACACACACACACACACACACACACACACACACACACACAGACAGGTCTGCTCAGGTCTGAAAAGTGGACACAGCTGAGCTTCCCCCGGTTTGTTGTCTACTTGACTGATGTGTTTAATTAAATACACGAGGTTAAAGACTTGTGCTATAAAAATATTTTCTTTGGGGTCCAATATTTTACGCTGCTCTTTTTTTATTAGCTATTGAATCATTCTCTAAGCAGAATGTACCTCAGACTCATCCATAAATGAGAAGAAATATTCTTTTCACTTTCATGTTACAGCAAAAAGCAGACTTGGGCAATTTCTTTCATTCTTTTCCAGACTTTTCTTCTTTGTTAACCTTATAGCAGGTGCTGCGACTTACAATCAGAATTCGCATTAGCCTCACTACGGAAGAAAAAAAACAAAACGTTAATCATATAGTACTTTACATTTTGAGTCTCACAGTCCTTTACATAGAAGATAAATAAAAAAAAAAAAGATAAAGAGTAAAACAACCTACCACCAATAACAATAAATATAAAGATGCAATACTGTGGAAATAAAATATACGGTAAAATATATAATTTAGAAATGATATATTTTATATAATAATATAATGAACAATTAAATAGTAACTAACAGTAAAAGTTACTCATACACATTAATTAATTAATTAATTTTTTAACCCACAATAAATGAACAGTCTACAGATTGTAGCTAAATACTATTGGTTTAGATTTATTACAGTCGCTATGTTTAATGACATGGACCTTGAATAAATCAGTCCGAACCATTAAATCCTTATTCTGGATTTTAAAAATAATTATATATAAGAAAATCTTCCTCCAACTGAGTTGTAATTAATTTTAAGAATTAATAGTAAACCTGTTTTAGATGCTTGAGATGGGTTCTCCTGTACTACCCAGAGCATCAGTAAGATACACCAGAGCTAAACTTTTAGTCCAACTGTTACAAGTATCTATTTTTAATGTAGGTATTTTGTTTCCCATATGGGTTCTAGTGGTTTAACAGATGATCATTCATGTATTTGCTGGTCCTAGTGGTGATCTCTAATGGTGTTGCTAATGGTAACAACCTGTGCTTTAAAGGTGATACTTAATGGATATAATGCATTTATTGTGACTTTAAACTTTAGCACCTAAATGAACCTGCCTATCTAGGTTTAGCTGCCTAATATGTAAATGTGGTACACTATATGGCCAAAAGTTTGTGCACCCCTCATCATCAGAACAATACGTGCTTGTTGAACATCTCATTCCAGATTTATTCCTCTTTTCTGATATAATGCGCGCCGCTGTTCTCTTCGTCTTCCCACTAGATGTCGGGGCGCGGCTGTGGGGAATTAATGTGTTCATGCAGCTAACAGAGCGTTAGTGAGGTCAGGCGCTGATGTTGGGATGTCGAGGAGGCTCCAGTTCCAGTTCATCCCAAAGGTGTTCAGTGGGGTTGAGGTCAGGGCTCTGTGCAGGAACCTCCAGTTCTTCCACTCCAACCTTAACCTGAACACCACATCTGCATGCAGCTGCTTTGTGCTTTCATGTTGGAACAGGAACAGGTTTGGGCCCCTTAGTTCATCATCTGCTTTAGTTTGTGAAAGGACCACTTAAGGGTGTGCTGGTCAGTAGTAAACAAACTTTTGCCGTATAGCATACAGCAGAAACCATTAAACCCATCCTCATATATAATGGAAACTATTAGGCTGATTACTTTTATGAAGTAAAAGACACTATTTCTATTGTTTATTATTTCCAGCAGTGGTTACTGTACTCTGTCCTATGTTTGTGTTTTTATGGTAGAAGTGCTACAGACATCTAACTTATTTTCACACTTGTAAAAAGGAAAAAAAAAAAACCTTCCATCACATCATACTGTATGACCTCTTGATTTTCTTCACCAGTGTTGAGCAAAAAAACCTATTAGTGACAGCGAGCTAGATATTTTTAATATAATTTTTAAAAAGTAAATGATTAAGGCTACAATCTAAACTATGTAAACTAATCTATTTTTGTATAGAATATGTGCTGCCTGAAGTGGATATGAAAAAAAAAACAACCTCAGATGACATGTACACTGTAACCATAGCAACATTATTAGCACTGAGTATTAGCTAGTACTGACTAAATAGCTAGCTTGGCTAGGTATGTTAGTTTAGTTATAAAAAAAATAATAAAATCAGGATATATTTAATAACATGTAGCTGTACTATTTGAAGATGAGAAAGCAGCCTGAAATATTGTTAGCTTTGGAGACCGAAAATCATACAGCGTTAGCGACTAAACAGCATTTATAGCTGGATGAGAAACAGTGTTAACGTGAAATTAATGATTACTTTCCGTTGCTTTTTTTCCAGGAAAAGAGCCAGCTGTTTATTATTTTCTGTCAAAGTGTCGCTAATTTGCAGAGTAAAAATTTCTTGCTAGTAAGTTATGCTAAGCAAGATATGCTAATAGATCTGACTGAGCACTTATAGTGAGGTTTTCACCGTAAACCCTTTTATTCAGATATAAATAAAAATGTCTCATACAATATATCAGAGCTTTTCTGTTTTTAACCTTGCATGTTTGGGCTTTAAGTTAGACCTGCATTAAGATTTAAACCCAGTCTGAAGGTGCACTCCTGCTAATATGGAGCTAATAAACCATAAGGAGGTTTCACTGGAAATCCCGTTTTAAAATAAATCTTGCAGTTGCATTGCTGTAAAATTGAATAAGACTGGCTAGGGAGAGAACATTGCTAAGCAGTGAACAATACCGAGGGGTTAGCATCTGTCACGGTCAGCTAATTGTTAAATGACACGCAGGGCTGTTTTCCATATAAACAGGTGAGTTGCTAAGGAGCGGCGCTGCCAGATGATGATGTGTGGCGTTTCTGCTCTCGTGGAGCTCCAAGAACCGAGATCAGAGCACCGATCTTTTCAGCGTTGCTCCCCGAAGACTCTTAAAGAGCCATTAGTGAACATCTGGTTAAGATTAGTGCAGTTACTGCCATCAGCAAGAGCGTGTTAGCGGATTCGGCTTGTTTTCCTTCTTTCTTTCATTCTTGGCTTAAAATAGCTCATTTGTGTTGATTTAAATCAAGAAAAGTAAATTGGAGTTATTGAAGGTCTACTAGGAAAACTCAACAACAAACCTAGCTCAACAAAGTGCAGAAATATAATACACTTGTAATTAAAAGCGACAATCAGTACATATACAGAAAGCTACAGTGAGGATTGAGCTAATTTGTTGTATGTATAAGCAAAAAGAGTCACGATGCAAAATACAAGCCAAGTAAGACAATGTTGTATGTGTAATAGATAAAAATACTGAACTCTCTCACACTTCCCCGTATTAAACAATACACCCTGAATGAGTTGCGTATTTGGTTTAAACCTACTTCATTAACAGTTTTCTGCATTACCCACAATGCTGTTTTGTTAGCAAAAGACATGCTTAATATATTTTCTTTCTTAAAACGGTGAACTGTGCACTCAGTGTTATAGATTTAACCAACTTATCCATCTAAATCTAAATTTAAGATTAATCTAAAGTAAAAACTACTATAAACCCATGTAAACTGGTATAGTGAAGTTCTAGGTCCTGTTGACGTTGTGAACGGCCATGTTGACATTTTGGACATTTTCCTTTCATTTCTCTTATAAAAATCAGTTTTTATTTGTGAGTGTATTCGGTACCAGGGTGTTGTGACCTCGCCATAAGAGGTGTGGAAGGAAAGTACGCTTCTCTGAACATGTTATCGCATAAATGGCCTAAAGACTTCTCATATATTGAGTAAGCTTTCACACATTTACTTAGACTGGAAGTTAGGCAAGAACAAGACAGAACTCAGACCACACTCCTTCTGAAGAACTTTAACTTTAACTGTTAAATAAAATGCATCTGCTGTGAAGAGCCTGTCTCCAGATTTCCCTTACTGATGTGTTATTCCGGTATTAAAGACCACGACATGACGTCATGTTGTTGAACTCGGTGTTGAGTAGGAATTCCAAGTTGAGGGGCCATTTTCTTCGTTTTTTTCCTAGACGGCGGTAGGAAATTCCGAGTTACAAGACGAAACCCTTGCTTAATTAATCTTTATCTAAAGACAGCGATGCAGCGGTGCTTTATCCTTTAGCCTGTCCAGATCGCTCACCTCCTCATCTGAATCCACTACTCAAACAGATCAACTTCCAAAGCTTCAACTTACATGCTAAAACCTTTAGAGGTTAAGACAAGTTGACATGTTACTGAGAAAGTTCTCCATCCTGACGACTTACTGACCTGCTACTGACACTGGAGACTCCTTACATAAATGATAAATAAATCTCTCCTTACAGAAAACCTCATATCATGATTATACCTTTTTTTTTTAGTTAAGGCCAAGTTAATTAACTTAGATGCACGTTGTATAGGACAGGTTGCTTGCACGTCAAGCCCCGCTTTCATTCACCTTCTGTAACTTCTTTATACTGATCAGTTTTGAACTACTATTTGGTTTATATTTTAAATTCAATAGACATATCATAGAACAAAATGATATCTGAGGGAAAGGAATGGGGGAAAACCTGTCCTGTGCACACGTCCGGTACGTGGAGAAAAGATGAAAATGAATGAATTTGAAAACGCTGAAAAATTTCCTTATGTTTTTAATATGCACGTCTTCAGTGTGCTATTGTTGGAAAAAAACATCACGTGGCACGTACGTACGTCACAATATCAAACAGAGACGAAACGAACAAGCTGAAATTTCTGTTACAACTACAAGCGACCTTTAATGTGAGATGTTAGCACTTCCACGTGAGTTACGTATGACAGTAAAGTGACAAATCCCGACACTTGGCTTGAACGGTTCCTCGGACCGACCCTACAGCGCGTGTGGGCCGGCGTTTTCTCAGTTTCACGCTTTAAACTTTAGTTCCAATCTGCAATTAGTTCGTGTTTACTATCTGATGCACAAAAATGGAAGGGGTTTTATTTTATCCTGTCATATACGACATCTCGTTAAACAAGTATAGGGTCATTATCAGGAAAATTAAAGCTTGGAAGGAAGTAACAGAGCTCTCTGGTGCCTCTAGTGGGTGAACATCGCTAGTGAAGTTAGCTCGCTCACGGACAAAGAGTGTATCCAGATACACACATACGCAGTAGGTAGAGAAATCCAGACAATGGTGTGATTGTGTGATGTGATGGTCTTTAGGGTTTTACTTCCTTATTAGAGTGTCTTTATCAGCTTCTATTCCTTTTCTGCTCGGTTTGTAGCCTGATGCTGTTGTTTTATTAGCATCCTGTTTGGGTGCATTTTTATCCAAGTGACCCGTTTGTTTTAGCAGGATGTGGTTCCAAAATAAAAACTGACTCAAGGGATTCATAAATGAGTCACGACAAATACACCCCGACCCAGACGGGGCATCATTTGCATTTAATTATTTGGGAGTTGTTTTTATCCAAAGTGAAGCGTAAAGCACAGAGCTGCGACACTGAAGATGAGTTTTTTTCACTGTTGTTTGGCAAACGGCGGCGCTCTGGGAGTTCACTAGCAGAGAAAAACATTTTAACTACAAATAAATAGCGATAATAATCGACTGTATAACTAAACACGTTTTCCCCAGATGACGTACACGGCATTATGTTTTCCTCAATTAAACTGTCAGTCAGTCTTCCTTCATCACCCCAAGGTTTGCCACTCATATTTTTACCTCTCATCGTACTATTTAACTGTCTGGAATAACACCGTCTCACACACCACTGCTTTTTAAAAGGCCTACTTTCACTGGACTTCCCCGTGTTGGTTTGTGGTGAGGGACGACTGTTTATTTTCCTTCCCTGCTCTGGTGGTTCTTCATGGTTTGTCCTTTTGCTTTAGGTGTCATGCAAGACTTAAGAATGTAAGAGTGCAAGCTAAAACATTTACCGTGTGGTGTAAGCCGTGGATTTTACTCAAACACACTTTTATAAATCACATTCGAGAACGTTATAGGATGAATATGTTAATATAAAGTTAGCTGTTAGTGACAGATTAGCCTGAACACTCATTGTGGTATTGTTTTATAGGTATTGAATACCTACAACCCCCACACTTTAACCGAAATAACTTGGACTGGATCTTAGAAAACCTTTGACATCTTCATTTGCCTTAAAAAAGAAAAGATGGCAATAAATTGTGGTGAAAGTCTGTGGGAGATGCGTGCTGCTAAATTCTGGATTCTGATTGGTCAGAAGGTGTTCTAATACGATATTGTGTAAAACCATATAAACCTTAATGCGGTGAAGGAGGAATGTGTTTTATGGAAGGAGTCTCCAGTGTCAGTGCTTTGTAGCAGTCAGGAAAACTTTACATCGTCATCTTCAGGACAGACGAGTTTAAACTTTTTGTGGTTTCTTGGTAACATAACAAGCAGCATTTTTTTGCCTTTTTTTGTTTTGTCTTATTTACTTAGAAAAAAAGAGAGGCTGGTGACGGAACGACTGATCATAAGCTTATTTTTAAAATAGGACCCAGATGTGGCAGATCTTGTTTTTATAATTTGAGAAAGTAAGACATTTGATAACTCTCCATGATGGTACGAGCACAAGCTTTGATAATTTTTGGATTGGAGTATTGCAGCACGATGCTGGCCGGCTGATCTGCTGTCTCTTTACGTAAACCTCAGCTGGTTCAGACCGCATCATTACCAGGAAAGAAACGGATCATATTCCCCCGATTTTAACATTTTACCTTCATTTCAAGTTGGAAATACAGTCGTTACTACTACTGCATGGAAGAGGATTAGTTAGCGGATGAACCATGAACGCCAGTCTGGCTGTTGATTCCAGCGTCAAGAGAGTTTTACATTTTGAGGTTTTTCTGGCATTTTCTCTGAAAAATGACTTTAATGATTCATTTTTTTTTCAACATTTCTGGTGTAACAAAGTACTTTCCTCTAATAAAGTATAATTTTTTCAGCACAATTGGATCCACTACATAATAAATACCTCCTGTGATGTTTTTCATAAAAGCATTTGTTAGTATTTTCTCAAAAGCCCTTCTAGCAGTTGCAGAAATTCCCAGATGGGTTTTTTTTCCTTTTTTTTTTCTTTTTTTTTTTTAATAAATCTGACATGGTCAAATGTTTAATGTTAGCCCTGAAGGTGTTCAAAACAATGCGTATTCATATTGATCTAAAAGGCCTGCTTGTCTTTCAGATGGAAGGAACTCGTTTGTTGTCTGAATTGTGCAATTGTGGATTTCCACCCTCCTCGGGAAGCTATGCGAGAGGATTCACATTTTCCATTCTGCGTGTCCAGGACATTTACAGTTGGCGTCAGGGTATCAGTTGGTCGGAGAGGAGGCACTTTGAAGTGTTTGTGGTATCGGCACATCTGCAGGCAAGATGTGCGCCGCGTGCGGAGGAGAAAAAACGGGGGGCCTCCGAGGCCTTCTCCCACCACATCATGTGACAATGAACAACATTCCTTCGCTCTTTGTCGACCGGGAAAAAAAGTGTTGTGAAACTCTTCCCATCTTTGACATAAATCTGTGCGCAACGGCAGCGTCAGTGTGCAGAATTCTTTCCCCGTCTTCTGAATAATGATGTACTTGGCTGAAATGCCTATAAAGCCCCGGGGAACCTTCGATGCTTAGCAGCACCGTTGTTGATTATTTTCAGAAGGACCTGGCCCAGGTTCTGGTGGGAAGCTTTCTGCTAAGCCGCTCGACACTCTCCAGTTTCACCAGCGGTAACACAAGAGTAAACGTATTCCTGTGAAGCTATTCCTGCTCTATATATAAAACTCTTTGATGATGTCCAAGCTCTGAGTCCCAGGTTCGGATCTTTCATATGCATCCCTGACCTCGGCTGTGAGTCGTAAAACGCCGTATACGTAAAGCAGGAACTGGGGGTCAGAGGACAAAAACAGGCCGAGAAATGAAGCGACCCGAGTCAGTGGCATGCAATAACAGAATAACATTTCTCTGAACACTCAAATAAGTCAGCTTTACTATTTTAACCTTGATTTTAACCTGAGTATTGTTGACCTGACCAAAGACATTGATGGATGTCCATTACTGCGCCAGTTAGTCTGACTTAAATGCAGCAAAAACAAACATCGAATAAAATCCAAAATTACAGAGATAAATGTCCATTAGAGTTGACACAGAAGTGACAGAAAAAATACAAAATGTTTTAGACCATCATCAGTGCGCAGAAAAAAAAATCCCTCAAGGCATCATCATATGACCATTTAGCTTTATGGATCTCTATAATTAGCCAACGAGACACAATTAATCAGTTAACCAACTATTATAAAAATAAATAATCTTCCTATTAATAATTCATATCATACTCAATCATAAGTGGCTATAATACACCCTTAGAATGCACAGATATACTTCTTATCCATGTCAGGAGTTTTTTGTGTAACACTTTAGCCTTGGCACAGGCAGTTTTCATAGAAAAAGCTTGTTCTTCATGTCCTTTTGGCTGAGCGTGGATTGACTGTTACGTATATTCTTTGTAATTGAACGGTTAAAGGCATCATGTTTATTTGAGCTGAAAGAAACTGTACTGATTAGCCAAGACATGCTTGTTTAGGTTTAGTTTAGCGCTGAAGCTGCAAGGCTAATGTTGCTAACATTTAAGGAAAGGTAGCTTACAGCTAGCAGTTGGTGTTTTTCAGCATTTTTTTTAGCACTGGCTGACATTTTGAACATGCGGCTAATCTTTCACAAGTAGAGAGGCTACTTGATAATTAAAATCAGTAGAAAGGATGTAACATTGTTAGCAAAGTGTGGTGGCTAAGCTAGCTAGTTACCTCAGTTACCTCAAATGTGCTCACTCACATCTCTGAAAGATTTCATTATATAGATTATTTTTTATTTATATTGTTGATAAGTATATATATATATATATATATATATATAAGTATATGTATATATAAGTATATATATTGTTGATAGACAACTCTGTCCATGCTCACTGTTGCTGTTACTATGGTTACCATGGCAGAGTTTTCTGTCTGCCGTCAGAAAAGCTAATCTTTCATTCATGAAGCGGAACGAGACGTGACGTTTCGAGTGATTTGTCGTCAGTCATGTTAAAGCTCTTTATTCTGTTATTTTAATGAAGGTTGCTAAATGCTTAAATAAATCAATGCTTAAATGATGCTGTTGAGCTAAATGTCTTTTTCAGAAGAGTCATGCTAACCTGGATGCTATACACTTTCCTTACCCATTAGCTACATCAGACTTCAAACATGTTTTGACTGACTGAATATAAATACAGTAGCTTTAGCCTCCATGTTCCTGCTGTTGCTAAATGTGAGTTGCGCTTATAGAAAATTGACTTCTGAGAAGTTTTATTGGCTCATAAAATGTTTTATTGATCACGATCTAAGTTATTTTTGGTTTGGCAATTTAATAAAAAATGTGAAAACTATAAACATGGATTAGATTTATTCAGACTGATACAGTGGTTAAAAGTTTACACCCCCCTGTTAAAGTGGCAGTATTTTTGTGAAGTAAAAAAATAAAACTAAGATAAATTATGTCCGAGCTTCACACCCTCAGTGTGAAATTACAGCCTATAAAAATTCATTGCAAATCACTCAAACATTTTAGGGAAGAATAGGAAAAATAAAAAGTTTACAATAACCTGGTTGCATAAGTAAGCACACCCTTTTATAATTGGGGATGTTGCTATGTTCAGAATGAAATAATCACATTTAAATTCATGCTAAAAAGTAATTATTGTACAGCTGTTATCAGTGAAATGATTCTGATTAACCCCAAATAAAGACCAGCTGTTTTGTAGGTTTTGTTTTTGCTATTTTAGAGCTTACGAGCTTACTGTATGGTTTCTTACTTGAAAGATAACAATCAGGAGAGGGATATAAAATAACTTCCAAGACATTGATGTGAAGGAACACCACGAAGGCTATCATCAGCAAGTGCGGAACATGGAGTGACATCACCAAGAACAGGATGTCCCTCCAAAATTGTACAAAATAAGACAATAACTTACCCAGTGAGGCTGCCAGGAGACCTACAGCAGCATTAAAAGGGCTGCAGGAACATCTGATAAGTGCTGGTTACTCACTGCATGTGACAACAATCTCTTGTATTCTTCACATGTCTGAGCTGTGGGGTAGGGCGGCTTTACAGAAGTTCTCTCTCTCTCAGAAAAAACACCCAAGTCTGACTAAATCACCCTAAACTACGTGTAGCAAAATGTGTTATGGTCTGACGATAATTCCAAAAACTTTAAAATTTCCAAAAGATGTATTTGGCACAAAAAGCACATGACCAGAAGAACCCCATACCCATGTGAAGCATGGTGGTGGCAGCATCATGCTGTGGGGCTGCCTTTATTCTGCCAGAACTGCTGCTTTTATCTAGGTGGAGAGAAGCATGAAAAGCTGCAAATACCAATTTATTTTAGAGCAAAACTTTCAGGTGTCCGCTAGTAAGCTGCAGATGAAAAGGAATTTCAGCTTTCAGCACAACCGTGACCCAAAGCACACATCCAAATCAACACAGGAATGGCTTCACCAAAAGAAGGTCAATGTTTTTGAATTGCTGAGCCAGAACCCAGACCTGAATCCAACCGAAAATCTGTGGGGTGAGCTGTGCACAGGAAATGACCTCACAATGTGACAGCTCTAGAATGTTTTTCAGAGCAAAAGTGGGAGAATATCGCTAAGTCAAGATGTGCCATGCTGGTAGACCCTTACCCAAATAAACTGAGTGGTGTAATGAAATCTAAAAGTTTTTCAACGCAGTGTTAGTTAGGGGTGTGCATACTTATGCAACCAGGTTATTTTTCCTAAAATGTGTTTTTCACTTAATTTTTATATGTTGTAATTTCACATTGAAAGTGAAAAACGTTCCGACATGATTTCTTAGTTTCATTTTTTTACTTCACAAAAACCTGCTATTTTAACAGGGGGGTGTAAACTTTTCATATCCACTGTACATCTGAATGTAAAGTAACCCATTCTATCACAACACTGTCCAACACTGATTCTTGCACTACAGAAATAAAAATAAAGTAGCAAAACAAGTATGTATTGAGAATTTCGTTCAGCCGCTGGTTCAGAACGGAAAAGGTTATTGCTGTATTTTTTATAATTGTGTTAATATTTATTGAGGTGTAATTTACTGCTGAATTACAGTCAGAAATATTATATAGTTTGGCATAGCTGGGCACTTTTACTTTTAAGGACTCAAAGGGTTTAAAAAACTAAATTGCAGATGTCCTCATGTAAACTATGTCCAATTATGACGTCCATTTTGAATCAGCTAAACAGTAAATTCACCAAAAATAGCCCTGCTTATTTTCCTCAATACATCTATTGTAAATTTCGACACCAGTAATGTGTATAAACTGGTCAGCCATTGGTTCGAAGCGTTGGCACCGTGCAGATCCCGCAGTCTGGAGTTTTACAAGAGCCACACAAAAGCATCCTAAACTCAGTAAGAAGCACGACCACGAGCCCAGCGACTTTATCAACAATTTCGTCTGCAGTAACCATAACAGCCCCACCACAGCCCAATTTTCACATTTCATTAATAACAAACGCCCCTGCCAAGATATTCTGTCCCTTTCCCTCAAACAGACGTCGGCCGAGCCATTTGTAACTGTTATTAAAGTCATATTTTACAGCTTTGTCCATAAATCACTCTGAATTAGCCAGATTACTGTGGTGCTTATGCGTTATGGCCGCTCTGCCTGTTCGAATGCTCTAGCGTGTCAAGGGACGAGGCGACGCAGAAAAAAAACGTGTTCCACTGTGGAAAAAGCTATCAGCTACAAGGGAAGAGTGTAAACAAGAACTCGATCCGTTGGCACCGTTGGCGCTGCGGATGATTTCAAAACCGTTTCGGAGCGTCGACACGCTGACGGCGATGGAACTGCAAAACCAAAGACGATGGCATGGATCTAACATGAGCTCAGCGTCACATGTCCCCAGACCTCTTCCACATCCACGGTGGCGCGGTTTCAAGGGCGCAGACCCAGCCCGATGACTCACTCCAAGAAATGAAAACATTTAATTATGGGAGTAAACGGGTTTTCGGGGAAGACGATGACTAACATGTGTGAGACATTCTGGATCTGGTAAAGGTCACTGGACTGAATCCATGCAGAGAGTTCGTTCTGCCATCAGTGATAGCCTGCTGTTCAGCCTCTATAGGCCCAGATGTGGAGAATAGTACCACATTACCAGACTTTGGTCCTCTGGTGTACTGGTCTTCCGGGAGAAAGTCTACTAAATAGCCTACAAATAAATGACATAATTCAGAGTAAGGAGGATGCACCAGCGGAAGGTCCTTTTCCCTCCATTTTGGTCAACAGTCCGTATTCCTCTATCACATCTACCAATGAGCGAGGGTGAAGGTGAACACACGGTTCCTCTGTGACACGGGAAGTCAGCCAACCGCTCCTTTTCTTATGAGCAGAGCAGCATAACACACTCAGAGGAAAGCGCTATCTACCCTCTTCTGCATACTCGAGCTCACAGATGTCCATGAGTGCCGAGTGTCGCTGTGACTGACACTGATTTTATTTCAGCCTGATTTATCTGTCATAGATGTAAATGGCATGTAATAAAAGAAGTCTTTGGTCATGAGTTCTGATCAGCGGTCTTAGAACACATACCTCATGGACAGGTGATTTTGTGTCACTGTGACTAAAGATGGCTGACGACAGTGTTCTGTCAGTGTGAGATTTTTATTTTTTTTTTTTAAATCTCAGAGTGTGCGATTGGCTAAAATCCGACCGTATTAGGACGGCGTTTGACAACGGAAAACTTATGGCGCAGCTACATATTTGGTAACTATGATGGAGGAACGTAAACAAACCAAATCTCCTTATTATTTCGAGCTCACGTTGATAAATATTCATGTTTATTCGAGCTCGTTTTCTTCACGCCAGCTGATGACATGAGTAGAATGTAATCATTTTCTTGAAGTTTATTGTTGGAGGATCTTCATTATATAATCTGACATGGAGAACACATTATATGTTACTGGGATATTGTGCAGTGTGACAAGTAATAATCTTAAAAGAGCTCATCAGTGTTAAATTGGTCTGCAATAAGCACATCAGAATGAACACTGATTCTTCACAGGAAGCATGGAACCCATCAACCCGCCTTCAGACAGCACGAGTGTCCTGACAGCAGCTCGAAATGCCCCACTCTGAATGCGAAACAGCTTCGGAGCCTGTTTTCAGTTCCACCGCTTTAAAAAATTGCCTCGCTGCATTTTGTCTGGACAATTTTGTGGAAACAGGCGAACTGTGTTCCCGTATATTAAATCTGACAAACCTGAAGGAGCGCTTGTGCCAGAAATAGAGTCTGTGAATACGGCAACAATGGAGGCCCTCTTCTATCTCTGCTTCCATCTGAAAACAATTTCTCCTCAGCAGTGTGGGTTTGTGATTGGTTCCTGGAAGAGAAGACGCTTACGAACCACGTCCTGAGAGACGCATTTTTTTTTTTTTTTGGAGACAGAGAGATGTTTTATTGGATTTTGCAAGACAAAAAAAAAGGTCAAATGCTATAAAAGTATATAAAACAATTCAGTGAGTGATTCATAACAAGGGTTCAAAAAGCACAGGTGTTGATTAGTTTTCTTTTGAAAACTACGTTTTGACAGTCGTTCTAATATGATATTGTCTCTATAGTAACAGCTCATTCACACGGATGTGTACAGCAGATACGATACATGAACAAAATTAATATATATGCCATCAGCGATACTGTGAAGTTTACTGTAAGGAGTCATTTCTTTAGCATTTATGGAAGGAGTCTCCAGTGTCAGTGCTTTGTAACAGTCAGAGGTAAAGCTGGAACTAGGTTTTCTAACTTCTTCAGGACAGAGGGGTTTACAGATGGGTTACTGTTACCTCCTCGATATTGATTATTTTCCTACAGCAGCCCATCCTGAATGTTTTTGTGCCTCTTAGACCATGCGATTTGCAATGCTTACAGTAACAGGTATATAAACTAGTTAGAGATCCACTTTTTATCAGTTTATAGTTAGATTTAATGTCATGGAACATCCAAGAAACAAGTTAGTTCCTGTGTTCACTTACGTTATAGCAGCTATAAACAGTCGTTCCCTCACCAGAGTCAACAAAACCCAGCTTGTCATGTTACCGAGAAACCGCAAAGCAGAAAACTCCTCTGTCCCGATAATGTCAGAAAACCTAGTTACAGCTTTACCTCAGGCTGTTAAGCGCTGACACTGGTGACTCCTTCCGTAAATGTTAAATAAACATGTTAAATAACAACACCATTTTAAAATGTATTTATTTTTAGGCTTAGTTATATTATTTGTAGCATTTGCTATACAAGTCCCTGTCTAAGTTGTTACTATGCAAATGACAACATATTACAACAAGTGCTTTAATATGTGAAAGTGCATGTTTCTTATTAAAATCTAATACTTAAGACAACCATGGCAAACATGGCATCAGCTACGGCTAACATTCAGTGTGAACGTGAATATCAACACAACTTTATTGATTTCAAGTTTAAGTTCATTTAATATTGATTTAATGTGATGAAACATCATTTTATTAAAAAATAAATAAATTTAAAAAAATAAAAAAGGATAACAACAATATACAACACAGAACATCTAACAAAAAAGCCGCCACGATTTAAATAGTGCAATAAACACTGTTTGTATTAGTAGATTATTTTTTCCCTTCCTCCAGCCCTTCAGGTGGCGCTCGAACACTCTACTCTCACTGCAGCACCGACTTTTACACCCGCTGAATGAAACTCCGGCGGTTGAGGCTGGATTTCAAAACCAGTCATTTCTTCCTACATAGTGCACTTTACTGCGCATAAACAATCGCGCTGTGTGCCCTACGGAGTGCACTAATACATACACTAGGGATGTGTTTGGAACTCGAACCGGTGCTTCAATAATCTGGCGTCGGCTGCAGCTCAATCCTGTTATATGTTAACTAATATTATAAAAAAACAGCTTATAAAGAGGGAATAAAATGCAGTCGGATGACGCGCAGTACCTGAAACGGTAATTTTATATTTTATTAATCTCAATAAAACAGAACTAGATGTAGAGAATAGCAGTGGAGAGCTGTTTAAATGCAGTTAGGGTGTGTTTCAGCTCCATTGCACCTATAAATAATAAACATTTATAATTGCATCTTCATATATATATAATTGATTAAAGAATGGCTCAGTTTCATCCTTTTATTTTATATATTGCTGTAATGTGAATTAATTTTTTGTACGTTATTTTTTATATAATATTAATATTATTGTATACCTTTTCCATGTATTTTAGTTTTTTCTTTTTATGCTTGTCATGCATAAATTATTTCCCAGCATCATATCCTGAACTTCAGATGGTTCTTTTTGCTTAAAATTGAATTAAATTAAAATGTCATGAGAATTTTGTATCCCCAAAATATCACAAAAAAATAAATGGTTTGTCCATGTGTCACAGAAAAGAGCAATAGTTTAAATAAAAGGCTAAAACATTATGCTTGAAATAGGAATACAAATATTTAATAGTAATTTATGGTCTAATGTGTTTATTTTTATTAATATGCAGGAAAATGTTTCATGTTCATGACCAAAATGCGTCGGTCGCATGATACAGTTACATGGAAGAAATAAAAATACAAAAACAAGGCGTTCATTTTCACTGGAGTCTAAATTATTTTCTCAACTTCATTTGGGATTTTGTAGACAAATAGTCTGGAGAGCATTAAAAACACTACATGCTTATCAGTAAGTGTGGACATTGTGCATGAAAGGGTTAAAATGATTGATTTTTGAAATTTTTTTTAGGAAAGTAAAACCAGGGAATATCGATGTTCACCCCACAGAGAAGGCTCTGGTGGTGCACTACGAGGTGGAGGCCTGCGTCCTGGGAGAAAACGGAGACTCCGTACATGAGGAGTGTAAAGAGTGTCAGAAAGTGTAGGTGTTTCAGTTTCACTTCATCAGGCGTCTTCAGGTTAAATGGAAATCCATCACATGCAGCCTGGAGTCATATGTCACTTGGTGCAGGTTAAATAAAATGTAATGGTAAATGGATAAAAGAAAATGGTGTGTCGGTCTGTAATTACGATGGCTGTTAAATTGCTGTGGTGTAAGAGGAATAAAACACTTCAGGAGGTGTTGTTACGGGCAAATCATCCACTTCAGGACGGTAACAGAAACTCTGCTTTATTACATCGACTTGTCATTGATTAGTTTCCCAAAACAGCACATCACTGACCTGCAGAACTGCAAGAAGCCCAGCAGTGAAGGTGTTAAAGCTTTCTTTAAATCTGGAGAACCTGGGATTTTTTTTTTTCTTTAACCTGAAATTTTGGAATCTGAATCTGAATTTTTTTCCCCAGAAATTTTTTTAAACCCGTTTTTTTTTTTTTTTTTTTGGCTTCATACAGATATTTATTTACTACTTTAATATTTGTCCAAGAATTCTTTTTTTTCCAGAATTTTTGGAAACCTGATTTCCTTAATTTTGTAATTTTTAACACAGAATTTAATTAAATTTTTTTTTTTTTTTTTTTTTTTTTTTTTTAACCTGAATTTATTTGCAATCTCGATTTTTTTTTTGGACTCATTTTACGCTTTCTGTAAAAAAAGTAAGGCGTCAGTCTGTAATAAGTAAAAATTTGTTATGGCTTTGGTGTAATTGCTGTGGAGTAATAAAACACTTCATGATGTGCTGTTACAGGAAAATAATCAAAATCAGGGTGGCAACATTCACTCTGCTTCATCAGAATTTTGAATCTGAATTTTTGATTCTCATTTTCTTTTACTTGAATTTTTTTACAATCTGAATTTTTGACTCTTACAATTTCAGATTTTTTAAAAACTGAATTTAACTGAATTTGTCACCCTGAATATTTTTTACCACTTGACCTATTAACCTTGAATCTTAATCTTCTGATTTTTTTTAAATAATCTGAATTCTTTACTACTTTACTACCTCAAGCTGATTTTTTTTACCAGGTGATTTTTTTTCCTTTGGAAAGTTTCTGAACTTCTTCAACCGGAATTGTAATCTACCTGAATTTTATACAGATATTTTTGAACCTTAATATTTTAACAACCTTTTAACTTTTCACGTTTTTTTTTTTTTTGCAATTGTAAAATTTCTGATAAAAAAAAAATATTTAATTCTTATGACCCTAAAGATTTTGAATTCTCAAACTGAATTATTTGCTATCAGAATTTTTAAGCTAAATGTTCCGCTCTTCATTTTTTAAAATCGGATATTTTAATTTTTAAACTAAATTGTAAATCTGAGATATAGATATATACATTTTTTCTCTTGATTTTTGTACCTAAATGTTGTACTTTCTAAATTAACCCAACACCTTAATTTTTGCTCTCTGCGTTCTCTCGTGTGTTCTCAGTATACGACTGAAGAGTCTCAACGCCAGCACGGACGTTTCCTCTCTCGCCAGGAAGGTGGTGGATGAATGCCAACTCATCCATCCGTCAAAAGTGGCCGAGGTGGAACATCTGCTCTTCTACCTGCAGAACCGCAAGAAGCCCAGCAGTAAAGGTGTTTCACACTGCATGTTAGAGACACTTTATGATAAATAAGGACAATCCCACATACACGGTGTTTATTGTGTTTGATCACAGCCCTGGTGTGTTCTCCGCATACTTTAGTCCACATGTATGCTGATTTTTGTTAAATGTTTTTGTGTCACTGTTTTTGGGAAGCAGAAAAAGAGGAGAAGAAGCTGGTGAAACCCCGAGAGCTCACGCCGTTTGAGGGGATGGAGGTATGGAGAGAAGAAACACTCTTTCTGTGCTAATAATTTTTTTGTCCTCCATTTTGTTTTTCCATAATCGTAATAATTGTGTTGCGTTCCAGCTCGACGAGGAGGCCAACATCAATAATATAGAGGATTATGTCGAGTTGCTCTATGAAGGAATCCCAGAGAAGGTCAGAGGCTCCACCCTCATCCTCCACCTCGCTCGCAATCCTGATAACCTGGAGGAGCTGCTGCAGAACGGTACCACGCCCCGACTCCATCGGGTTCCGACTTTGCGTTGATTTATTTTGGGGTGCAAGTGTAAAACGATTCAGTGCATTAAACTGAAAAAATACTCAAACATGTAATATTATTTCCACACTTCTCTTATTTATTTGATCTAAATGTTTTAATCATTTTAAACTTTTTTTACTACTTGAATTTTTAAATCAGAAATTTCCGATCGAGAATTTTAACTTTATATTTTAAAATATTTCAAACCTCTCAATTTTTTAAATATATTTCTGAAATTTGTATAGACTGACCTGAAATTTTGTGATTTTAACCATGTTTAATCATTTTGTGAATAATAACCATGAATTTTATGCTTAATTTTTCCTGTTAAATCCAGAAGATCATGGTTCTTTTAACCTGAAATTTTAATATTTGAATTTTTTTACACTGACCCCAAATTTGAATGCTTTATAAATTTTTTTTATCGTAAATGTTTGACCCTAAATCTTAATGTGGTCTGTTTCATTTAAACTAAATTGTTTACTTGAATTTTTAAATCTGAATTTTCCTGACCCAGAATTTTATACTCCAGACTTATACATTTCTCGACCTGAACGTCTTTACTATCTGAAGGGGTTCTCTTAGAAATTTGTTTCCTGAAATTTTTAACCTGAGTTTTTTTTTTTTTTTTGTTACTTGAATATTTTTTATGTCAAATTCTTTTTTACTGTCTGAAATTTTTACCCAGACTTTTAAGATTTCTTTCACTAATTTTCACTACTTGAACTTCTTATCCTGATTATTTTTTTAAACCTGAATTTGTTTTACTATCTACATTTTTTTACACTGAATTTTACGTGAATGCTTTTGTAACCTGAATTTGTGACCCTAATTTTTACATTTACTGAGTTTTAACCTTGAATTTCTGAATTTTTACTACTTGAACATTTGACCCTTTACTTTAGGTTATGATATCAGAATTTTGGACTATCTGTAAATTTAACCCAAATTGTTTTCATTTCTTTAAATTTAAATTTTGTAAAATGTAACTATTTACTTATCTAAATGTTGTACTTTCTTTACCCTAAAAGCTTAATTTTTAAACCTCTTTCAGTGAGGTAAATTCTGTACATTTTGTATATTTAAGTATGTAAAACTTTTACATTGAAAAACTTTACAGTTACTGTTCCGCAGTTCTATTCTCAGTTTAATTTTACACTTTTACATTTACCATTTTAAAGAATAAAAAGTAGCAAACTACCTTAAAGAGCAAAACCACAAACCTCTTGGAGACCACATGAGCTAACTACTAAACTAAATTCTTTATACTAGAGATGGACAGAAGTGGCGATATCATGAGACACATTTTTGCTATAGCTCAACTTCACGAACAAATAAAATACACTTCTTCCTTCATAAGTGAATTTTATTTTTCTGGCGTGTGTGTGTGTGTGTGTGTGTGTCCAGAAGCCGCGCTCGGTGCTCTAGCGAGAGTGTTAAGAGAGGATTGGAAGCAGAGCATGGAGTTGGCCACCACCATTGTTTACATCTTCTTCTGTTTCTCCAGGTATCTGAGATTTAGTTAATTTTGTTCAGAACTGATTTAGAGCTTCTGCGTGTTTATAGTATGGTATGAAAATAGGAAACATTTGCTTCAAAAAAGCAAACAACCCAATTTTAAGGAACTAAAACACTAAAAGTGACAAACTAAGAGTAATTGGATAATCACTGATAACAATCAGTATAATTTCAAATTAAAATGATTTTCTCCTACTCATTTTTTCATATCTGAATTTTTTTATTTCATCTTTTTACTATTTATATTACTTTGTAACTACTTCTACCTTCTAATTTTTTTTTTAACTTGATCTTCTTTATCCTGAATTTCCTGTTTTCTGGAAATTTTAAACAACACCTTAAATTTAATGACCTTAAGTTTTTTGAAGTAAATTCTATACATTTAACATTAAAGTTTTAATATTATAACATTTTCAAATGATAACCTTTAAGTTTGTTAAGTTTGTTACCCTACATCTGAATTTTCCAATTTCAATCTGAATCCTTTTTTTTCCTAAAAATCTAACCTTTTATCCTAATCATTACACATAACTGTAATACATCTAAAATGTAAGTTCCTAACCCAAATTTTTGGTTAGCTGAGTTTTGTACAAAAATATACACATGAATGTTATACTTTCTGATTTGTTTAAACAAAAACCTAACTTTCTATAACCCTAAATTTTAAAGAGGTAAGTTCTGTGTATTTAAATGCCTAGAGAAGATTACTGTAAATAAAAGATTTACAGTAAAAAATTCAACAACCTCATATTACACGCATTGCACATATTTATATATAGGTAACCTTATAAAGATCTGTCTAATTTTTCACCCTCAAGTGACCTGTAATGGCGTCTCTGTGTTTCTCCTCCAGCTTCTCCCAATTCCACGGTTTGATCACACACTATAAGATCGGCGCTTTGTGCATGAGCATTGTCGAGCACGAGCTAAAGAGATACGACCTGTGGCAGGAGGAGCTGGAGAAGAAGAGCAAAGCCTATATCCTTACTGATGCTTTGAGTGAAGGGGGTGTGGCCTCTTACGCCTTAAAACTAACACACTTTAAAATTTCTGTTCAATTCAGCATTGTACCATAATGCATTGAAACAGCTTTAAATAATGTTGTGCTGAAACCTAAAGTCTAAAAGTTACATCAGTATTTACTCGGAAAATGTTCTCCTGGATGCACCTTCCCAGATTTTTATTAAATTGAATCATTTACCTGCCTGATCCAGCCTGATGTCCTGTTTCTGGTTGGAGTCATCACTTGCTCCTGTTCAGGACGACACCATATGAACTGCCTCAACATATACCTAGAACTGTGAAGAGACTTGAACATGAACAGACTTGTACTCATATCTTGACCCTATTATTAAAGCGTGTTGGTCGTACTCAGACTATCCAGCGCCACCCAGATGAGGATGGGTTCCCCTTAGAGTCTGGTTCCTCTCCAGGTTTCTTCCTCTTGTCGTCTCAGAGTTTTTCCTCGCCACCGTCGCCACAGGCATATATGTATAAATAAATATAAATTTATAGATTCATACGTTTATATTCAGAATTTCGATAGCTGCTGTATAGCTATATATATGCTATAGCCGCTGTCACAAAAGAAGCTGCTTTATGACAATGTTGTTAAATGCGCTATACAAATAAAATCGAATTGAATTAAAATAAATCTAATAGGAGTTTGAAATGTTGCTGCATGAGAAGTCCTAGTTGTAAATTGAACCTTTTTTGTTTTTAACAAAATGGCTTCCACACTCATTATTCAGCAGCTTAATAAAATAGCACTTGATCCTGCACACTGTACTGTAACACGCACTGACAGTGAATTATTCACACGATTCAAAATGCAGATCACGAAATTGTAATGTATGCATACATAGGATATAAGCGATTTTATCTGGCTTTTAATTTGGGATTTTGTGCTGTCCAATTAATAAAATAATGTCAGTGTTTTTGGTAATTCAATGCACTCTACTGTAGATAAAACATGGACACGGTTTAAAGGAGAAACTCATCTGCTATGCTTACAACTCACTTGTTATTGATTTGATCTCTTTATCCTTGACATTCTTGCACGTGAAGAAGATGCTGATAACCAGAACCTGAAGAAAGAACATGAAAAAGCCTATAAGAAATACCAGAGTCTTCTGGTGAAGCAGGAGCAGCTGCTGCGAGGTAACGCTCAGCCGTTTCTTCCTGTAGATATTCTGTAGACTTACAGAGTGTTATGAAGTGTTATAACCACCGTCCTGTTGTTCCAGTGGCTCTGTATCTGCTCTTGAACCTGTCTGAAGACACGCGCACAGAGCTGAAGATGAGGAACAAGAACATCGTCCAGCTGCTGGTGAAGACTCTGGATCGGGATAACGAGGAGCTCCTGGTGCTCGTCATCTCCTTCCTCAAGAAGCTCAGCATCTTTCTGGAGAACAAGAACGACATGGTGAGCTGGGTTTCTTCTTATAATACAGGAGTTGGTGAAGTCCCATTGATTCCTGGTGGCTTTGCAGGGGTCTCTGATTGAACTGTCAATGAGACGTCAAGTTATATTTGAACAATATATGATATTTTTACAACAAATTGAATTAAAGCTATTAATAGTGTAGTATTTTATTGTAACCTCCTAAGTAAAAAGTGAGAGAAGTTGATTGAGTGACTCTTGGTTCATGTCATGAGATAATAGTTCTTAGCATTTGAGAGTTAAACATAAATGATGAAGTTATCTAGCGAATGAATTCTTCATGCCTAAAAGCATTTTCACATAGACAGACACGCTGTCAGAAGAAGAAAATCACAAGCAATCAATTCTCCGAACATTCTGTAGGAGTACAGCGAGAAGTATTTAATATTTGGATGTACGGGCAGGAAGACAGACTTAAAGCGTTCTGATTTCTGATGCAAAACATGGCTATAAAATCAAACAAGGTGAAGTTGTGTAGCTTAAAAAAGAAATAAAAGCTGTGAATGAGTAAAAGAAAACTTTTTTTTGCTATAGAGGTAAACACTGATATTAATTATAGTGCAATTTTTCAAACTGCTCCCATATAGTTAGCTTTCTAAATAATACCTCCAAACTTATAAGACATGTTCTGGGGAATACTACTAAGCACTCCACCTCTTTTCATACCTCGCGCTCAGAAAGTCATTCCTGCTTTCTGTTTTTTTCATCCCTCGCTTTTCCTCCTATTGGCTTCAATTCATTTTCAAAGCCTAACTGCTCCTAGAGATTAAAAGCTAGAACCACCGAAGTTGGTAAACATTGTTAGGTTGTCATACCTTACATAAATGCAGCATAACATTTTCTCTGCTCTTCTTTCTTTCTTTCTTTTTCATCCCTTCATCTCATAGATCTTTTAAGGTCAAGTCATGAAACTTGTTATATTCAAAATTCAACTGCAAAAGTTCAACGCTTAACGGCTTTTCATACTAATGACACTCATCTCTCTCACCCTTCTATTCTTTCCTTCATCCCTCCATCCTGCCATAGTAACCCACTGTTTTTACTACACCTTCAACTTTTAAGGTAGAACTGCTAGACTTCGTTTGCAGACCCTTTCCTTATCTATCTATCTATCTATACAAAAAAAATGTGAACTTCAACTTATTTAATATTTATAATTGAGCTTTCTTTGGAGGAACTTTACTAATTTTCAAGTGTAAATCAAATAAATTTTATGTTGGGTGAAATTTTTCAGCCTGATATTTTCACTCTATGAATTAAATTTAAACCCGGAATTTTTTAAATCTGTATTTCATTTCTCTGAACTATTTTATGCTTTCTGAATTCTTTAACCTAAATTTCTGACCCTGAATTACACTTTTTAATCTGAATTTATTTACTACTTGGAAATTTTCGAAAAATGTTTTGAAATTTTTTGGCGCATTTTCTTAAATTTTCTTTTAAAGGCACTTTCATATACTGTAACATGATACATGTGTTTTATAACAAATATGTTCAGAACAATCCTCAGCTCTCTATAATGAGGTCCTATTTGACCTAGAGCACTGTGTGAACAGACTATTTTGTGGTACAGCTGAAAAATCAGATTTTCTCAAATATTTTCTAAAATTTTCTATGATCGCTGCAGCAGGTCCAGCAGCTGAAAACGTTTTGCGTGCAATTTTTTAAGCCGCAGTCCAATGTCCGTTAAATTAATTGAACAACTTCTTTGGCTCATAACTCTGAATATAAGTCATGTACGATCTCGACTCTGATCAGACTCTACAGATTCAGGTAATGTTTGAACCGCGCTTCTGTGCTGAATTATCACAAAGATATTAATAGAAACGCAGCACGTTAAATTTGACGTGAGGGTGCAGTCATCTGCTCAACGGGGTCAATCAACAGTTAGAAAGGTTTAGTGTGATAATAATATAGGAAACCAAAAACTGGCTTAAACCTTATTAATTTTTAAAAATATAAAACTTTTAAATGTAATTTCTGGAACAAGTGACAGAAATAGGTTCTGCTCATCTCTGATGCCCAGGGGTAGTATACAAACCGGCTAACTCTGGCTATCTAAGATACAGGATAGAGAACAAAACTATTATGTCTGGGTGTAAAGTCACAGCTCGATATTGATAGTGATTATACAGTAAATAAGGTTGAAGGACCAAAATTCACAGAACAGAAATAGTTATCCACTTAGTGGATATCAGGTTTTTTGTTTTGTTAACTGGCTAGCAATACAAATTTCACAACAAGGACAAATCATTCAGGAGCTTTTCCATCAAATTAGAGAACAAATAATTCAGGGACATTTTCAGAAAGTTCAGGAACATTATATAGTGTTTTTATCAATAATCATGTTTATTTATTACTTACATGCAGCCTATTGTACAGCCTCTATCAGTTATTTCTGAGAGATAGGATGAATTTGTAGCGGCACTTGAGTTTATTTTGTAATTTGCATTGTGTGTGTGTGCTGTTCTCCTGTACTCAGGCGGAGATGGACACCATCGAGAAGCTCACCCGCTTGTTGCCGTGCGATCACGACGACCTGCTGAACGTCACGCTGCGCCTCCTGCTCAACCTCTCCTTCGACACTGGACTACGAAACAAGATGGTGCAGGTCGGCCTCCTGCCCAAACTCACCTCCATGCTGAGTAAGTGCTTTATACGTCTGCGTCACAACGTTTAAAACACCATCCAAAACATCTCCGCTGTTCAGCTGACATATCCGTCAGAATATTTTGAATCATACGGATTTTTCCACTCCAAACCGCTCCTCATAAATCTGATACTGTGAAATACAAATTATTAGCACATTACAACATTATTGGGAAATTCTGGCTGAAGAACCTGCAAAATCATGGTAGTCATGGCAAGGTTATACTGTGTATATGTAAAAGTTTGGCTGAAATCCCTCTCATGTTGATGTATGACTAACTGCGAGAACCTCTACCTGCAGGCTAGCTATGCGGGATGGCAGGAGGAGGTGTTTCTAATTCATATTCATAGATCCTGGCTGTATTAATTATGGGCTTTCCATTATGTGTATTAGATATTACATTACATATATTAATTCTTTTCTGAACAGGAACATTTTTAAAAAAAAAATTAACAAACAGAAATGTTCAGCAGTTCAGGGGTACTTTCACAAACTGACTGCACCTAAAACTAAAGAAATGAAAAAGGGGAACAGTGAATTTTATTATTCACTGATTTAGCCAGATGAGTGGTGCCCTTTGTGAACGTCTTACATAAGAAAATTGCCACGGGCGTTTTTATTCCCTTGACTTACTCGGTTATGGATCTAAATTTCCTGGAATTAAATAATTGATCTGAGCAACAGGGTTCAACTGAACAAAAAATGTATTGCTACATAAACATAATAAAAAAAAAACCCAATCAGGAAGTGAGACTGAAAATACTAGATCTACATCTGGATTTCTGTGAAGCCGCTTTGTAATGATGTCTGTAGGTGAAACCTCTTTACACATGAAATTGAATTGGATTGTCATTTCTAAAACCCTTGTTGTTCAGGTTTACGGAGCTGCCACGTTTTAAACAATGGCTTTTTATTTCAGTCATATAAAATCCAGCAATTTTCTCCATGTGATTATTTACCAAACATACAAGTTTTTATTGATTTTTTTGCAGTTGGTAAGTTTAAGAGGCTCTCCCTCCCTCTCTCTCTCTCTCTCTCTTCCTCTCTCTCCCTCCCTCCCTCTCTCTCTCTCTCTCTCTCTCTCTCTCTCTTCCTCTCTCTCCCTCCCTCCCTCTCTCTCTCTCTC
>JAQQZX010000003.1:1583450-1593450 GCA_030068355.1 Notoglanidium maculatum
GTGACCGAAGGAGAGATCAAAGAGTTGTCCAGGGAAATCACAAGATCCTGATGTGGGGATGAATCAGCAGTTCAGTTGTGCTGTGGTTGAGTTTCAGCTGATGAGCTGCCGTCCATGATGAGATTTCTAACAGACATGCAGAGATCCGGGCAGAAACATTAGTGTCTGAGGGAGGAAAAGAGAGGATTAGTTGAGTGTCGTCTGTATAGCCGTGGTATGAGAAACCATGTGAGGATATTACCTCACCAAGAGATCTAGTATAGATGGAAAACAGAAGAGGAGCAAGTACTGAGCCCTGAGGGACACCTGGAGAGCCTGCATGGAGTAGATGTGGATCCCTTCCATGTCACCTGATATGACATGCTAGGTAGGAAGCGAACCATTGTCGTGCTGAGCCACAAATACCAAGACTCCTTGGTATATTACGCTAACCTAACTGGCCAGGCTAACAAACCGCTAGCACACAGGATGTCTTACATGAGAAGTCAATTCTTTGAACTTAATATATCCAAAATATATTAATAAAATATGAACAAAATACCCAAATAAAGAACGGCGATGATTTTGTCGCACTATTTTCAGGAAGTGATCAGTTGTGATTAGAGAGAATATAAAGGTCTGTTTTCATGAACTGTCTGTATCGTATTTATCAGGTGTTAATGTTTCAGAAATCCTTTTTATTGCTCTCAGTAAACAACACACACACACACACACACACACACACACGCTCACACACGCACATACATACACTGGGCCTCATTTATCCACGCAGTGTTCTCACCTTTTCTACCCCTCACCTGTCGGCATCTCTGTATTGAACAGGTGGTAATAATTAATTAAAGTTGCAGACCAAGCATCAGTTACGTAGACGCACTCTGATTTTATCCTCGTCATGCACACGCAAACAGACGCTGATGCTGGCTCAAGGTCAAAGGTCATTGTGATGTAATGTTTCACAACACCTGCTCAGCGATGTATCCTGCTCAACAGTCCTCAAGTCACAATTCTTCATATCATCAGACTCCTCTATAGTTACAGAACAGAGCAGTGAAGGGGAGAAATTTGAAGCGCTGATAAGATGGATAGATGGAGAGAAAGAAAGAAACATTATTGGTGCAAATGCAGTAAGGTAGCACAGTGAAAAAAGAGTATATGCTAGGGAGAGGAAGGAACTCCCTCAACAACTTCAAAATGGGTGTAAACCATCCACTTAGACATCAAGATATTAGTATAAATATGTGAGTTGTACTGCTTCTTCTTGCACCTTCTGAGGTTTGGGAGGAAAAATAAAATCAACCGCCGCTCCATGGCATGCGAGCCCGTCCCGACATGGTGAAAAGTGCAAGCTCTTTTTCTGCATGGACAGAAAATCCACCCGTACAACCGTTCAGCAATCCTCAATTTTAATTCTTATCATGTTCTAAAATTTTCTCAAATATTTCCAGAGTGGATTTTGGCTCTTTCAGTGCGTCTGGACAAAGCGGCCTTACTCCTGCAATCAGCAGCGTTTGGTCCTGTTGTGAAACTGAGCTCCTGGATGACGTTTCCTGATTCAGGTTTATACAGAAGTACCGAGAAAGTCTGCATTAAACAATAAAAAAAACCCCAGAGAAACCGATCTATGTAAACAACCAGAAAGTAGTGATTGATTTTATAACAGTGCTTTTGAATTCTGGATTGTGATTGGTCGGAAGGTGTTCATTAATTTTCTATAACGGCAGCTCTGACAGTAGTGCCGGTTTTTATAAATCACTCACTGTGATCTGTAGTAACAGCTCAATCACCGGGACTCGTACAGCAGACTCTCCAGTGATCATAAACAGATTAAAAAATGCATGTAACTGTCCATGTGGTGATGTTTATCTGTGAAAAGATGTTTATGTAACATTTATGGAGTCAGAGGTGAAGCTTTTCTCCAGGACAGAAGAGTTTATGCTCTGTAACGTGAGGGAACGACTGTTTATAGCGGCTATAACGTGACTATAAACTTATAAGAAGTGTGTCGGTTAATAAGTAAAAAAAATCATATTGGTTTCAAGTTGCTGTGGTGTAAGAGGAATAAAACACTGCTTGGGAATTTTCTGGAATATAATGAATAAACCAAGCTCGTGGTAACAGTGTATCCGCCGCATCACGCCACCCTGCCGGTGATTATTTTTCTGCAACAGCACGACGCAGAGTGGTTTAAACATTATAAAAAACAGTTTTAGACCTCTGAAAGCGTGTGAGGATGCGATAATATCCTACTAATCAGGGTGAGTTAACCTGCTCCAGCTGTGACTGTTATTAATATCATTAATATTCATGTGTAATGTTTCATCAACACTCTGCTGATAGTTAGCAATAGGACGTAAATCTTGTGGAACATCATTTTCAGGAGTGGAGGTCAGTAAGCACAGGCTCCTGTCGGCACATCTCCCTTTTCTCCCTCCGTCCGTCACAGAGAAAGACCGACTCCCGTATCTCTCCTCCTGCATCCCGTTTGACTCGGTGTTAATGGTGAGTCTCACCCTCAGGTCTGATTATGTGTTGAGTAATGCAGTAACTCGCTCAGTAATGCGGGCTTAATGACGGTAAAATATATATGTTTTTTTTGTTTAACAAAACCCAAGCTCCTGTTTCTAAGCATCAATTCATTTAGGAGCACGATTAAACAGCTCATTAAACCAGTTAGAAATTACTTTAAGTTTTAGATTTGAATTGTACTTTGAACTTAAATTAGAACTTTACGTTTTGTCTGATTCTGGCTAGCTGTTGTAAATAAATCAGCTGTCGACTCAGCTGCCGATTTATTAGGCACAATAGAACCGCCGCTGATCAAATGTTAGTTAAGAGGTGGCAAGTGTGGTTCATTGTGTCCACTGATCTGTTGGGATCGCACGTACTGAGAGTGTTGCTCTGTGCTCATTAGGTGCGGACTATAGGAGCGCTTCTGAAGTGTCTGGACAGGAGGAGAGTCGGTGTTGAGCTGGAGGACAGCAGCACGCCGGTTCCCATATTACACTTCCTCACCTACACACTGTATAACCTTCAACACCTTAAACATTTTTATTGGTGTCATTAGCCCTATTCGGATCGGATTAGTTTATCATCAGTGATCAAACTCTCGCATCAGGACGGTAATAAAACCACCGCAGGAGGAGTGAGTTACTAGTAGCGTATATTTTCTGTGAACATGCATGCTTTCGCCAGGCGATCACACTTCATTCGCAACGTCTGTTTGTTGAGTCAGGATCCGGGACGTGTTTAATACGTGAGGGAGGGGCACTGTGAGGTGGGAGGGGTGCTGAGAGACTAAACACGGTATCTGCGTAGAAAATCATGAACATGTGTATCCAGACTAAAATGATCAGAACCATTCGTTCGAATATAACAGACGGAAATAAAAACAGGTGGGAAATTATTATTTGTTTGTTTGTTTATTTAGCTTTATTGACTTATTTATATATTTTTATTTGCTTTTATTTACCACGTTAAAAAAAAAAAAAAAAAAAAAATATATATATATATATATATAAAATAATAATAATAATTATTATTATTATTATTTTTTTTTTTTCATTTGTTTCTTTCAGGATTTATCTCATAGGCATATTTATTTATTTAATATTGATGTAATTGGCATTACACACATTTAATCCCATCCGAATAGGGCTGTTGTGTATTTTCTAAATGTACTTTATAAGCTTTTTAAAAACACACTGCCAGTCCAAAGTTTGTGGAGTTTGTGTTATGTAAGGGATAAATCCCACCATGTGGCGCTGTCATGGGAAAATAATCAACCACTGATCAGTGTGATCAATTGGCGTTACTATTGGCACCCTGAAGTTGATTATTTTCCAATAAAAGCATGACTGAAAGTGATTTACTCCTTTTACATTCCCTGGCAATTTATTAATGATTACAATGTTTTATTTATTAAAGAGCAGTTATTATTATTCGAATAACATTTTATAGTTACGATTAATGTCGTGGAACATCCATGAAATAAGTCTACAACATTAAAACACGTCACACCTTTCTTACTCATATTTTCTCTGGAAGATTTGAAGGCAATTTTCTGAAATTGAACCAAAACTGTTAATACGAGTGTGTGTATGTAGAGAGAACATTACTTTTGCATTTATAGTGTTGTCTCTGATTGTGTTTTTCTATAATTTAACAGCGCGGATGTGGTATACATGGATAAAGATGCGTACAGGTTAGACGTTACGTAATTACCCAATCTCAGTCTTTTGTTGTTGTTTGTTTACATGCTGTTTACTTGCTTCCTTTGTCGTTCTTATATTTTTTAGTGTTCTCCAGATCTTCAAATTTGAGCTGCACCCTTCGGTTTACAAGCTGCAGTCAGGACAGAAGGAGGGTCTGAGTCTTTACGGTAACACACGCTTGTGTAGCGCAGTAATAAATAGAAGTTCTGGTGGTTGATAATTTTCCCGTCACTGTCTCAAACACCGTCACTGAGCGAGCGTTCTTAAATCTGCTTCATCAAGATCAAGTGACTAACATTAATGAACCCGATTGGTCTAGGGACTCTTCTGTGATTCAAGAGGTTTTTTTTTGTTTAATGCTTGTTTTTATGTCAGAACATGTGGAAGATAAGCACAGACGCATTGTTACTTCCCAAGGCAAGTAACAATAATAAGTCATTTTGTGACTTTTAAAAATGGAATCTCTCCAGATCCTCCTTAGTATGCAGACATAGATGTGATATGAAAGCGCAATGAGGCGTGTCTGATGAGTCCAAAGGGTTAATATGTATTAATAAAATTATATTTTTCTACTTAAGCTGTTGCATGTGTCCTCTGCGTGTACGCTGCAGGGATTCTGAATCGCTGCCGATGCCAATTTGGCTCCAGACTTCTACGGTAAGGTTCTTCTTTTTCTCTCTCATCTTAATGTGCAATTAGATAAATAACAACAAACACTTTTAGAGGGCAGAGATTACGTTTTGAGAAGATTCAACACATCCCATGCGTCCTTTCCGCTCTGCAGCGTTCCCTCCGCTCTTCTTTCCAGGCAGTGGTTTCACAGGCCCACCAGAGACCTGAGCGTGCTGAGGAGAAGACAGGAGGTGATTCGTTTCTTCACGTCTCCTCGCAACTCGGAGCTCAGGAGCACACTGCAGAGCTTCCTGCGCAACATCAAGAACATTCCGGTACCTGTACACCACTCGCACTAACAACACGACGAGTCGTTTGTAGTTTGCGACTGGTGGGCGTGGCCTGGCGAGCGTTTTTCATTGAGAAGCAGTAGTATCCAAAATGTACACTATAGTATTAACACATACCACTTTTGCTTAAAGTGCCAGGCTTTGACAGCAGACTAGCAGAGCAAGCTGACTGTTTACTATTTCCACTCACCTGAGGCACCGACGTTCCCGGGTACTTCGTTTCCGAGCTTTGTTTGAGGGGTCGTATGGAGAAAATGCTAACACAAGACACTTGTTTTCCTTCTTAGGTTTTGCTACGCAAAATGTCTCTGTCTCATACCAAAGTGGTCGACTGGCAGAACCTCTACAAGGTCACTTACTCCTCACTGCTATGGATATGAATACAGACTGTCCTTCTTTTTAACGAATAAACCATTCTGTATATTTCTGAAACCACAGACGGTTTATAGCGCCGTGGGGATCAGAGACATTGTACGCTCTCTCCCCCGAACCGTCCAGCTCTTTCGGGAGATCAGTGAAGAATTCACCGACGACCTGCACTACATCGCTGCGCTCATTAGCAAAGTGGTGAGACTCTTGGGTTCTCATGCTTTTTAAAATTCAAATACAGTCTTTGATTTATTGGACGTTTATTCCCGATTGCCTTTTTCGTAGGTGGATTTTGAAGGCAGTCTGGCTGAGAATCGCTTCACCATTAAGCCGAACGTCGACCTCGCCATCGACGAGAGTGCGTTACAATTCACTTGCGATATAAATTAAGACCGTATGTAGGAGGAGTTCATACGAAATCACACTGGTGGATGAGCTTGTAGTGAGTGACTCGATCTGATGGTGTCACATGACACGCTACGCCTTGTCTTCTCTTGCTGCGTGTTATTCCTTTCTTCCTGCTTCTCATAAAAAAAGATGATCATGGATTTTACACTGAAGTTAAATACGCATTATTATTTATTATTTAAGAGTAAAGCATAGGTAACATGCATTATCTCAGAAGACTTGGTGGAAAAAAAAATCTTTTTTTTTTTCTTTTTTTTTTGGTAGTCTGTTGAGACCTCAACGACTTTGTAATTTTTTCAGACCACAATATAAATTACACTGTTATAGAGTCCTGCAGATGTTTTTCCTCCTTTCAGAGAAAAGAAGGATGATGGGCTTGTCGGATTTCCTAACGGATGTGGCGCGTGCCGAGCTGGAGAATCTGGACTCTCGTTTTTCTTCCTGCAGCGTGATCTACATCCCTCTGGTCAGGATTCCTTAGCTTCACCTGTTTTAGATATTTTATTATGACCTGTTTTCCAAATGTTTGCTTTTTGGTTTCAGATCGGATTTCTCCTTTCAGTTCCCAGACTTCCTGGTATGGTGGAGAAGGAGAACTTTGAGATTGAAGGCCTTGATTTCATTGTGAGTGCTGAGAGAAAGTGAATGAAACCGAAGAACGGTTTAGTCTTTGTACGTTTTAACGACTCTCGCGATCAGAGAGACTGAACGTATGAGATGTTCCACTATTTGTTGTGATCGGTTCAGTTTGTGTTAGAGGACCGGCTTCATTACCGCAGCGCCAGAACTAAAGAGCTGGACAACATGCTGGGAGATTTACACTGCGACATCAGAGGTGAGCCAAGGCCGTTCAAAGGAAACGAAAATTGGTGTTTCGGAGATTTTTATTACTTTTTTGCCCTTTTCCATTAGTGTTCTCTTCCTTTGCTAGTCCTGTGCCCATCCAAGTAAATGTGCTTTGGCGCGTATGTGCCCCGCCCCCGGGTGTGTCTCGCACTACAGTATCAGCTCATCAGCAGCAAACATGGTTCTCCACCACACTGTTCACTTTTCCAACCAGTGCTTAGTGCTTTACCAACTTGAGGCTCTTGATTAATGCCAAAATTGAGATTGTCTGATTGTGGTGGACAAGTTAAATCCAAAACCCAAACCCAAAATCCATTGGAAACCAGCTTGGACTGTACAGTCGTGTCTAAGATGTAACAAGGATGTAACAGCACAATGATAGGTACAAGATGTAGTTAACTGACTCTTCTATTCTACATAAACAGATTTCATAAAAAAGCTGCATATAACACTTACGCGTGATTGTAACGTGTTTTCCCATTACAGAACATGATTCTGCCTTTATACACCATCGTGTCTTCTCCATCAGTAATGTCACGCACCACTCTGCTTGAATGTTTCGCGGCGATGACGACCCTGCGTAAAGATTAACTCCAAAATCACACATCATCTAAAGCTCTACTCATCGGCTCGAAATTCATCATATCACAGTCGTCTACCTTTTAACTTGATACTGATGTTGTGACCGTTAAACCTGACTCAGCAGTTTGTAACTTGGTGGTAATATTTGTTCCATCGCTCTCTTTTGAACACCACATTAGGGCGTTGATCAAAACTCATCCATCCATCCATCTCAGAAACACTGCACGTCGTCGCCCCATGCTTAATGAGACGGACGCATAAACTCTACAATACGTTCAAAACTCTGCAAAGAGTGAAAGAGCCCGTCCCAAAGTTCAGACTGGCTGGCATCGGTCTTAAAACCTCCTTCCTTTTCCCGACCGTTTTTGCTCTTCCTCGTCGTCTTCTTCTCATCATCACGGTTAATCCTCCGCAGCCGATAAACTCTTCATTGTTCAAGTTTGCTTTTCAACACACTGTCGATCACTCTGACTTCCTGTTTCAAAAGGAAATACATCAATATACCGAATCAAATCAAAGCTCTCAAGCATTATGCTGCATAGGTATGGATGATCTATACTTTTCTGAAACAGGATAAAAAAATAGCAGGAACAAATTAAATCGAATATTCTTATGTTAAGACGTGTTAATGAGATGTTAATCCTGTTTCAGACATGGAGACGGCGGTGATGACTCAGCTCCAGGCCACGGTCCTGCAGCGCAGCAGCTGCCTCTATAAGATGTCCGCGCTGTACGCCGAGCTGGACTGCCTCATGTCTCTGTCCCAGGCGTCTCAGGACTACGGCTACTGCTCACCTACATACACCGAGCGCTGCAGGCTGAACCTGCAAGACGCCCGGTACGCTGCTATACCTCAGAGCTGAGAGCAGTGCAGGGTGGTGTTCTCCAAGGGGCCGTTTTAGGCCCTCTGTAGGACTTCCTTTATGCTCAGTAAAGATGATATTGTACTAATGAGCGTGTTAAAGAGATGCAAGCTTGAATGAAAAGAAACAGAAATGTCCACAACAAGACCTTTTGGTTTTGCATAAATATTAAATACAGAATGTAGAGCAAAAGAGATGTACATATCTGAAAGCTTTCTCCTTTATTATTCCACTTCATTCGATTTATCGAGCTAAAGTTCATTCTCCATTTTCCTCACAGACGATTACTCCTATAAAACATTTTTTTTTTTCCAAATGATCCAAGTCATCCGTCTTCTGTTGCTAACTAGTCTGTAACTAATCCATGTCTGATCCGCCTTTCTTCCTGTCTCAGACATCCTCTGTTGGAGCTGTGCGCGCCCGTATTCGTGTCAAACCCATGCGTTTGTTCCGACACCGAGGGAAAAGTGAAAGTTATAACCGGACCAAACTCTTCCGGGAAAAGCATTTACCTAAAACAGGTGAGCGTAACGGCATACAACACCAACCCCCTGAAAGAGGCTCATGTCCAAGCTGCCAATGAACACTGTGTGCTTAAAAATAAAATGTTACGCTTCAGTCATCAGCTATGTCTTGGAAACTAAATTAATCATTGCTTACAATATACCATAATTTTGAAATTAAAAAGTACAGGGAGTTGCCCTTTTAACTGGAATTGCTGGTGAGTATTTTATTTATACTGCATTTTATTTAAATAATACGACTATATTTTATCTATATTACACTATACACCATGTATTCTTATGCTTTTTACATACAGGGAGCCCTTTCAGCGTAACAGTGTCCAAGAATTTCCTTGAATTTATTTAGCAGGGCAAAAAAATACTAAGTTCTTTTTGTTTTAGACAAAGCCTTTTTTTGTTTTTTGATAATTATAGCAATCAGTTTTGTTTACTGTCGTGATAACTATAGATTAACCATAACCGCATTAATACCAGTAATGCGGTCATTGAAAAGACAGGATATACATCACGGAGCTCGCTTTGAGAACCACGAGTATACGCTTTTACACCACTGTAATATCGCCGTGTCACTGTTTTGGCAGCATCGTGACACTTTTGTAGAATTGTACTGTACAGTGACAATAAAAGTTGAAATTTAAATGCAGAAACTCAGCCCTCACGCCAGTTTGCTTGCAGTAGGACTCTGTGATATGGTGATGCAATCAAATATCATCAATGCTCGGCGCATGGCCTGCTCCTAATGTTATACAGGAGATTATAATCACTCACACTGCATTAATGGGGAAGGAGTAATAGGCATTCGGCATATTGGCGTTCTTGCATGGAAAACCATGACACCGTCATCCTAAAACACTGTATTGTGCCGTAATTCATCACAATATTCTCATCACCCAGAGCTAGCCCAGAATAAGCTCTGCCGTTGACAGTTATGTTCAAGATTAATGTGTGCTGTCTCTTTAAAATTAAACTCAGCAGATAGTTGGCACCGTTAATGCCTGCTTGTTTGTCCTGTATGTAATATCTGGCTGCTTTAGGTGGGTCTTATTGTGTTCATGGCTCTGATTGGCTCGGACGTACCTGCAAAAGAGGCAGAGATCGGACCGGTAGACGGCATCTTCACGCGCATGCAGAGTCGCGAGTCTGTGTCTGTGGGCCTGAGCACCTTCATGATCGATTTAAACCAGGTACAATTGTCAAATCTTTTACAGGTAATTGAATGTCAATCGATCACGCTG
>JAQQZX010000003.1:1604032-1614314 GCA_030068355.1 Notoglanidium maculatum
TCTCTCTCTCTCTCTCTCTCTCTCTCTCTCTCTCTCTCTCTCTCTCTCTCTCTCTCTCTCTGTCTGTGTCTCTCTCTCTCTCTCTCTCTCTCTGTCTGTCTCTGTCTGTCTCTCTCTCTTTATCGGTCTCTCTCTGTCTCTCTCTCTCTCTCTCTGTCTGTCTCTCTCTCTCTCTCTCTCTGTCTGACTCTCTCACTCTCTGTCTGTCTCTCTCTCTCTGTCTGTGTCTCTCTCTCTCTCTCTCTGTCTGTCTCTGTCTGTCTCTCTCTATCGGTCTCTCTCTCTGTCTCTCTCTCTGTCTCTCTCTCTCTCTCTCTCTCTGTCTGTCTCTGTCTCTCTCTCTCTCTCTCTCTCTCTGTCTGTCTCTGTCTGTCTCTCTCTCTCTCTCTGTCTGTCTCTGTCTGTCTCTCTCTCTCTATCGGTCTCTCTCTCTCTCTGTCTGTCTCTCTCTCTCTGTCTGTCAGGGTTTAAGCTGAAAAACATTCATAAACAAACAGGCAAATTTGATTTAGGTGCATTTTTATTTTTTATTTTTCCCCAGAAAATAAGAAAGACACAAACTCCACAGATTGTGTTGGACCAAATGTACTCGCTGAAATTGTCCAGTTGCGTTATCATGGCTCTTTTGAAAACTAATCCGAGCGATATCTCCACTCAGCCGGATTGTTTTGAGCAGAATGGCCTCAGTTTTGGTCTTTGTGCTCAGATGTGAGAGCCTGGTGGAGAAGTTCCTCAGCCTCGATCTGGACGATCCTTCGCTGGACCTGCAGAGCTTTCTGAAAGACGAGCTGCTTCCCACCATTGGAGAGGCGCTGTGATGGACGTTCCCGAGTGAGTAACGTAATGACGCTTTTGAAGTTCAAGCAAATCAGCACAGAAACTATAAACCACCAAAATGGCGGCGTGAATTAGCGGTGTTTGTGTAAAGATGCATTCTGAAACTCTGCGATGTTTATAAAGTTTAGACAGTGTTAGAAATGAAAGTTAATGAGGAGGATGGATTAGCATTTCAGTTTGAGATGTATGCTGTGCTCTGGTATGTTACGTCTTCTATACATATGTGTTTATTTATTTATTTATTAACTCCCCGTTGCTGTTATTAATGCCTTCAGTGTTCCGTTTTCTCTCTTTCTATTTTAATCCAAGTTTTATGCACTCCAACAAGTGTTCTTAAGTAAACGTGCATGTTTAATTCTTAAGGTAGAGAAAGTTAAATACATTTCATGTAACTCTTATATTGTGAATCTGCATGGATGATTATAGTTTATTAATTTATTCAGCCTCTAACGCCACACGTCTCACTGTCTGCAACTCGGCTTACATGCATACACGACACCTTTCCATGAGCTAGAGGTGAAGGTTTTACAGAGGTCAGAGGTCACTGAGAGTATTATCCATCCTAATCCGGGATGTTTGGCTCGGAGCGGAGGCGTCCACCAAAAAGTCTCCGTTGTGTTCGACTCTACCACGGCATTGTGTGCAAAGCTGTCCATTTTTTTTATATAAGTGATATTTAGAAAAAGGCAAAATCCATGTTTAATAATAAGTTTAAAAACAATTAAAGGGGTCAGTGCAAGGGCTTGTTGATTAACACTTTAAGCATTACACTGGAGTGCATTGTAGTGTGTCCTCTGATCATCAAAGAGCTCATTGAAGGTAAGAAAGGCCGCATGTAACGTTCCTAAGTCTGTAAACGTCACCTGAAATGATCCTCAGGATCGTACTCGCACTAAAAACACACATGATTGAAAGCGTATAAAATCGCTACCAACGTTGTTCCTTCACCACACAGCAACCTCAACACAAGGTTAATCTGAGGCTTTAAGGAGCTCTAACACCTGCTAATGGCTAAAGCGCAAAGCCCCACAAACTCTCTCGGACTGACGACACTTGCTTCCTGTTTCAGGAGCAATTTAAATCTGATTGACAGACAAGGTCAGGCGTTTAATCTCTCACCATACGGGCTTAAACTGTAATTAGCGAACGGGATTGAAGTGAGAGACGACGACAGGAGGTACAGGAAGGAAGTACAGCGGGCTAAAGGAAACGGAAAGGAGCTGTGATGATGTGAAGTGTGGGGTTAGGAGTTTTATTCAATTGTCAAACATGTATAAGAAGTCACTAAAAGAAATATATGACATTAAAGTGCATGCTGTGCGACCCAAGCACCATGAAGGGAGGGGGTTAAAGGTTCAGGTCGGGGTTTTGGGGTTTTTTTTGGCTTGGTTTTCTTTTATTCACTATCGAAAGTGTACATCACACACCACGTGTTATTGTATTAATATCTTCTTTAAAACATTGGTGTGTGCTGATTTTCATATCGCGAACATCTTCAGTAAGAGCTGGATCCCGGAACGCCGGGATCGAGTCGGGAATACACTCTGGATTATATTAATAGTTTGAAATGTTTTTTTTTTTTTTCCCCCCCCCCTCAAAAATCGACAATCGGAAGGAAAAAAAATCATCATTATCATGGGATTAAAGACCTTTTATTTCTGATCTACCTTTTTAAAAACCTAAAAACAAAATCCTTCCCATAAATCACATGAATGTGGACGCAGCAACGACAAAACATATTAACTGAACGTCGCATGAATTACATACATGCGTTTGTTACGGAAAAGATTGTGCACGCAGCTTTTCTGCTCCACAGAGTATTTACACTGTTCCGTTTAGGACGGAATTACAGAGTGTGGTAAAAAATCCCTCCGGTCACATTTGGCACCTTATAAAGAAGCTCCATCAGCTTAGCGCTCAATCTGCCACCTCTGTCCTGATCACATTTGCTCACTTCTTCTGCTAATCTGCTCAAGACTCCTTAATTAAGGTATAAATACCGCTGTTTGGGCAGCACAGAGACAGTAGGGCGAACAGAAGCTGGAGAAGACGACGTTTCGTATCCTGTGCTGACACTTTCAGGCATGTCAGGACTGCACGGATTCGAGGGGGAAAACTTCTACATCCCCATGCATAACCGCACAGGGCTGGTACGCAGCCCGTTCCTGTACGAGCAGTACTATATAGCCGAGCCGTGGCAGTTCAAACTGCTGGCCGCCTACATGTTCTTTCTGATCATCTTCGGGTTCCCCATCAACGCTTTGACGCTGTTGGTCACGGCGCAGCACAAGAAGCTCCGCCAGCCGCTGAACTACATCCTGGTGAACCTGGCCTCGGCCGGCCTGATCATGGTCGTGTTCGGGTTCACCATCACCATCAGCTCGGCGGTCAACGGCTATTTTTATTTCGGCCCGACTGCCTGCGCCATCGAAGGTTTCATGGCAACTCTGGGAGGTGAGCGCTGATATAAATCCATCTATATCACAATTAAATCCTCATCACTGACACATGACCGTAACGCTGGTTTATCTTCTCCAGGTGAGGTAGCGCTCTGGTCATTAGTTGTACTGGCTATTGAGAGATATATTGTGGTCTGTAAGCCAATGGGAAGCTTCAAATTCTCATCTACCCATGCCGTTGGAGGAATCGGTTTCACCTGGTTCATGGCTTTGACCTGTGCTGCGCCTCCTCTCGTCGGCTGGTCCAGGTAAGAAGCCCTGTCCGAACATTTGTACAAAATACTACCTGGCGTTACTTTGCGTCGAGTCGAGTACTGTGCAGCATCCATGAAACACGCAAGGTTTACAGAAACCTTCCATAAACGTCTCCTTTCACATCACCAGGTCACTGGTTACACACCGTTGTATTATTATTTATTCATTTTCGCACATCATACATCACATGACATTATTTCCATAGTAAGATGTCCGATGGGACACGGCAGCGTAACGCCCGGAGGACGGCCAGTCTGTCGGTTCCCTTTCACATACATGAGCCCATTATGATTTTCAGCTGCCGTTCGTCACCCTGACCAATCGCAATCCTGTCGTGTAATGTGGTATAAATGAGATGATGATGATGATGATGATGATGTCCTTGCCAATTCAAGCAATATTGAAAATAGTCCCTAAACAAATAATTCCCACGGTATGTCTCGACTAGATTTAAATTCTGTCTTGCTCAATAATCAGGTACATTCCTGAAGGCATGCAGTGTTCGTGTGGACCAGACTACTACACACTCAACCCCAAATACAACAACGAGTCCTACGTCATCTACATGTTCATCGTTCACTTCATTCTCCCCGTCGTCGTCATCACCTTTACCTACGGGCGGCTCGTGTGCACCGTCAAAGCGGTAAGACGCCCGAGCTGACGAGACGCTGCAGAGGCTGCATACTTATTAATAAAGTGCACAGCTTTCAGACACAAGAGACACGTCTTTGATGCAGAGACACTATAGTCTATGCTTATTATAATAATAATAATAATAATAATAAACTGTAACTATGATCGGTGTTGTTTCCTTCCCGCCAGGCTGCAGCCGCTCAGCAGGAGTCGGCCTCCACCCAAAAGGCTGAGAGGGAGGTGACGCGCATGGTCATCCTGATGGTGTTGGGCTTCCTCGTGGCATGGACTCCTTACGCCAGCGTCGCCGCCTGGATCTTCTTCAACAAAGGAGCTGCCTTCAGTGCACAGTTCATGGCCGTCCCTGCCTTCTTCTCCAAGAGCTCGGCTCTCTACAACCCCATCATCTATGTGCTGCTCAACAAACAGGTCCATATTGTAGCACAGGAATAAGAATAATTATAATAATTATAATAATAATAATAATAATGCATTTTGCATTAAGGTTCCCATCAAATTAAGCCCGCAGTGTACAATTGCGATGTCCAGTATTTACCTCTGTATTTACTTTAGTAAATGATCAACATTTAAGATCATACTGTCATATAAACCAACTGATGGGCACCTAATTAACAATGTTAACTTTGAGTGTAGTTAGTTAGTTAGTTAGTTAGTTAGCATGTTTAAAAAAATCCAGGTAATCCCCGTGGTTGTACATGTGTTGGCTAATCCTGTTCTCTCTTACGTTATAGCAGCTATAAACAGGCGTTCCCTCGTTTTTTCTCTATATATGCTACTGTATATCTGTCTGCCTCTTTCTTTCTTTCTTTCTTTTATCTTATTTTTTCTGCCTGACTGTATATCTTTTACTCTGTGACTGTCTGTCTGTCTGTCTATCTATCTATCTGTCTATCTATTGCTTGCGTATCTGTCTATCTTTTTCTTTCTGTCTGTCTGTCTTTCTTTCTATCTTATTTTTTTCTGTCTATCTATTGCATATCTGTCTACCATTTTCTTTCTGTCTTTCTTTCTATATTATTTTTTTCTGTCTGGCTGTATATCTTTTTCTTTCTGTGTCTATCTATCTATCTCTCACTCGCATATCTGTCTACGTTTTTCTTTCTTTCTTTCTTTTTCTTTCTATCTCTCTCTCTCTCTCTCTTTCTCTAGCTAGCTACTGTATATATGTCCGCCTCTTTCTTTCTTTCTTTCCATCTTATTTTTTCTGTCTGGCTGTATATCTTTTTCTTTCTGTGACTGTCTGTCTGTCTGTCTGTCTATCTATCTCTCACTCGCATATCTGTCTACCTTTTTCTTTCTCTCTTTCTATCTATCTATCTATCTATCTATCTCTCTCTCATTCTCTCTCTCTCTCTCTCTCTCTCTCTCTAGCTACTGTATATCTGTCCACCTCTTTCTTTCTTATTTTTTTCTGTCTGGCTGTATATCTTTTTCTTTCTGTGACTGTCTGTCTGTCTGTCTGTCTATCTATCTATCGCTCGTATATCTGTCTACCTTTTTCTTTCTTTCTTTCTTTCTTTCTCTCTCTCTCTCTTGTGTTATAGCAGTGCTTTAAAGGTATAGGCTTCCAGCTGAGCAGTAAGTGCAGTGAGACGGTAGGCGTTGTGTGTGGCAGCGTGTGTAAGTGCCGGCTGTAGGAGCTGTAGCTGATTCTCACCGCTGGCCGGTTCTCATCTTTCACCGTAGTTCCGTAACTGCATGCTGACGACCCTGTTCTGCGGCAAGAACCCACTGGGAGACGACGAGACCTCATCAGCGTCCAGCAGCAAGACAGAGGTGTCCAGCGTGTCCCCGGCGTAGACGCTGCTCTCGTCCTGGACGCGAGCTCTGGAACCCACTCTTTGTTTGGCGGGGTAATCACCGTCGCTGCGAGTGCATGGCGGCTCACGGAGAAACGTACTCCTCGTGATGTTTCCTCAGCTGTTTGGTGACATTTTTGCTGTTCAGCTCTTTGTCTTTATTTCCTGTATATATTTTTATATCTAGGCATAAAAAGGCAAAAAAATGATGGTGTGAATGTAATAAATACTGCATTGTGAAAAATGACCGAACGCTGCACTGCTCATGATTTCATAGCGTCTTCACGTTTCTGAGCAAACGTTCTCGAGCAAAGTCGAGTACATGTAGCACTCTATAGTCGCTGCGGTTCCGGAACACAGAAATGTAATAAACTTTACCTATGGCAACGAGGCTGCGAGCGCTTTGAAGGGTAATTGAGTTATGCGCTCTCTTTTTCTCCATTTTCCCTGGATTTTTTTACATTACGGCTGGTTGAGCTTTTGACGTATGACGGTTCATCAATAGGACAATTAGGAGCGCGATTGTTCCTCTGTTCCGTGATGGACAGGCGAATTATTTGTTCAATGTCATGAGAAGAAAGGCCAAACAGGCGCAGTTCTGCAACTCTGCAGCTCAACCCGTTGCCATTGTGTGAAAGTAGATTTTGATCTAAGAAGATTCAGCAAGTTCACCATCGCACGGTCTGAAAGATGAACGCGACGGATCCGAACCATGTTATTCACAGCATCCTGTTCCACCAGGAAATGTTTACGATCTCGTAAGCTCCTTATTGTAAATGAGATTAGCTCTGGATGGATAAGTGAGCTTACGACTAGGAGGCTGAAGTGAGGACTTAAGTAGGAGTTAGAGATGAAGCGGTGTTACTGTTACCACCTCTGTTTCACACTTTACACCAATAACGCCGGCGTAAAAGGCCGTTCGTCTGAATCCCGTGATCCATATTCAAAAAAAGTCAACGTTCCAAGCGTTAACGCTGTTGAGTCGACTCTGACAGTTTGTTCCTTTAGTCAGCGCCGCCTGTCGGAGCCTTCAGGTTCTCAGCCTCGGTCTTCCTCTTGCCTTCCAGTTTCCCCGTCATGAGATCCTTCTTCAGTGATTCATGTGTTCTCATGTGTCAGTATTTCAGCTTCTTGCTGAAGTAACAGCGTCGGCTGTTTGATGTGGTCTGAAGCACTGACGTCTCAGGACTAACCCGTTGCCTTAACGACATTTTCACGTAGCCTAAAATCTTTTCGTGAATTTCGTCTCGAACGTGATCTAAATAACGTCCATCGTGCAAGCTCGTCCTCATCTTCTGAACAGTTTTCGGATTCTTCCATCTGTAATATTTTCCCCTGAATAGCAGCTCACTCTTGCACACTGGAGACTGAGAGACATTTAGATTTTCATGTTTCAGTGTCTCGAATGAAAACTTGCAAAATAATGATACTGTATATCTTCACTTCTTCCTCCTGTTCAGAAACCTTTTGGGGGTGTTAACTTTTGCCCTCAGCTGTCATGTTTGGACAGAACACGCCACAAGAGGGCGCTGCGGAGCCGTGTCAGGTTGGGCTGAGTTAAGCCCAGTGTTTTACTCCTTGCCTTTATTTAGTGCTCTGTATGCAGCAGTCTATATAGTGAAGAGCGAACGAGTGAGAGACCGAGTGATTTCAGGCGCTTGGATGCTTTTTTTTTTCCCCCCCCGAGATGATATGATATCCTAGATAATCCCCAAGATATTCACCAAATTCTGCCAATTTCACATCATCTTATTTCTTTCTCTTCTAGTTTTATTCCTAAAAAATAATTAAAACAGATCTCTAATAATATCTTTATCACCCTGAGTGTACGTAGCAGAGGAAAAAGGCCGGAAAAATCATGCCGGATTTACAAAATAGTCCTCGAGTTCTGTATACTAATGTGCGTGCGTGTGTGTGTGTGCGCGTGCGCGTGCGTGTGTGTGTGTGTGTGGCGATCAGACAATCAGCCATAAATTACCAAGCTTTTTCACGGCATGTTTACATTTAGCCACGCCCACAAAATTCCATAAAAGGCTCACAGAGCTGAAAATGGAGAAAAAAATTGACGACTAAACGGCGTCAGCATGGCGTGCGATAAATCTTCTACTACCCCCAGCTCAGCTTCTGCGGCGTGTCCGCTACCATAGACACGCACCAACTCTTTATCCTTGTCCAGGGTGCCATTAGTTTTATCTTAATTGTCGTTTGGGAATCTCTTTCTGTCGAGTCATTGATATGAAGACGGTGAGTTTCCCAGAATGTTCGGTAAATTGGTGTTAAATTAAACAAATCCGTGGGAATGATTTACAAAGCATTTAGTTTAATGCATGAGGACCGGTGTTCAGGGACTCCGTTACTCCTGAGCCAGTGTAGCATTAGCATTAGCATAACGCTTGTTTGCGTAATATGTGGATCATTTCTTGCCTTTTTGTAAGACCGTGTTTATTATGAGTATTACTAGTACTAATAGTATTACCATTAATGTTAAACAGCTCAGAGATTATAAACTAAAACACAGGCACTGTACCGGGTGGAATTTAATAAATATACGATATCATGAGCAATTAACGGTCCTCGGCTTTCCAAATTAAACCAGGTTTGTAGGCTGAATTTCATTATTTGGCTTCACGAAACGACACACAGAAACGTTGACTCCAGCTCAGTCGATGCTCCTCAGTATTGCGTGTCTTGTGTAAACACTCCTGCGTATGATTTATGACTATGTTGTTATCCAGATGATGAATGTTGTTGGAATTTTATGTACGATGATATTCCAGGAAAAAGAATGGCCGTGTTCAGATTCGGAGTCTCCGTGTTGTCCGTGTTGAACAGCGCTGCGGAACGGCGGTGGAGCGGATGTGTTTCAGGCGAGGCGGGTGCGGTTCATAGGAAGTGGCTGGTGTGTTTGGGAAGACTCTCCGCCGTGGCCTTTAGGCCTCATGTTTATTCATGCTGGCTGCTCCCGGGTCCGCGGGGACGGCCGCGATACGCCATAATGAAAACAGCCTACAGGAGCGCACGCCATCATCCACCCTGTCTTTAATTACATTTGGCTTCTGCTAATATATTCTCTCCAAACATTATCTTCCGACTTGTTTATTTAAGCCTTTCATTTTATTTATTTATTTATTTATTTATTTACTTACAGGACAAAGTGGTGACTATTTGAAACGAACGGTAACGACACCGCACAGCGGTTTTCACGAAGCGTCAATTGTTCTCGAAATATGGCCGAAAGCTACGGAAAATAATTCCAAACGTCGAAACGTTACGGTTGTATCAGATTTCTGTTCCGTTTGCGTGCGGTCTTCTATAATAAGGCCAGATAATAGAATAGATGCTGGTGATGAGGCTTGTTTAAGCAGTGTGGGTTGATGCAGGGGGGTTCAGTCTTTCTTCCTGCCAAATCTGGTGCGTCTGGCATGATCTCAGCACCATCCCAGCTCCAGACGACAGCAGGACAGCTGTTCCGTGGGAGGGGGAACACACACACTCACACACACGCGCACACACACACACACACACACACACTATGGTCTTTCTTTCTTTTGTCTTTGTCTGAGAAAGAGTGGAATAAATGTGAGAATTATAGCAATAACATCTTACTACGATCAATTTACAGCATACGCATGATGGCATTTAACATTTTGCATTGCTAACAAAGAACTCAAGCAGCAATAACAAATATTAGCTACACTGAAATCTGTAACAATGGACTGTTCATTTCTATTAAATGTTCAGGACTTGCTGTATAGCTATCATGTTTTTCCTTGAATTTCTCAGCAATAAAACACTGGATGATACAGTCCGATAGCAAAGGGTTTTATTTTTCTGTACCCGCAGCAATGTGCCAAGGGTTACAATGTATTAACTAAAGAATGACCTCTACGTTTTATCCATTTATAGTTCATTCCCCTTCTCGCGCGCATAAACGGTTGTTCCCTCTCCTTTCTCTCGGTTATAAATTGAATAAGATTTAATAATCTGGTAGTGGAGACTCCTTACAAAAAGTTTACACATTCATCTGCAAAAGTAATCTAATAAGTTAAAGGCGGGACAAAAATTAAAGACCGATCAATTTTAACATCCACATTAAAATATCTGGTCACTTTACAGGACTATTTAGTGTCATTTTAAGTAGTTTATATACAGTAATTTTCTGTATAATATGCACTACCGGTTAAAAGTTTGGACACGCCTACTAATTCAATTTTTTTCTTTATTTTTATGACTTTAAAAGAGACTGGATAATGATGGACTGTTGTTTCTCTTTACTTA
>JAQQZX010000003.1:1639171-1652239 GCA_030068355.1 Notoglanidium maculatum
GGTGTACCCCGCCTCTCGCCCGAACATGCTGGGATTGGCTCCAGCTTCCCCACGACCCAGACGGATAAAGCGCTATATTGGTATCAAAATAAAAGTCCCCAAACAACAAATGACTGGCTTGGCAAAGAACAAAGGTACTACTTTTAAGGGTAATTTTGATGTATCTGTTAATGGCCCATATGAATATATGGTGTTTCTTTCAGAAAAGCAGAACTGCAGAAGAAAGCTTAGACGATTAACCGTCTAAAGAACCCTCGAGGAACTCTAAAGGTGTCCTGCTTTCAACCACTGACGCATTGTGTTCTCATTAGACCTCGTTAAACTCAAATTCTGGCAGGGCCACTTCGGCATTTTTGTGAACATTTAAAGAGCCATAAATTAGAATTGATCATAAAAATTATTGTTTTTAACAATTTATTTTTTAAACCTCTTTTATTGATTAGTGCCTATAACCAGTGCTAAAAGTAGATATCGCATCATTTTGACTTCACATCTAATGATTTCAAGCTTCATCAACTCTATGATCATATGCACAAGGTTGTAGTCACATGCGTTGAGTTTGCATGCTCAAATTATACTAACAGGGAAAATTTTAAACCGTGTATAAAAGTATAAAGCTTCGAAGAATATTAATCATTTATCTTTTGGACTTACTAACAAATTACCTCATTATTTCGACTTCCAGTATCTTGTTATTTCAACATGTCATTATTTTATTTTTTCAATATGTTGTCTTGTTTTCCACCAAACAATAAGCTTTATTCTTATTCTGTATACTTTTTAGTACCTTTTTTTTTTTAGTACATAAGCCAATTAGTGGAATTCAGTTTAATGTGATCATTTACTTTCGACAATTTGCTAATACATCTTGAAGTGAAAGTTAGGACATTGCAACTTTTTTTCTTGCGGGTCAGGACTTGTGCACTCATATTACATAATGTAAATAACAGTCATGGAAATCAGGAAGCACTGTTCTCGGATTTGAAGCGCACTATAATTGCTGTCTCTGAGGACTGGGTTTAAAGCACGGTTGCTAACCTTATCCTGGATGTTGGTGCGAAAACAACGGTAAGCAGCTCAATTTACGCATAATTTAGCTTTTAATGCACGTTATTTAATACATCACCACTTCCAAATTAGCAGGAGCTGCTCTCATACATCACATTAATTAATATCCAGCTTCTTCAGCATATCTGTGGAGCATCAGTATTCCCAGAGCACTCTGCTTCTCGTAGGCACCGTCAAGTGTGTGTGTGTGTGTGTGTGTGTGTGTGCAAGCGTGCAGCCTTTGTGGCTGTGCATGAAAATTCATGCGTGCTGTATCATTGTCTGGTTTATATGTGTACCCATGAGCTCAGGACTTTTGCCTGCACAGATAGAATTCGTCATTGTTTACGTTTATAAATCCATGAATAATGTTTTTTGGGGACGTGTGTCGTCGTATGCGGATGTTTTGTACCCTGTTGGTCACCTTGTAGGTGTCTAGCTAGAGCCTGAAGCTGCTTTGTCCTAGCACAGTGCATCTTCTAACCCTTGTCAGGTTGGTTTCTCAGTTTTTCCAGCCTTGGCTAGAGATTCTTAAGATTTTTTAACCTTGTTATGCCCACACAGGATTAATCTTTTCAACTTTTACAGCTATGATTTATGGTAACTTTCACTTCACGCCAACTGTTCACCAATCTGTCTTTGACTTCTGAATTCATGAACCTTTGTTCAATAGAAAACAAAAGGGAGCGGATTTGGCATCTCTTTGTCGATAAACTGGCTGTTCAATAATTAAAGCGCAAAGTTAAACATGCTGCGTCTCGCCGAGTAATATTTTCTTTCATGATCTACGTCACAATTTTATTTTTAAAATTTATTGAGCTATTTGACTTTCTTGTTCAGGTATGCGTACATATTATATATATGTGTGAGAATCAAAAAGTAAAGGCAATTTTTAAATTACGTGATAACTGGAAGCTAGCGAAACATATCTAGTCATAGTGTGCCTGTTGGGCAGTTCAGCCACGCCCAGTGCAGCACTGCCTTTAGTCGAGTGGCAGCCGCGGGGACAGAAACATGGACGCTACGTTGCATGATTGCACTATCGGAGAACAACATGCCCTGGTGCGCTAGGGTTAATCTTAATGCTAACGTTTGTTTCGGACATGAAGGCGCCTGTTCTGACGCGTGTCCGAGCGCATGGGCAAACAGTGAGGAGTGCAAATTACTGCATATTGCTGTGAAATGAACTTAAACCTGCAATTCTCAGCAAAGGAAGAGGAACGCTGTCCAAAACTTCGATCTTCTGCACCATTCATACAGAAGCTAGATAGGACGAATGCGCCGTCTTGAATGGGGACTGTTGCGGAAAAGTGATATGTTCACTTGCTCACGGTTACTTCTATTAAAGCCGTTAAATGTATTTTGCCTTTACTTTTTGATTCTTCCTCGTACTCTATAATTATAGCTACTTTTTCGTTGTAGCTTCCGATTTTTGGGAGCAGGTACCATCCCTCTATTATCTATACAGATTAGATAATGTCATGGTTGCAGGAAAGCTTGAGCTAATCTCAGCTGACTTTGGGTGAGAGGTCGGGTACACCCCAGGCAGGGCACCAGTCTATCTCAGGGCTAACACAGAGAGACGAACAACTCATCCTCACATTTACACCTATGGGCAGTTGACATAATGCAGGTATCTGTGATTTGCATGTCTTTCGGAGGAAACTGGAGCACCCGGAGGATACTTGAGCAGGCATAGCTAGAACATGCAAACTCCACGGTGATGCCCCAGTCAGCCACCAGGATCGAACCCAGAGCCTTTTTGTTATGAGGCGACCCAGCTAACCACTGCCCAGCCCTGCTGCCTCTCATATCATGCATACGGTATATTAACAGTATTTTACAGATGTTCATATCCATAGCAACCTGTATGGTGGGTGGTGGTCTCCATGAATAGAAAGCATCCTCATTGTAGTACAAATAAACCAAAGTATAACAATATACCATTAAGCTGAACTCTTCTTTTATATTTGCATTTTTTCTTAACCGTCCTCGAAGCGACACAGAATGTGGTTCCTTTCAAAGCATGTTACTCAGAAAATATTAAGTTTGGAGATATCATCCTGAGAACTGTAGCACAGTTCACAAGATTTAAGTGAACTGTTTGGATCTTCCTTTGCGTCAATTCAAATATACATTATAGAACCTTCTTAAAAAGTGGTGAGGACAAAATTTGGTATTTCAAAAAGTGGTACCATGAAGGACACTCAGCAGGATGGTACTTCCTGTAGTATATATTCTTATTACTTACATACAGCACTATAGCGAAAGAGCCTCCTTCTGAGTTTGGTCAGTAGACTTCCATCCTCCCTCTGGTCCACTAAAATAGTATGGAAGTACATAAAGGAGAGAGATGACCTCTCGTAACATGGGGTGATGATGAAGTGGCCAGAACAGCAGGAGAGCTGAGAAAGGCTGCAGGAGGGCCACTGATGCGTTTCTCTCTCTCTCAGCTGAAACTGATTGTAATCCGTGTTCATCACCGGTGAGGCAGATAAAGAGCCAGCTGATCGATACCCATTTCTTATCCTCCACCTTGATCTATGCTTTCACAAAGGGCAAGAAGTCTCATTCTACACCCATCTGTTTACTGGTAACAAACTACTTGTTCCACTGTTTACTGCCCCCTCCATAACTCCGGTGTGAAATATTAACGAGTAAGAACATTTATGCAATTCATGATGGTGTATTACAGAGCATTGTTAAAGAAGTACTTTATTCAGCTGGGGGTCTGCGGCAGCTCAGTGGTTAAGACGTTGGACTAGTGATCGGAAGGTCGTGAGTTCAAATCCCAGCGCTGCCAAGCTGCCACTGCTGGGCCCTTGAGCAAGGCCCTTAACCTTCACTGCTCACTTGTATAAAAATAAGATGTATGTAAGTCGCTCTGGATAAGGGCGTCTGCCAAATGACATAAATGTATTCTGATGTTAAGGTGCTACTTTTGAAAAGTGGTTAGTGGTTAAATATTCTGCATTGTTCACAATCCTCTCCAGCCTTGTTAGACATTACAGGAAGGACTCCAGGCTCCAGTGGAAATCTCAAATATTCACAGTTATGAAATCAGTATATTATAAAGGATGCCGGTATTCCTGGAGTTTATGTTATGTATTGTTTGAGGGCTGAGTGTGGGCGCATTTTAGTTCCACAAAGCATGCAAGACCACAAGTTGAGGCAGAGTCAAGATGGATTCCAAATGAAATCAAGAGCAACAGAGCCTCGTAATACGCGAGTCTGGCCTTTAGACGTTTTTTCTCTTGTCTCGGACTTGTGGACTCGATGCAGACTTCTTTTGGTCTTACCTAATTGATCTTGCCAAATACTCCAGTTGGTCTCAACTGAGTCTACCTACCTTTAAAAAAAAGTGTTTTTTTCTTCTTATGAAACCCCTCCTTCGAAACAAAATCATTGATTAAGCGAGCTTGTTCAGGAAACAGACATGGTTTAATTAATTCAGAATTCAAAAAAGGTCTTAACACTCTCTTTCTCATTTGGACTTGGTCTTGATTTGGACTCGAGCCTCCTTGGACTTGGTCTTGACCCTGTCTTGACTAGTCTTGGACTTTTGACGACAGCTCTGAAAAGTGAATCCAGATTGATACCAAAGACCATGAAATCCTTTTTGAGTCCAAGCCTTTACTTCACCAAGGTGGCTTCAATTTGTCAATGATTAGGCTGTGTTCTAGACGTTGGCATAACTTCTTGTGAAAATTTGTGCATTCAAAAAAAAAAAGAAGACGATGCAGACATTGTTAAAAACTCTTGCAGCCCCACTTACCTCCTTGAAGGTGCCACCTCAGTGACGAGTGTTACCACCCTGAACTGCATCTTAAAGCAGTTAACTGAAATACTGTAGAAACTGCATGGTCTGGTGGTTGACCTGAGAATGGACATGATGTTCACAGTAGAAGCAGTGAAGGGAGATGGATTGCATGATGAATAATATATACGAAGTTGAGGAAAATGTACCCAAAGTTAGCCAGAACTTAGAGGTATTCTGTGCTCGTTTCTCTCCATGTCCCTATGCTTAATGGCGTGTTCTTTCACAGAGCAGTCCATGAGTGAAAAGCCAAAAGAACAAAACGTCAAAAATGTCCTTTATGTGTCTTCTGTGGCGTAGATAAATGAGCGAATGCTCTTTGAGAAATCCCCTCGGACAAAAAGGCTGATGTGCAGAGTTTAATGTGATAATCATTAATACTTCATAATCATTAATAAGCATTCAAGTGCATACTTATTATTAAAAAAATGTCCTGCACAATTTGCACCTTGACACGAACATGACATTATGTTTTAATGCTGCCTTTGCATAAATGTGAGGATGATGAATATTTAAACTTTGTGTAATGTTTCAAGTATTTGAAATTAATTCGGATTTGCCTGCACAGCCCAGAACTGTCTTTGGCAGAGAGTTTGTTTTGTCACCACTCTTTAAAAGCCCCTCTGCCGCCTGCTGTTGTGGTCACAGTTCCAGTTGGACAAAGAGGAGAGGAAGCTTTTATGATAAAACTGAAAAGGCAAATGATGCTGCCATTCTGTCACAAACAAGGATTCCAGAAACAAGCACGAGCTACAAGTTAGACGAGACAAAAAAAAAAAGAAACGGTCATTTTGTAAATGCTTGTTAAAGGGGACATGCCATACACGTTTATATTAGTCCCTGAGATGCTGCTGTAAAGTGTGCAAGTTATTTTTAATGTAAAAACATCTTGGTTCTTTTTCTCATGCTGTTTTAGAATGGTATAAAACCCTTATAGGTTAAGACAAGCTGAGATTGTGGCTGTGCATTTATATATTAAATACAGCGTCACGCTGACTGGTTAACATCTTTAAACGAGAACTTTATCCACATCCATGCAACTGGTTTTCTACAGTATTCATGTTGCTAAAGTCTTCATATTTTTGATGACATCCAGAATATTCAGGGCAGTGGTAGCTCGGTGGTTAAGATGTTGGACTAGTGATCGGAAGGTCATGAGTTTTAATCCCAGCACTGCCAAACTATTGCTGATGGGCCCTTGGGCAAGGCCCTTAACTGCTCAGTTGTATAAATGAGATATATGTAAGTCGCTCTGGATAAGGGCGTCTGCCAAATGACATAAATGTTAATGTTAATGTATTCCTGAAACTATATACGTGTAATATTTACATAGCTTGTGGGCCCAATCACATCTCTTACATTGAGTAAGCTGCGTTGCCAAGCTAACCCGAACCAACAGCAGCTAACTGCCTGAAGTGGTGAAAGAGAACCCTCGGTAATGTTAATGCTTACAGGAGCTCACCTCAGTGTATGGTGGCTAGCAATGTTAGCAATGTTTTTTTTTATTTTAAACATTTAATTATGGCTTGCAGACTGGTGGTCAATTCCAAGAGTTGCCACGGCTCCACCTTCTTAATAGGCGTCTTACCGTAAGCAATGTGAGGAGATTCTACATAAGAAGCATGCACTTCTGTAACTGCCTCGTTCTCTCCATCTATTTTCTTTCTATGACCATTAGAGACTGGCAAGGTAACAGTTCTCTTTGAAAGGCCAGTACGTCCCCAAGTCATCTTATTTCAAAAAGAATGATTAAAAACACTTTTCCATGACATGTCCCCTTTAATAGAAAACACTTTTCCATGACATGTCCCCTTTAATAGAAAACACTTTTCCATGGCATGTCCCCTTTAATACAATAAAACAGCCTACATCTTATGAATACATTACGATTTCATGCCCTTGATTTATTATCTGTTATGACATACCTCAAAATGTATTCCTTACTTGTAGGCTGTTTTATTGTACTTTTAATTCACTTTAAATAATGCCAGTGTTTTTATTAATTTGATGTACTGTCCTGTAAAGAAAAGCGTGCCCACAGTTTGAATGAAGCAGAACAAAAAATGGTCTGCTACTTTTACTCAAATCATATTAAGTGTTGTTCATAACTTCATAACCCATAAAACATTTTATCCTAGAGCTGAAATTAATATCATTTTTACATCTCATTATTAAACGTTATATTGCATGCTAACTGTTTGGCGTACCGCCTATGCAACTAGGACCGTAAAGAATGGAAATTTGTTCAACCATATACTATGTGGATGAACGATGTTAAACGCTGAGTTGAGTTGATCAACATTCACTTCACACCACATGTTACGACACGCCTAATGTGTCTGTGATGTAGCTGAAATTCTGCTTACAATTCCTTTTAAACTGTCTCCTCACAATTTGGTTTATGATTGACTTTACACCTTGAGATATAATCAAACCTGGGTTCAGCTGGCTGCAGCTTTTCTTTATGGTTCACTGGGCAGGAAATGACATCAAACAGGTGCTCAGTATTCCGGAGGGGTGAAGCAAGCCGGTGACTTGGCACACAGAGTGCTTTTATGAATATGCTGTGAAACACAGGACACCGTTTCCTCTATGTCAGAGATGTAAATTCCTGTTCTCATTTTGAGTATTCGAATCACAGACCTCTTAGTATTTCCGTCTTTTACATAGAGCTCTTCTTTTTATTAAGATCAGAATACATTAATATTAGATATCCACTAGCAAGAGCAGTCTTATTTTTCAATCACACAAAAGCTCTTTCCCATTTCAGATCTGTTTTTTTTGTGTTTTCATGGCAGTCGAGCTGAAAGCTATTATACTATCACTCACTCAGTAATATTATTGCGGTGACATCCATCTACAGTGAGGTCACGTGTATTCTATCGCTTGTACATTATTGCTCCCTCTGTATTCTAAACAATGCAAGTACAGCTATGCAATTATAGCTACAACTACAGCTGTACTTTTTTTATTTCCACAAGTCGAATTCTTATACATTTGTACTGCAATTTAGCGTCACATGACTTTTCATTACATGCCTAGTTATTATGGATGCTACTGAAGATTTTCAGCGTAAATGGCGCTTTCATCATGGCTGAAAGAAAAAAATATGGTGAAAAGTTTAACTTAAAAAAAGATTAGGTGAATTATTGATAATTATTACACAGTAAAAGCTATTTGTTTCCTGTGTCAGTCAGCACAAACGCATTCAAACAGTCTGAGCATCAGATAAACAGTGAAAATGTCAGCCATGTGGAAACATTTCATATGAGCAGGAAAATTGTATTCAGCATATTTAAATATCAGATCAAAATGACTATTGAATTAAACACTCAATGCAATGCTATTCACTCTGTTTATTAGTTGAAACGTTGACTAAATGTCACTCCGCACCAAAACATGCCCTCCTAAAAATGAAAGGACCTGTCTCATTAAATGTTTAAAACCCTGAAGAACCACAAAAGAAGTTGTCTTTCAAGCCCAACAGTATGATGGCAAACTCTTGCACTCCTGTGCTTCATTAGAATATATTTACTTCCTGTGCTTTTCTTTTTCTGTCTGAGTAATTAAAGCGCCGATGGTGACCTTACAACCCTTCCCCCTCGGCACAGCTCTGTAATGCCGTGTGTTTAGTATGCGCAGCCTGCGACTCTCTTTAACCATCGGCTAGGATGCGGAGGGAACTGAGTGTGACCTTCACAGTGAAGCCAGTGGATTACTGCTGAATAAATGAGCCTGTTGACTCATCGGTGCCAGAGTTTGCACCTCTTGACAAACTTCAAATCTATACAGCTATCGCTATATTCAACAAAGGCGTAATTCATAAACAGTTGTTTTTGAAAAGATGCTTGCACACTGATTAAGCGTGTGTGAATTCTTTAAAATGCTCTGTACAAACTTAAATTAAGGGTTCATTCAATGGAATACATTTTCTTATAGGAAAAATTTTGTTTATAGGTTTCTACATGGAAACTTGAAATGTTTTCCCAAGACGAAGTGCTGAGTACTTTGGTGTGCTAAATGGACCTGCAATCCTGCTGTACTGGAAGGGATCTGCCTCTCGCAGGAAGTGAATCATAAACCATAGTCAATGTCCATCCACTTTCGGGTAAAAGGGTTTCTCAAAAGTGGTCTTCAAGGGATGATAAAGGTTCCTGTTTTATGTACATTTAGTATCATGGAAAAAATGTTAACGTTAGTAAATGTTTCCTCTTTCTCAAAAGGAAACTAGCATTCTAAATATAATCCTTCTGGAGGATCCCCTAATGGTGCAATACCGTCTGTGAAATTTCAGCAATTGGCAAGCCACACCAAAGTAATATAATCTTGGTTATGACATCAACTTTGATCAATGTAGATTGGCTCACTGTTGCATTGATTGCACAGTGAGTCATTTCATGCTGTATTCCTATTGGTTGATTAGAAGACATGGGTCGTAGCAGAAGGCACATTGTGAGATGTTCATCCTAAATTTCTGACAATATCAGAATTTTGTCCCAGGCTATCTTTGGTTGCAAGACCATGACAATGGGCAACTTTGAACCACTTTCAAAGTGTGACTTAGGACCAAAGCTTTGGATCCACAAGCAAAGATATCACCAAGTTTCTTTCAACTGGAACAGCCCGAAATCACACAGTTTACCCCTGCCATAAGGTTGTTATTTGGAACCATTTCATACTTGGCCTGAATAATTGAGTTTGTACCCAGGACTGATTCTGGGCTTGTTTGGAGGCATTCACACAGAACCGTGGCTCCCTCGATCCATGGCACACAGATCTGCAAAATGGTGTGGACTACAATATGTTCAACTATTAACTGATTTAAAAATGATTTTACTTTTATTAGCACCACTCAAGTGCTGATGAACGGCACTGCAAACTACGTGCTGTTCTCATGTTAAGATTTTTAGCCATTGGTTGTTATCACAAGACATGCTTTTTTTAAAAAGCATAAAGCAGGAAGTAATGTGCCAAGTCAAACCAATTATGTTATTTGGCATGCACTACCGAGAGCAGAGAGCTTACACAACTGATGTGGATCGCACCATGGTTTGGTGGAAGTGAGCCTCAGACCACCATCTTGAAAAGGACCAAGGATTGGTTCTCTGAACCACTCTCAGTCTTGAAAACAACGCTCATTTACCCAGCTCTCAGGTCACACCTCCAAGTTTGAAAGTGACCTGTGTACTGTTGTATTAAAATGGATGGGTATGCGTCTTGGGTAGACAGTTAACCTAGAGAAAATCTGTGATCTAAGTTCTAGGTTAAACCCTAGAATATGAGTATTACGGAAACAAATAAACAAGTCATAGGGTTCAAAACTAAGAGTGGCATCCCCATAAAAGGCTTGCAACTATTTCTATTAGAGGCATCCTTTTTACAGGGTTCTACATAGAACATTTATGGTCTTTCCAAAAACAATGGTTACTGGAAAAATGCTTCTCCTGTAAAATCTAAACATGGATTAAATCCTGTTGTACTTAGAATCAGAATTAAGAATTCATAATACTATAGAACAGTGGACACACACATACACACACAGGGGACAGAGAAAGGACAAATTCAACGAATTAACGTCGTCCAGGAGAGCACACTCTTAATAGAACCAAGGGCTTCTTCGAGATTACAAATACCCCAGGCCTGTCAACAATGCACCTGCTTGCACCGAGACGTTAATTTGTTTTGACATGCTTTATAATTTAATTCCACTGCAGAATTAACTTCCTATCCGAAAAGCTATTAGCTGGGGAAATGTCGGCCGGACTCCGGCGAACTCGCTCCCGGGTGAGCAGCTTTTCTCTCAGCATGTCTGAGTGAGATTCACTGTGCTTTCTGAGGACTCAGATGAGATGCAGGGTCGGTCTTTGCAAATCCCCACATGGCCTTTGAGGAATGGACTGGAATTGTCTCTCCACTCATGTAGTGCAATTGTTTTCCACCTGTTTGGTGATGCTGAGCATCATTCGCTTTGTCCTGTGGAGTATTTGATGAGACAGTAGCACCTAGCCAATTATGGAGGATTGATAACTTTGGCCCAATAATTCTCTAATGTATTATAGACGTAACTCAAGATTTATATTTAACAAAGCCCTGGACTCAGAAAAGTGATGGTTACATAATGAAACTCCTCTTGGTTATTGATTCTGATTATGTAGCTTGTCGGAGTCAAGCTGTGTAACACAGTTTAAAACCGAAACTTTCTTAGCATTTCTGTAAAAACATAAGTCAGGGGTCATCATATAAGTATAGCGTTGGACTAAAATTATCCATCTTTAAAGCGCGAACAATCACACAGGATAGCTAGCTAGCACAAAATAATTGACAATACTGAATATCACTTGAATCGACCTCTGATGAGCCCCTGAGGGAGACGGCAAGTTTGAATCCCAGTGATGCCATAGCCGTCACGGCTGGGCGCTCGAACAGAAAACCCCAGCCACTGGGGATGCACAAGGCAGTGCGGTCCGAGTGACGGTCCCAAGCCCGGTTAAATTGGGGAGGTTTGTGTTAGGAAGAGCATCGGGAGTAAAACCTTTGAACCAAATCGAACATGTGGATGATGATACACAGTGGCGACCCCTAACGGGAGTAGCTGGAGAGCAGGAGGGGACTTGTATCGACCTCTGATAAATGTGAGCTAGTTCACTTGCAGTTACGGCTAGTAAACTTAGCCAATGCTACAAATGGTTGGAGGACAAGGTGGTAGGAGGACAAAGGGGGGACTTGAGGCAAAGTGCAATCAAATGGTTTGTTAAAGTCAGGGTTAGGGTTTGTAACTTTTCCACTGGCTTCATTTACATGCCATATAAGTATATGAATTTAACATATTTTGACTGGGATTACAGGTTGTCTTACTAAAACAAAAACACTAAAAGTTCTTTAAAGTGGTGCAAAAAGGTCTTAGCTCAGATATTTCTTCTTCAAACTGCTTTGCAAATCTCCTGAGAAACTTTCAGTTGAGAATTGGGAAACTTCTTAAGCCACGAGCGACGGCAGGGTCCATCCTATAGTTTGAAGATTGACAGTTCATGTTTCCTTATCAGAATATATACAGTAAATATGAACATATTAATATGAAAAGAAAACTTTTGCAAATTGAAAAGCCATATTTGCCTTACTGTCAGCCTGTGTGTGTGATACACTGTAAATTAATTAGAGGATAGGATTTAATTCACATGTAGCTTGGTATGAATTTAATCAGCCTTCTTAATTAGCAGACAGAACCCTGGAGGAGCCGTGGCTTTATGGGTTGATGGGTAATGTTCGGTCTTGAGAGGTCTAATGATGTTTAACGCAACTCAGTGCAAACTGAGATATTTTCTGTTCATCTGTGCTGCAGCCTTTTTTTTCTTTCTTTCTTTTTCTTTCTCTGGTAAGTAGTTGAACTCTAGTGAATTCTAGGTATTGATGATTAGGACAATATCTTTTTTAGAAAGGTTGTTGTTAAATATTTTGAAATAACTGAAATTTCACTGTTGCTTGTCTGGGCTATGTCAGTACTACCCTCAGGTCCATGTGGGGTTAATGAGACAGTGCATGTCTCACTGATAAATCTATAACAATCACAAGCTCTAATAGCTAGCATGAGAACAGAAACTTTCGTACTGATTTTTCAATTATTATGGTTATTATCCTTCTAAAACTAGAACTAGGTTACCTCTTTTGGATTTTGTCTTCTAATTTTACACTGAGGAGGTACTGAGGGTGGATAGATGGATGTACAGATGGAGGGATATATGGATGGATATGGAATACGACCACTGGTGTAGAGAATAAGCTTGAATTATGACTTTAAATTGTGAGTTTTCATAAATTATATAATCTATTCAAAACATTCACTCTTAGAGCAGAGCAGCTGGTTGATTTATCGATTTTATGACCATAATCCAGCTATTCAAATCTTATGTAAATTCTATAATGTGTACATTAATTTTTTCCTGTTTATTGGTGCCAGAGACCATTTTTTTTTGTAATTCCTGAATTTTCCACCAAAAGAGCACTAGATCTATATATTATTTATAGGCCTGTTTGTTTGTTAGGTATTTAGGTTTGGATCAAATGCTTTACATTTACATGCCCAGTCAAACGGGTTAGTATGTAGAAAAATGAACGCAATGATATATAATAATAATTCAATTCAATTCAATTCAATTTTATTTGTATAGCGCTTTTAACAACAGACATTGTCTCAAAGCAGCTTCACA
>JAQQZX010000003.1:1652971-1687141 GCA_030068355.1 Notoglanidium maculatum
AGGGATCCCATCCTCATTTGGGTCACACTGTATAGTTCAATTACAACTAATACACTTAATACTAGGTTCAGGTTTAATGCATAATTATATATAATGTTCCAGACCACTCAGACTCCCCAGTCAGTTTTCATCCTCAGATAAGACACTACTCAGACAGGATATTGTGGGATTTATACATCAGCGCTTTGTGCTCCCCAGCTAGGAAACTACAGATGTTTGCAGATTTCATTTACAGTGTAAATCAGTAAGAAAGCAAGAAAACAAAATCCAAACATGTGATTCATTTCTCAAGGCATCTTGAAAGCCCAGATGGAGGAGGTCTTACATACTGATCAAAATCTTCTCAGCTACACCCATCTGGTCTACATTCTCTTGTTGCCTGGAGTCATTAGCAAGCTGAAGAGATTGTAAAAAAAAAAAGTTAAATATTTTTAATTCCTTTCTGAGACTTTTTTTTATTTGACTGCTCCGTTGGGTTTAATAAAACCAAAACTCCTGCACTGTCTGTCCGTTTGACAACATGGACCTGAGGAGATGGCGTCAGGGTGGATTATTTTCCCATAACGACATTGAGTGTTTAATTCCTCACCGTTGCCATTTCCAACCGTCTACAGTTATGTTTAACGTTGTGGAACGTCTCTGAAACAAGTTAGTTCCTGTTCTCACTTACATTATAGCAGCTATAAACAGTCATTCCCTCACCAGTCTCTCTTTTCTCTCTCTCAAAGTTAATACGATGAACAATGCAGCTTGTCATATTGCAGAGAAAAGCGTTGCAAAGCTCAAAATTACAACCTTGTCTTTAGCACTCACACCGGAGACTCCTTCCATAAATCTTAAATAAATGTCTCATTACAGAAAACTTCACCCTATCAATAATGAAACATGTTTTTTCCGTTTATGTGGAGCATCTGGCGTACCTGAGGAGTCCCTGAGAACAAGCCGTTATTATAGAAATGATAACGTATTACAACAGGCACATTAATATCCAATACACATCAAGGTAAGGCCGCTTTTCAGTGCTGTTCTGTCTTGTGTGTTTGCTACGGTTCTTGTCAAATTGATCTGATGAGTGTGCTGACATGGAGAATTCAGCCAGGCATCTGCAGTGAGAAGTTAGCCATCTCACATTCTCCCACTACCCAGCTGTCAAATCAGCGCAGCATAACCTCGAACTCCAGCTTCTTACTTCGCCATTGTAGATCCCCTCACGATATTCGTTTGGATGAGAACTGACGGCTCAAACGGCTTTTCTCGGCTGAGTCTTCTTCAGCCCGTCGCCTTACGATAAGCGGTTGGAAGATGGCATCTCTTCCTGTAACTGCAAATGTGCCTTCTCACACCTTCTCACATCACATCCAGAGAATTTCAATAAGCTCAAGCCTCTGGCCCTGGTGGAGAGAGCAGCAAGTGCGTTTTGAAGGGCAGTGAACATGCTGAACTTGTCAAAGTGCAATCACAGCTCTAACTCGCATTCTCTACTCCAGGGTCACCTCACTCCAAACCTGGAATGAACTCCATTTCTTTTCTTTTTCATACACAAGGTAGATTTCTACAGTTTAACGTTTAAGGTTTTTGACGGAGGTGGAGCGAGTTCTCCTGAGCGAACATAATTTGGTTGTTTTTCATTCAAATTTTGCATAAATTAAATAATAAGAAAAGGTACGAGCACTAACCCTGCCCCAAACTCTAACCCTAATGCTACATGCTCAGAGATGGTGCTGAGTAGATGGCAGATTCGCTCACCTTTTATACTGTGTAAATAATGATATGATAATAATTAAACCTAATTTGTATATGAATTGCATTTTGCAAATTGTTCTCTCAGCCTCTTGCTTCTACACACTTCCAAACTGAGACAGTGGCAGAAGAACGATGACTCGCGATCACTTCGTCCCTCAATACACAAGTCATTCACGCAAACGTCTGTACTGCAGTTCGCCAGGATGACGTGCATTTCAAGATGCGTCAGGCAATTCCAAGAATCTGACTAACCTGAAAACCACTGGCCGTTATCACTTAAAACATGAAGGATTGGAATGGAGAGCACAAACGTTTTTGACAACCTCTCTGTGTGTGTGACAAATTCAGAAAAGACAGTAGTGTGCATGGAAGCTGCTCCGTACACAAACCACAGCTACACCATCCGCAACTCCTCCTCTGGATAAGAGAACTAACTATAAAACATATGTCAATACTATAAAGTGACAGTTTTCATTGCAGCAGGCACATGCCCTGATTGGTTCAATTATATGATTAATTTATTGGTGCTGTGCACCAGTGAGCTACTTAAATGAGCAAGGCAAGTATGTAAACTGTAGCTTAGCTATATCTTAATCTGGAATGTACTGATATTAGACTGTTCAGTACCTGAACAATGTTTGAATCTGAGCATTACAAGGTGCGATCAAAAATTAAAAAAAAAAAAACAAACAGGCGCGTGGTATCCTCGTACACGTGCAGCAGAACCGAGCAGTAACTTTCGTAACTGGGTACGCCATGTAATGTTGTGCTTCCAATATCAGGTCCTGTGTTACTCACGTTTTTCATTGTACATTTACGATTTCACACAAAGAGCAAACATCAAGTACTTTGTCATACTTCGGAAATCAGCAACGGAGCAATTTCTTGGACATTTTCGAGGGTTGTGCTGAAGAAGCATTTCAAGGGTCTCTGTTGCCGATTTCCCGAGTTTGACATGGAATCTGTGTTTTTCTCGCTACTCAAGTCGTTGGGGGTCATAGTAAAATCGCTGGTCTGTGATTGGTTGATTGCATTGTCAGTAGCTGTGTTTATTGACAAACCATACCAATTTTTAAAAGTCTACCTTGTGATAATATACAATTTGTAGCATATTTGGCAGTGAGATAAGACACACTATCAGGACAGGACGTATATGTTCATTTTTATTATCATGTGAGAAGTATGTATCGCTCAACATGGTGGCCGTTCTACCAGAAGCTGTTCTTCTCTCCATGCAAGAAGTAGCAGCCAGACGAGATCAGACCTAACCTGTAAATGCAGTGGTATGAAGGGAATAAGCGAGAGTTTTAGGTCATTGTGGATAAGTGCTTGTGTACACAGAGTGTTTCACATAAGCTCTTTACTCAGAAGCATGTAATCCATTTAAATGCTGAACGCTGGATTATAATTTATAGATTCGACCACAGCACTACTGAATTATTGAATCTGATTGGTCAGAATGTGTTGAGGTATTTTCCATATCAGCAGCTCTGCAGATCAGAGCTTTATCATTTTCAGCTAAACAGAGAGTTCAGTAAAAGGCTGTGTAGTTGCTAATAATAAATAGAATTACTGGTCACTACATAGACGTCTCTTCATTTTCCAGTTAGTAAGAGCCGATGGGGAAACTGGAAATGATGGTCAGTCAGATGGAAGTCTAGAACACAAAGCAGAGAATGGCCAGGGACAGACACTGCAATCCATTGTAATCGGAAAAACACCAACTCTTACATGGAAAAGTGAAAAAATAATGATCGTTTCACCTGGAAATCCAAGGTGGGAACTCGGGCAACATCCACTAATCCAAGTTCTCAGACATTAACACGCCTGACATCACAGCAATGTGGTGGTACGTACACACACAGTCAAAGGAAAAGAGATTTCCTGTTGTTTCCTACTTGATAAAACTCGATTTGACTTGATATGCCGCTTTTGTGTTGTGAAACGGCATTTGGACAGCTTTAGTGTTGCAGAGATTCAGCTTCCATCCTGACTTGGGTTACAGTCTGGGTTTCCTCTTGGTTCTGTGGGTTCTCTGATTTCTTCCTACCTCGTAAACACATGCCAGTAGGTGAATCGTCTCTAAATGAACGGTGTGCGAACCGGATGGATGGGCAATATGGATGGGCGTGTATCCTGACCCCGTGCCCCGTGGATCCACCACGCCCCTGACCAGGATAAACCGCTTACTGAAGATGAATTAATAAATGAATAAGGTTGCAAATTTACAGTATTCTTTGGGGTGCTAATACTTTTATTAAGGCTCCATGTCCTTTTTTGCTAAAGGTAAGGTAGGTAATTTTTTCAGCTGGTCATTCAAATGATCTTTGCTTATTGTCAATGATTCTGGAGTTGTGCATCCAGGTTCTTTTTTGTATAAATATCCACATTTGTGCTGGTCAACAAACATCTGTCTCGTTTTGTTGTTGTTGTTGTTGTTGTTGTTGAAATATTCTTGGTTTCCTCCACTGTAGTGATGAGAGGCTTTCCGTCAGTTACAACCGAGAGCAGTTTAAATCAGAAATATGGAATAAGCAAAAATATAATAAATAAAAAGTAAACAAACATAAATACATGAATAATTTCGGTATGGCAGATTTCTTCTCATTCTTCTTGCATTTTATGGTTTGTTTGTTATTTGTTTGATATTTTAATGCCCGTGTTTTTAAATTCAAGGTAAAGTAGATAGTGAAAAGTAGTGAAAAATCTTTAGCATGTGGTGATTATTTGAATAGAAAAGTATGGAGTTTGGGCTGAGGTGCATTAGTAGTTTGTATTAACAATGATCAGCCTCCTTGGCAGCCTGCCTCCGAAAAACACGTGATTAAAACGTTGAGTGAACAAAACAAACAAAAACACAAACAAAAGCAAATAAATAAATAAATAAATAATATGCCAATGTTTTGCACACCTCACTGAAAATCCATCTATCTATCTATCTATCTATCTATCTTCCTGTCTGTCTGTCTGTCTGCCTGTCTGTGTTTGTTTATTATGGTTTTGTGTTAGTTGTTGAAGGTAAACATGTTCTCCAGAGTGTATAATCATGGCTACTCTTTGCGTGTGATGATTATTCAGCTCACCGGAGTTGCGTGTCAGGTTTCTGCGGTGCGTGAGTGAGCATCAGTGCGTGATTATTACTGCACGCGGGGCTTCAGGCTCCCAGACGCGTTTTCATCTCGCGCTCCTGATTCTGCAGCGCGAGATCTGGACTGACCCTCTCTCTCTCTCTCTCTCTCTCTCTCTGTGCCTGCGGGACTCCGGTATCTCCAGCTCACGCACCGTGTTCTGTTCTTTCCTGCGTGTGTGTGTGTGTGTGTGTGTGTGTGGGGCTGGAGAGCTCTCGGTGTGACGCCGCGAACGGAAAGTTTCGCCCAGCTGACCGGAGCCATGGACGTGTAGCAGGTTCGCCGCCGGTATCTTGGGTCAGTGGAACGCCAGAGTCGCGCGCGCAGGACCGCGGGTAAGTGTGCGTTACGTTACGCGCGTGCACACACCGGTCATCACGCTTAAACAACGGCAGGCGCGTGCGTCGCGATGCCACCGGAAATAAAAAGCAAGTTGATGGGGAAACTCTGCTGATTCCGACCAGCGCGGATATCTCCTCTCCTGTCACGCGCTGAGAGAGAAGTTTTGATGGCATTTGATGCGAGCGTGACGGGAACTGTGCACGGTCTGCATCGGCGGCGCGCGCACGGCTCGGTGTGCTCAGGGAAGCTGAGGCTGGACTGTGCACACTGCAGACATGCTTCCTGCACTTTCACAGAATGGACTTATTCGCGTTGTGTTAACGGTAAATGTAGGAAGGTTTCTAAACGTCTCTACTAGCCAGCAAACCTCACAGACTCGAACCTGCGCCAAAAGTTTACATCTGATGGGGGATCTGATATTATTTGGGTCAGACATTTAGCCTGGGGAAACTGAGATACCAAAGGTGTTGGGTTTGAGCTCAGTGTTTGACCTAGAATTGATTTATTTACGGATTTAATCTTTTCGATTCAAAATTCTTTTCTTAACCATAACCTGACTCCTATTTAAAGGAAAAAAAATATTTTAAAAAATAATTTCCTGACTACTTTTATTTTTTAAACTAAATTTTTAATATCTCACTTAAAATGTATGTTTATACTTTCTATCTATTATGCAAACTCGCTGCTCCTCACACTACGGACTCATTTTCTCGTATCTCTCCTGTCAGCTTTCTCCTAAAGCACCAGTGTCACTCACTCTTTTCCTCTAGTTTAGAGTGTGTTGCAGGACAGATACGTGACTTTGCGTGTCGACTCCACGCATTTTCCTGTTAGCGTGCACGTGAGCGGTGGCGTGCTCTCATCCACAGTTTCTGAAACAGGTCTGTGTTTATTTACACATCCTAAACACCTTAACGCACTTAAACACCCTTTCCTTCCTAATACACGAGATGTATAATGCCTCTGTGAATGAATCATGCAGGGGTTGTTTAGAATCCTCTGATTAACACATGACACTGCTGCACTGTGGCATAATGCACACCGAGCCGGGTTATCCCCCAGATAAATCACGCTCTTACAGGAAAAAATGGCTGGAAATTAATTCAAGGCAAGGCACGTCTTATCTCACATAGCACAACACATCTGATACAGCATTATCTGCATTTCTGAATAATCGAACGCAGATTTATTTACACTTACATTAAGCTGAAACTCAAGATGTACTGCGCTGATACTCATTGTTAGGTCAGATGCGACCCACACGTCCTGCACGTGACCAGACACTTTGGGTCGTTCTTTAGACGGAGAACCAATTTTTGGTTCCTTAAAAAGCTTTGTGTTTATGTCATTTGTAAGGTTCCTTATGGTCATCTTTTGTTAAAAACTCCATGCAGTAAAAAGTAAAAAATAAAAAAAACTTTTGGAGGATTTAAGATGAATCTTACTGGTTATGGCATTAATCAAGGTTCTGGGGATTTATTTTGAAGTGTGAGTCAAATGAAAGCTTTTGTGTTGTGCCGTGTTTATTACGGATAGGTGTCGCAAAAGTATCATTTTTCTACATTAATCTTTATTTTGTTTAGTGCGAGTTTTCCACTGGACTCACCCCAGTAGAACGATTGGTCTCTTTCACAGCCATGAAACTGATTCACGTCTGAATCGACTCACTTGCAGGAAGTGAATCGAACATGCCATGTGTTTCGGGTTGTAGCATTGTTTTGTAGGTGTGAGCTGCTAAACCGAGCCAAAGGATAGAGCTGAAGTGTCTAGGAAGAAAAAGAATGAAAGTAAGCTTAGGATGCGACAGAAAATGTTTTATATTCATTATTTATGTAATTATCTAATCATTTATTTATCGCCCGCTCAGTGTTCTTTGCGCTCAGATCAGTTTTGCGATTAATAGGTTCTTGCAGTAAAGTTTTGTGCACCTCTTTATAGAGTTTCACCACTGTGTTTTCTCCCGACCTTTTTTTACAACTTTTTTTGTTTCAATTTTTTGCATTGTGAAACCAACCAAATAGCAAGCCAAGCAAAATGTGTCGATTCACTCTGATTCAGACTCGGTAAACAGGCTAATAGGTGTGAAAGCTCTCTTAGGACTACGTCAGTAGTTATTATGGATGGGAAGATTAAATCATCAGCGCACTGATTTGAAAGTTAACGATGCGATTGCCCCGATTAAAAACAATTTCGGATCAACTTCGGATGCGTCTTTGCATCTGTAATTTTTTGACCAATGATTTTATATTTAGATCGAGTCCTCCTCTCTATTTCCCAAGTGCATGTCTTGCGCGAGTTGGACGCGTGTCGGGGCGAGTTACCGACAAAGGCAGACTCTGATGGCTGTCTCACTGTGGCTCCAACTGGATTTCAAAATAAAGGTCCCCGTGGCTCTCTTGCCATAGCGCAAACCGGATCTCAAATAAAAGTTGTAGATATTTTACTGGATTTTCTCTCTACTTTCGTCATGGCCAGTTCCCGCATACCAGACAGTTCTCTCCTATCACAGGACGACTACCAACCAGCGAAAGCGAAGGCTATCATGTGCTTCCCCCAAGCCAGCCAGGCACATCTTATTGAACTGCTGCTCAGGCAACATCATGAGCTCACAGACGTCACTTGTGATTGATTGATTGAGATGAGAGAGTCTGACACCGCTCCCTCCCCGACAGCACGGCCCACGTCTGCTCTCTCAGGCTCCCGGCCACGGATTTTCTGTTGCGCCACTTGGGGGTCCGTGATTTCATATCTGGCAACGACGCGGTCGATTAGTTTGTCCTTTGTTCCTGTCAAGGGCGCATTTTGCGTTCACACTACAAATGTTATATATCCATGTGTGCCCCAGACCACCTCAGTGACCTCTGGGACACAGTGGACCCGGTTCAAACCTGTGCTTAGCGCTGTCCACTTAAGATCAGATCAGATGTAAATGGCAGGTGTGAACACTTCCTCGGCGTCTCATTTTATCTCATTCCCATTAATCGCAAACACACTCCCTGCCAGGTCGGTGCATTTTAACTTCTGTGTTACTACTGAAATTGAGTTCTCTCTTTGGAACGTTCATGCTGGCGATGAAAACGCGACGCGCTCAAGCGTGGATGGTTTTAAATCCTGTGACTTGTAGTGCCTCATGGATTTAGATTAAAATGTGAGTTTGAGGATATTAAAGAGCAGGTGGAGCAGTGACGTGTAAAATACACTATTTCTGTATTTCATGCACCTTGCGTGCTTGTTCCATCATTCCCTATGCATGCGTGTGTGTGTGTGTGTGTGTGTGTGTGTGTGTGTGTGTGTGTGTGTGTGTGTGTGTGTGTGGGTTCCTCCATGCTATGTGACTCATCTCACAGAATTTTTCGCTGTCTTGCCAATTTTCTGGAGTGCATGGCCTCAGTAGATGGCTTTGGACTTGAGCCAGCTGCACACGATTTCAATCTCTCCTTCATAGCCCATACCCCTATCTGCCTCAGAACTGGAACTGTGAATGTGCAGCCTCTCGATATCATGAACCCCGTGATCTCCAATTTATTCTATCATTCTCGAGTTAAAGCAAAACTCTTAAAGCAAAACTCCACCCTGAAACACACGGTAAGTACTGCTGACGTGATTTTCATGCTAATTTACTGCGTTGCTGAGTTTTCCGTGTGACAGGTGTGTGTCACTGCTTACTACAGCTAGCGCAGGTGCAATGGAGTAAAAAGTAATTCAGCGAGCTCGAGGGTAAGCGATAACACTCAGGGTTCGATGTTCTCTCCTTAAAAAACAAAGCTTCTGTCTCACGTTTCATTTTTCAGTGTCACATTAATGAGAAGTCCAGCGTAGGAGTAGCTCATGCAAATGCTGGACTCAAAGTCTCAGAAAGCAATCTAATCTAATTAGCGATCCACGAGGTGACGAGAGCGATGACATTAATATCAGTGTCAGCATGAAAGTTGAAGCTTTGGAAGCCGATCTGCTTGATCAGAGCGTACAGATGACGAGGTGAGAGAACTGAACAGATTAAAGGACTAAAGCGCCGCCGCATCGCTCTCTTTAGGTGCAGATAAATCCCCCTACAAAACGATCAGTAAGGTCGTCGAAGGGCATTGTGGGTAATGTAGGAAGCCCTTAAAGTGAAAAATCGACTGACATGTCGATGAAAGAAATTCAAGTATTCTGAAATAAATCTTGAAGCGCACGTGTTCATTAACGAGCGTGTTCAGGGTCGATGTTTTCCTTGTGCAGCTGCAGATTGAGCCGGTTTGTGTGTGAGCTGTTTATCTCCAGTGATAAATGTGATCAATTTAATTTGAATCCTTTTCGGAGAGACGGTTATTGTTTTCTCTAGCTGTAGTTTCATATCTTTACAACTGTCTCATCCTGTTTAATTCCCCGTCGTCCTGTCCGTGTCTTCCGTCTTGGTGATTGTGTAAACACAACGCACAACGTCAGAACGAGAACAAGGATCCATTTATAATGTAAAAGATGTGGATTTTATGAGAATGGTAACGTCTGTGAAGAAGAAAGCGAGCAGATCTTTTGCTACTCCGAGGGAGGAAAGAAAGAGCGATTAAAATGCACAATCATCCCTTTGACGGAAGTTCTGCATGTACTTCCTGTTTCCTGCATTGTCACTTATTCACTTAAGACAAGTTAATTATCATTCAGCACAAGAAGCAGATGTGTGAAAGCTCCGGAGCTTTCTCCTGTTCAGCCGAGCTGCCTCAGTCCAGCCGGGAATACCTTCCTCTGGGTTCGCTTGATTGAATTGTCTGCCTGCGGGAGTCTGAGTGTGTGTGCGCGTGTGTGTGTGTGTGTGTGTGAGTGTTGGGAATGGCTTTGACCGGCTTACCTTGACCTCTGCACTATGAGTACCATATCCATGCTGACTGGTGACATAAGGCTGTACTTTTATAGCCTGCTATGATAGCTTTATTTAATCAAAATCATATTATCCAGCCCTAAAACTAATAATAGTGACATATAGTGAATTAAGGATACAGGCAGCTTACAAATCAAAGGGAAAAGATGGTGTGGGGGCATTTAGTTATTTTTGCTCACACTAAAGCCCTGTTCGGATTGGATTAGTTTATCAGAGGGACGTCTGTAAAAATTTCTTTGCACATCTCTTCAGTGATAAAACTCACATCCGGACCGCAAAAAAAAGGACCACAGGAGGAGAGCGTTTCTATCAGGTTGTATTTTCGTCCTGCGTCACACGGTCACGTGATCACCTGGGCGTGTGATCGAGGCGGCGCTGGAGATTATTTCAGTTTGCGGATGAACCAAAGTTTCTGCAATATTTTGAAAGCACAATAAAACAATAATCACAAAGTATACAAGAAGCTTTTCATTTTTCATTCAGGAAGTCTTTAAAGGTCCACTGTGTAGGAATCAGCCACGTGAGTGCCCCTCTCTTACCCCTCGCTTTCCAGGTAGCGTAGCGTACTTCCAAGTACTTACATTCACACTCCTTGCTTTTTCTGTGCCAAATAATAAGTACAATGCTCTATTTTTCACAATTTGGCTTCTCAAACTTGTTCTCCAGCTCCAGCAAACACTGATTCCTCTTCCTTCTTCTTCCTCGTCTTCTTTTCTTCTTCTTCGTCGGCCTTCCGGCGCTTCCTTCCGGATTCATTCTGTGACTTGTAACAGCACGAAACGCAGAAGGCGCTCTCTAGAGGTTTGTCCGTTCTGGGCTACTGTAGCGGTGCAACATGGCGGCTCTGTAGAGGCGGAGCCGCTCCCTGTGTAGATATAAAGGGATCGTTCTGATCTTACGAAAATACAACGATTCGTAGTTACAGATAATTATACACTAAACATTCTTATGAATATTATATATTCCAGTTCTGCGAATAGACCCTCTAAATCCTACATAGTGGCCTTTAATATCTGTGGAGGGGCACTAATACACATGCTACAAGACTACATAGGGCAAGTAACCATAGTCAAGCAACTTTTTTTTCCCAGCATGAGACAACATCTGCATAGAAAATCACAGATCTTTGTATCCAGAGTAAAATAAAGAGCTGAGTTGGGTGAAAAACTGTGGCGTGTCGTCTGTGCACATCCTCGAAAATGAACACTACACATCCACATGGTGCAATACACAATAACAGCACCATGTAACAGTGTGTCCACTACTGCCTAAACAAAACCAGCGTACTATTCTAGACTGAAGCCGTCTGAATTTTACAAACCTCTCGTCTAGCCTTCAAACTTACCAAGAAGTCTAAATTAGGGAATCGATTTAAACATAAGGTCATAGTTTGTAATCTGAGATTTAAGCTCATGACAACAATCACGACGACAGCGGAAAGTGGAAAGAGCTCGTGAGTGTGTTTTTACCGTCGTAGGAACTGATAAACGTTTTACATTTTACAGGAAACCTGATGGACAGGGATGTTTTGGCTCTGACGTGCTATCCAGTGAATGCCGATTTTAATCCCCTGGTTGTACATAAAGTACGAAATGCTCGCATCGCAAATGCTTCTGGGCATGCACACGCAGTTACTAAGTTAAACCGTGCCTTGGCCTTTAGCAAGCCCTGAAGCTCGTTGTCTCGGCTTGTGTACTGCCTGGACGCACACTTGGGGAAAATGGCCATCTGTGGACAAACTCACAGCTGGCAAACATTTAACCATTTGGAAAAATTCATGTCTTCTGCCTTTTTTGTGTTCATACTGCAGTGAAGTGTTGCATTATTTAAAAGGTTTTAAGGTCATACAACAGCTTGAGGCTCAGCAGGACGTCGCAGGAATAATTGGAGTGTTTTTCATCCACGCTTCTTCTTAAACGTGCGTTTTAAGTCAGGACTTTCCTCTGCTTCCTGTGGACCATATGAACAGTGGACCTGCGGCTCCCTAGAGACAGAGGGTCCCCTTTCAGTCGCTTCCTTTTCTCTTCAGATATAAAGAAACTCACCCCTGTGACTGTGATCATTAAAGAGCGGCACAGAAATCATTATGGTGAAGAAAAATGTCCCAAACAAAGCTGTCATGTATGAATATATATATATTTATATATATATATATAATAGTTTGAGGTTTTGTGCAGAGATAGCAGCTAAACATTTGTTTGTCTGGATTAATAAATGATGCTGGGATAAAGTGTAATGTGCACACACCGAGAGCAGCAGTGGCCGTGAATGACAGTTTTATCGCCGCCGACGGAGCTGTGTGTGACAGGAGGACTGTGTAAACTGATAAGCCATCCATTAAAATTAAACAACGCTAGTCACAGTCACTTCAAGGTCAGAACTGGATAAGCTAACATCCATAATGGAGGAGCTGTATTACCATATCCCACATTGCTCTTTTGATATTAAATATTGTAAGCGCCTGCACCATTCAGGCATCTAAACGATGCAAGCTTGCATTAGCTAGTTTTATAAAACCGCCTGTTCCAGTTACTCCGATCCTGTTTACATCTAGAGGAATATTTTTGAAAGCAATGAATTAAAAAATATTTTTAACAATGGACGTTGTCACAAAGCTGCTTTATAGCAATGTGTAAACTCAAAACATGTCAGTGGATACATTTATCCCTAATGAGCAAGCCTGTGGTGACGGTGGCAAGGAAAAACTCCCTGAGAAGACATGAGGGAGAAAGCTTGAGAGGAACCAGACTCTCAATCTAACTAGGACTGCAATCGCAGTCCTCAAGTTACCATGGCAATTGTAGGCCTAAGCCATCATAGCAAGACTGTTTGCATCAGCTGCAGTCCAAAGCCATCTTCACGGTTCCTAAGTGTATCTTTCAGTCTGTCTGTTTGGAGCCATCCTGAGCAGGAGAGAGGTGATGAGAACTCCAGCCAGAAGTAGGGCATCAGGATGGATCAGGCAGGTCCGTAGAGCAAAGGGGTCGGGATCAGCGCTATCTCAGGAGTAGCATGTGTAGCTCGACACAGACAAAGAGAGACAGAAAGCAAAACACAAACATGGTTCAAATTGAATTAATCCATCCATCTTCAGTACCTGCTCTATCCTGGTTGGAGTAACGGTTGGGCAAAAAGTTCTCTAACGGAAACACGAGGATGCATTTGTGCGGACTGATGATGAGGTGGAGCTGCTGCACGAGGTTATCCAAATTCTTTGTGGTTTGTAGCGCCGGCGTCAAGAGCAGCACTGCGTAAATTCTACTGTAGCGCCTCCACAGGGTGGTGTAGTAATAAACCAAAACAAAGTTAAACTGCAAACATGTTAGCATATAAGAAATTACAGACCGCGGAGTAACAAGCTAGTACAAGCTAACAGTCATCAGTAGTGATGATTAATGTAGCGCCAGCGTGTTCATAAGACGCGAGTGCAGAGGGTCAGGACATTTTTGAAAACAGCGAAAATGTCATTTTAAGATTATTCCACCTTTTTTTAATCTTCATTTTTATTTCATTCTTGCATGTGTGAGCTACATGTAACAATAATGTACTGTATAATGTGAAGATGATCATCCTTTAAACCGCCAGCATGACACCACAGCTCGTTATGTCGCTTCCTATCGGGTCGTGCTTCCGACTTTCACATATTCATGAGGTTGAAGTTCACCTCGATAATAAAAAAGAAATGAATTGATATTAGAAATGAATTCCTTCTTCACATCATGAATCCTTTCCCTGCTTAATGAGATTGAGTTTAGATTAAAGATCTCAGCCTTCAGCGTTACCCTTTATCCAAACTAGCAGATGATTTTTATTTTTTTCCTATATGTTGGTGTGTAAGACGGAGCCACGATTCCAGTGACATCAGCAAACACCACAGCCACCGAGCTATAAGCGACATTTGATTTGGGATTATTTTAAAATCTCCAATGCTGTACATCCGAATTCAAACGACTGGCTTGATCCAGCTGTGCAGCTTGGCTTGTCCACCAAAGACGCTTCAGTTCTTCTTGATTTAGCACTTAAAAAACATGGTCTTGTATATTGTACATTATACAGTATAAATTACTGAATTATTAAATATGTGCAATTATTAAATTATTAAAATATACACAAGCGTCAGTAACCAGAAGGGAGAACAAGTCGCTCTTCTGCAGGTAGCATGTTTAAGTAGACACTTAAATCTCAAATCAAGTCTCCGGGCCCCAGAGATGTGGTTTCTTGTTTAAAAAGCTTGGGTTTTGTTTGTGTTTAAAGCTGAAAGTCCTTGGGAGCAGGTCTCCAGACTTCTCTGTCAGACTTTATTTAAGTACTGGCAAGCTGAAGGGTCTCGAGTCCAGAGCAAGTCTTTCTTGTTGTTTTTTGTTACCGAGTTGAGTCTGAAGTGATGAAATTCATGACTCCACACCTCTTGCAATAATTAGACTTTTTTTCTGAGACTACACAGAACATTCCTTTTCGTTTGTGTGGCTGTCTGCATCGCAGTGATTGCTGTCCTTGTACATCTTGCATCATAGACAGAAACAGCGTTATTGCATCGTGCTGCATCAAAACTCAGGTTACGTCCAACGGAAGCTTGTGTTCAGCCTCGCAGTGAGGCACTTTCCATAAGACATGTTAAACTTTTTCATATTTAACCATATATATGCTTTAAAAATCCCCCTGCATACTTAATTTTGTTACAATTAACAATGGGCACTTAAATATATAAAGGTCAGTTTAACTCACTGATATAAGCATGTTATCTGGATACTAAAGACCTAAGATTTACACCGTTTACACTTGGTATTAAAATGTGTCTTGAGCGATCTGATCATAACTGGACGGCGCTAAATACAAGTGTAAACGACATCCAAGACACATTCACGCAAACCACTTGCCGAGGTGGACTGGGAGGCATTTGACTACATACCTTCTGTAGTGTAAACGCTAATGCGTCCCGATGCGTCCCCGACACGGACATAACAGGAAAATACGTCATTGATGCTGGATGAGGTGGTTGTTTTGGTAACAGCACGACACGCTAGAAAACAATGGAGAGGAGCACCGATGTACTTGGTTGGAGTGCAAGAAAATAATGAAGGTATGTTGCAGGTTTAATGTTTTAATATAATTTTGCGAGGGGACCTTTGACCTTCTAGCAGAAGTGATGTAGGCACTGACAAAATCTGAACAAAAGTGGTCAACTGGACACCTTGGAGACACAGATATGCACGCACAGGTGTAAACGGCGACGTGCCTCGGCTGTTCATTTCTGACCTGAATTCTCAAGACGCATTTTAAAACCAAGTGTAAGCAGCATAAATGTCTAACTGGAGGAATTGCGTTGCAAAAGGCAGATCTGTGAGGTAATCTGTTAAACCAGAAGAGTAAGTGTAAAGCTGCTTGGAATATATTTAGCAAAATGCAATATTTTATCACTGAAATATTTAAGTATAGTTAGCAACGTAAGGCTGCTGGACTTCTGAGGAGGTACATGAACCTGCCAAATGAAACTGAACTGTTTACTCGAATCGGAGCCTAATTTCTGATGTTTGTTGGCGCTTACTGCATTTGCTGAGGTCCAAATCAAACTGAATTAGATATTATTAGTCTGGTTGCTTGGTTTGTTTTCACACTGCACGTAATTTATTACGTGAACCAAAGCAAATAAAAAGAACATTGTCAGAGAAAATGCCCCCATAAAACACTTTCTTTCATTCAAGCTTTAACAAGTGCACACAGAAATGGAAAACACTGAGCCCATGCTAAATAAATGAGTAGAGCTCAAGCTTTCATTTTCTCCTATTGTTTGTCCAAATCTGCAGAAAACTTGGCATTTCTTCAGTTTCACATCTCTGTCCTTCGGCTCAGTTTAGCAGCTCACATCTGCATCTACAAAAAAGGCCAGGCTTCAGGTGCAAGCGGACTGAGGCCACCTCACTCGCATACTCTTGGACCTGGTTGTGATTAGGAGCTTTTGAACCAAATAGTTCTCGGGACTCATTGAGAGGAACTACGCACTGAGGAGCCCCTCCCAGAGAACTACACATCCTCAAGGGTTTTTTCCTGTTTGCATTCACACCACCAGTAGGACCTCTGAAGTGACGTAAGCCAGCCGCCGGTTGCTATAGCGACATCACTAGTTGTTTGTTTTGATGTGAACGTGTGTCTTATCCACCAATGCCCTCACGTTGCTATGAAAACAGCAAATTAACTTGCGTGTCGTGTTTCGGTCACCTGTTTCTATAGAAACGGATCATTCCACTGCGCCGCAGAATGGGGAGACCTGGAAGTGCTACATGCGGACTGTAAATTCTTTATTTTACGTTTTAAAGAGAGAATTCGTGGTGGGAAGTAGTTGATTGCTTATAATATGTTTCCATAACATGTTAGTGTGGATTATTATTTTATAACAGGTTTTCTTAAGCGACAGCTATAAAAACCCAAGGAGGAGCATATGGAGGAGCATATGTTAGGAACTGTTATCTTCTTCAGTTCCTGCAGTGTGGATATGCAGAAAGGAGATACTTCCTCCAGCAGTTCTAAGAACTAAGAAAAAGTTCCTCTGGTCTTAAAGAACTGAATCGATGGCAAGAGCACACCTGTTCAAACCGGCTAAACACTAAGTGAAAGCCTGCATAGATTCAAATTGGATCTGTTCTAGTAAATAAAATGCTCCTTGCATGAAAGAACACTTGCTTTTCCATTTCTTTCCCAGTCCAGCTTAGATAGAAGTGTCTTTTTTTTTTTTACGTTTTTGCTCTTGGTGTGTATTTAAGTGACAGGATGGGCGTTGGAACAGAGTGGGCACTGCAATATAAGAGGTGACCTGTCCTCTTTTATAATCCCTCTCTCCGTGACAGCGTCCCTCCCTCAGCTTTAGGGTCAAGGGTCAGTACTTTCAAAACCAGCAGCGAGCGAGCGAGGTCATCTCATCGCTAACCTTGAGAGCAGCGTCCCACAAACATCCATCCATTACGGCCATTCCGAAGGCTCTCCGAAGACACGGCGTGATATTTTCAATATTTCCTGACACACTCTATTAGGTGCTTTAATGCAGTATCATAACAAACGAGGGGCGAGATCGGGGAGGCAAGCCGCCCATCCGTCAGCGTGTGTGTCAGCAGCTCCGACTCCGGGGTAACTAAGATGGATGACGTGGGGAGCTGCGGCTGCTTCCTGACTGCGGGCCGAAGCCTCGGGGCCTCGCCGCTTTATTGAAATGACCTAATGTAGATTCAGAATCGGCGGGGAAGGAGATCTATCTATATCAGGGTGGAGCAGACAGGGCACCCCGTGTGAGGGGGTGGAGGTGATGGCTGCAGAACGAGACGCTGTGCTGCAGTGCCTGGTGAGAACTGGAAAATGAACGAAGAGAGAGCGAAGTGATGCATAGAGCTCGAAAAGGCAAAAAAGGTGTGGCGTTGGGTTTCAATTCTAATCATTTATTACTTTCACGTGATGAAAAAATAAAATGCTAATTAATTGCTAACTCTCTTGTAAGTAAATTACATTATATAGCAGTAAAAAAAACAATTACGCCATTTATGTTGCTTCTGATCAAATCTGAATCCAGTTTTTCAAAATCATCATAAGGTTCGGATAATCATATCTGAGACAGAGAGAGAGAGAGAGAGCGAGAGTGAGAGACAGGGAGAGCGAGAGAGGGAGAGGGAGCGAGAGAGATAGCGAGAGAAAGTGACAGAGAGAGCGAGAGAGGGAGAGTGAGAGAGAGATGGAGAGAGAGAAAGAGAGCAAGAGAGAGAGCGAGAGTGAGAGACAGAGAGAGCGAGAGAGGGAGAGGGACCGAGAGAGAGAGAGAGTGAGAGAGAGAGAGTTGAATGCGCTCGCTCTCCCAACAGTTCCTAATATAACAAAGATTTCTTATGACAGATTCACTGTTTATTCGGTGATGTAAAATGTTATATTAATCATTTTTAAAGTTTCTTCTAAACACCTGTTGCCTTATAAGGCAAGTCATTTTCTTAGCAGGAACATCCACTGTTCTTCAGGACGCTGAGTGCCATTATATTCATAAACATATGCAAATCATGCGCCTCTCCATTCCCGTCAGTACAGCTTAGTCAGGGTGATTCCTACAAACTGTGTGTGAGTGAGGTCAAACTAGCAACAGTGTACACGAGGGTGTTTCACTTACAGTTGTTAAATGTCAGGCGAGTAACTCATCTAGTGTGCGTTTAAGGCCAGGTTCACATTACCATGCTGAAGTGACTTAAATCACATTTTTTGCCTTAATGTGACGCAGATGTGAGGTTTTGAGTCACTTTCATATGTTTTCATAAAATCTGATATGTATCTGTTTCATGCGCTGAGCGTGACGTCATCAGCCAGCTCGGTGTTCTGCTGATTTGTGCTACCTATCGAGATACGCTACTTAGCCGTTGTGTGTTAGGTTTTAGGATAAGATTTTAGGGTTAACTTTAAGCTTTAAGTGTTAGAGTTAAGGTTAGGGTTAGGTGAAGGGCTATGGCTAAAATCGAGTTTTCTCTGTGCTATCAGTAGCATAAATTCTTGCTACAGCTACGACAAGCTAGCACAAATTGTCAGAACACCAGCAGCGTAGGAAAAAACAATGGAGGAGAGTGTTTGTCCTCCGGAGCAAAATGCCATGCATACATTAGCTACTAGCATCCACTTTGTGGGTTTTAATAACGTAAGTCGTCTCACAAATACGTTTTTGTTGTTGACGTATCATGGGTACCATGGGTAATTAGAAATTTATTTAAAGAGACAGTACAGCTTCTAGAGGCACTTTTAGAGATGCCCAGATCTGACACATCAAAAAGCAAAATTATAGTCTTTCTTTCAACGCATGACGAGAGTGAGTCCTTTCAAACAAAAATCCAAACAAAGCGTGGCGTGAGAGCCATCTGGACACATTGTGGTAAATATGGTGAAATTGGTTTGGACCTTATGAAACTAAGGTCAAAATGTAATAAAGTGTAATGTTCCAGGAAATACTCCTCATTTACTTTATAGAATGTAACATGGTTTCTTGTTTTTGAATTTGATGCCGAATCAGCCATAAATCACGTGAATGAAATTCAGTTTTAATACACGAGTGTATCTAAACGTTAAAGTATAACTTTTATATCACTCCTGTACAATATTGTGCTGTTTCCTGCTAATTCAGCAAATTCAGATGAATCAACAATTTGTTGATTAATATTCTATAACAGCAGCTACATATTAACATACTCGTTCTATATGTTATAGTTTCCATAGCATTCACAGGGACGTGCACTGGGTGCGCTCACATACGTTACGTATACGTTAAGCTGAAAATTGTTGATATGGTTTCTGTAAGGAGATGTTTATTTCACATTTATGGAAGGAGTCTCCAGTGTCAGCACTTTGTAACAGTCAGTAAAGATGTAGTTTCCTGACATCTTTAGGACAGAGAAGGTTACACTTTGTGGTTTCTCTGTATCATGACAGGCTGTGTTTTATTTGTCTTTATGACAAGAAGAGAAAGGAGAAGGAGAGGCTGGTCAGGGAACGACTGTGAGAACAGGAACCTGTTTTGCTGATGTTCCACAATATTAAATGTAACTACAAACGGATTAAAGTGTGACACGATGGACTTTGCTAGTTTATGTGCCACTACGCTGTTATTAGAGACGCAGAATATAAAGTGAGAAAAACGTTTCTTAACCTCACTTTATCTCACATCATCATCATCATCTTTCAGCTATTCCCGTTAGGAGTCGCCACAGCGGATCATCTCTTTCCACTTTTTCCTGTCCTCCGCATCTTTCTCTGTTACGCCAACTACCTGCATGTCCTCTCTCATCACATCCATAAATCTCCTCTTAGGCCTTCCTCTTTTCCTCTTGCCTTGCAGCTCCATCCCTTGCATCCTTCTCCCAATATATTCAGCATCTCTCCTCTGCACATGTCCAAACCAACGTAACCTCGCCTCTCCGACTTTGTCTCCAACCTGTGCTGACCATCTAATATACTCATTCTTAATCCTGTCCATCCTCGTCACACCTAGTGCAAATCTTAGCATCTTTAACTCTCCTCCCTCCAGCTCTGACTCCTGTCATTTGGTCAATGCCACCGTCTCCAACCCATATAACATAGCTGGCCTCACTACCATCCTGTAAACCTTCCTTTCACTCTTGCTGGTACCTTTCTGTCACAAATCACTCCTGATACTCTTCTCCACCCACTCCACCCTGCCTGCACTCTCTTCTTCACCTCTCTTCCACATTCCCTGTTACTCTGAACTGTTGATCCCAAGTATTTAAACTCATCCACCTTCACCAACTCTACTCCCTGCATCTTCACCATTTCTCTGTCCCTTTCATTTATGCTCATGTATTCTGTCTTAGTCCTACTGACCTTCTCTCTAGAGCATATCTACAACTAGGGTTCCAGGGTCTCCTCAACCTGCTCCTTACTCCCACTACAGATCACAATGTCATCTGCAAACACCACAGTCCACGGTGGCTCCTGTCTGATCTTGTCTGTCAACCTGTCCATCACCATAGCAAATCCTTGATGTAATCCCACTTCTACCTTGAAAGTATCTGTCACTCCTACTGCAGATTTCACCGCAGTCACACTGTCCTTGTACATATCCTGTACCACTCTTACATACTTCTCTGTCACTCCCGACTTCCTCATGCAATACCGCAACTCCTCTCTAGGCACCCTGTCATATGCTTTCTCTAAGTCCACAAAGACACAATGCAACTCCTTCTGGCCTTCTCTATACTTCTCCATCAACAACCTCAGAGCAAACATCACATCTGTGGTACTCCTTCCTGGCATGAAAAGATATTGCTGCTCGCTAATCATCACCTCCCTTCTTAACCTAGCTTCCACTATTCTTTCCCATAACTTCATGCTATGGCTCATCAATTTTATCTCTCTGTAGTTACTACAGCTCTGCACATCACCCTTATTCTTAAAAATCGGCACCAGTACACTTCTTCTCCATTCCTCAGGCATCTTCTCACTTCCCAAGATTACATTAAAAAATCTGGTTAAAACCTCCACTTCCACTTCTCTCCTAAACACTTCCAGGCTTCCACAGGTATGGCATCTGGCCCAACAGCCTTCCCATTTTTCATCCTCTTCATAGCTGTCCTAACGTCCTCCTTGCTAATCCATTGCACTTCCTTATGCACAATCCCCACATCATCCAACCTTCTCTCTCTCACATTCTCTTCATTCATCAGTCCCTCAAAGTACTCTTTCCATCTGCCCAACACACTCTCCTTGCTCGTACACTTGAGTACATTTCCATCGTTATCCTTTATCACCCTAACCTGCTGCACATCATTCCCAGCTCGATCCCTCTGCCTAGCCAATTGGTACAGGTCCCTTTCTCCATCCTTAGTGTCCAACCTCTCATACAATATGCCATATGCCTTTTCTTTAGCCTTCGCTACCTCTCTCTTCACCCTACGCCTCATTTCCTTGTACTCCTGTCTACTTTCTTCATCTCTCTGGCTATCCCACTTCTTCTTTGCCAGCCTCTTCCTCTGTATACTGTCCTGTACGTCTTCATTCCACCACCAGGTTTCCTTGTCCTCCTTCCTCTGTCCAGATCTCACACCAAGCACCTTCCTAGCTGTCCCCCTTATCACTTCAGCTGTAGCTGCCCAACTATCTGGTAACCTTCCACTGCCACCCAGTGCCTGTCTTAATTGCTCTCTGAACTCCACCTTACAGTCTTCCTTTCTAAACTTCCACCATTTAATCCTTGGGTCACTTTCCTTCTCTTCTTGATCTCCATTGTCATCCTACATACCACCATCCTATGTTGCCTAACTACGCTTTCCCCTGCCACCACTTTGCAGTCTACAATCTCCTTCAGGCTGGCTCTCCTGCATAGGATATAATCCACCTGTGTGCATCGTCCTCCACTCTAGTATGTTACCCTGTGCTCCTCTCTCTTCTTAAAATATGTATTTACCACAGCCATGTTCATCCTTTTCCCAAAATCCACAACCATCTGACCTTCTGCATTCCTCTCCTTGACACCAACCTTACCCATCACCTCCTCATCTCCTCTGTTCCCTTCACCAACATGGCGATTTATTCCGTTCCAATCACCACTCTCTCTTCCTCAGATACACTCTTCACCACTTCATCCATATCACTTCATAATTCTTCTTTCTGCTCCATCGCACACCCAACTTGTGGGGCATATGCACTAACAGCATTCATCATGACACCATCAATTTCCAGTTTCATAACCATCAGTCTGTCAGACACTCTTTTCACTCTGGACCAACTGTTCCTTTAGGATAACCCCTACCCCATTTCTCCTCCCATCCACCCCATGGTAAAACAATTTGAACCCCCCTCGATACACCTAGCCTTACTCCCCTTCCATCTGGTCTCTTGCACACACAATATATCAACCTTTCTTCTCTCCCTTTACCAGTCATACTACCATCATTCAAAGATCCTACCCTAACGCCCAATCTCTTTACCTTCCTCCTCTCCTCCTTACTCTGGACTTGCCTTCATCCTCTTCTTCTCCTTTTTTGGCAGTAACAGTAACCCAATTTCCGCCAGCACCCTGTCGACTAACAGTACTGGTAGCGGTTGTTGTTAACCCGGGGCGCGACCGATCCGGCATGGAAATTTTATGCCGGATGCCCTTCCAGACACAACCCTCCCCATTTATCCGGGCTTGGGATCGGCATGCAGAAATACATTGGGTTGTGCACCCCCCTGTGGCTGGGTTCCCACTTTATCTCACATATTGTTGTATATTTTGTTTGTATTTCAGATTTGCATATAAAATATTGTAATAGGCATGTATATGTGTGATCCATATAAAAAAGAAATGTTTATGATGTATTTGGGTGGATGTTTGTGCACATGTTTAATGATCAGTTGTCTCATTTGCACATTCTAATTTATTGTTAATCAAAAATTGTATTACCAAGAACCCCTCCTCTTTTATTAGTGAGCAGTGTGTCATGCTGATTATTGATTACTTCCTGCAAAAACCTGTGCTTTGTTCTTCTGTACAGCACCAGAGTCTATTGAATAATAAATCAAAGAGCAGTGATTCAGCGGTGCTTTACACCGAGTCCAGGATCATTTCCTCTCTGGTCTCATTTACTACTTTTACCTCAGTATCTGTTTTTAATTACTTCACAACTCTTACTCAGACTCAAGCAAGAATTCCACACAATCTACAGGTGGGTTGATATGCTCAGAATCTTTACATGATTTCCGAAGGTTTTGAGGCTGGCATTTATATTTTTATACAAAGCAGAAAGCTGTAGTTCACATGATCTGAGAAGCTGCTCAGTCAGTTAGACAGCATAACATTACAGAGAGAACACGGCCATCTGAAACCCATCTGTAAAAGCACATAGCACAAGCTGTTCATGCCTATAAACCCACTGTGTCATACAAATATGTGTGTGTGGACTGGACTTCCTTCCTTCTTTCCCTTCCTTCCCTTCCTTCCTTCCCTTTCTTCTCTCCTTCCCTTCCTTCCCTTCCCTTCCTTCCTTCCCTTTCTTCTCTCCTTCCCTTCCTTCCTTCCCTTCCATCCCTTCCTTCACTTCCTTTCCTCCTTCCATTCCCTTCCTTCCTTCCTTCCCTTCCTTCCTTCCCTGCCTTCCTTCCTTCCTTCCCTTCCCTGCCTTGCTTTCCTTCCTTCCCTTCCCTCCTTCCTTCCCTGCCTTGCTTTCCTTCCTTCCCTTCCCTCCTTCATTCCCTTCCTTTCTTCCTTCCTTCCTTCCCTCCTTCCTTCCCTTCCTTCCTGCCCTTCCTTCCTTGCCTCCTTCCAGAATTAATGGCCTTCATTTTGACTGCCTTCTTTATAGACTTCTTTCTGAACATTCATTCATTCATTCATTCATCTATCCTTCCTTCCTTCCCTCTCTCCCTCCTTTCTTCCTTCCTTCCTGCCTGTAGACTTTCATTCTTCCTTCCAAAATTCTTTCCTTTCAGGCTTGCAGAATTCCGCAGTTCCCTCCTTCCAGACATCCTTCCCTCCTTCCAAATTTCTTTCCTTCTTTTTGGATTTGATTCCTTCTGGACTTCCTTCCTTTAAATCTAACTGTGTCAGTTTCATACTTAAATTGTTTGAGTTGCTGTTTTGTTTTTGCATAGAAAAAACACAGACATTCATCTTTCCTGACTTCCTTCTTTCCAGACTGCCTTCCTTCTGGACTTCCATCCAGCTTTCCAGATGTCCAGTTTTCCTTAGTCTCTTCTTTTAGGCATTCTTTATTTCTGACTTTGTTCATCTCATCCTTATGGACATCCTTGCAGACCTCCTTCCCTTTGTGCTTCCTTTTTTCTGAAGTTATTTTTTAATTTAGCTTTAGTTAGCAGTTCATGGGTCTTCCTTCATTCCTTTCTTCCATCTGAGGAATTCCTTTCTTTATTTATAATTTTAAAGTCCTGTTTTTTGCCTCCTTGCCTCCATGACGTTCGTGCCAGTGGAATGGCTAATATGCAACTTATGCACAACCTGTTTGCAACAATTGCGCATCACTGAGTCTCACTGCTTGCCATTGCTGGGGAATTTTTGACAATGTAAACACCTGTGGGATGCAGTGGCACGTATCGGCACGCACATGTTGGGCATACATTGCACATAGTTTCTGCACAGCACGCAGTGGCTCACCAAATGTAGTGTTCGTTTTTTTCTGCCTGGCACTCTTTCCTCTCTCCTTCTTTTCTCCTCCTCCTCTAATTTCCACTGATGGTCAACAATAATGCCCGCAGCCGCGCGAGTGACCGCCATAGCGTTCCAGTGCGTGGGCCATCAAGCCCCGAATTCCTGTACGATGACTTGAGGCACTACAGTGAGTGATCATTGGTGCCACTGAGTGCACAGGCGTGCCCAGGTGTGATCGCAACTTATGCACAAATAATGCTTGCCTAGTTCATAACTTATGTGTGACAGATGGCACGACATGGCGCAATCTATGCTTAATTTTGTCATAATGACAACAGTGTCATGCCCCCTTGTTGGCAGGCTTTGCAGACCTGTTCATGTGCAGACTTGTTCATGACCAAAATTTTGGCTGCGTAACTCTCAGTCCATGTTCACAGTATTTTTTTATTTTGTACTATCTGCACTTTCTTTTGCATGCCAGATTAGACATTAAAATCACTTCCTTTTTCTTTATAGCCATTTAGTGCTACATTTGTGCTGATTTGCAGCATCGAGCAGGTTTGAGTGGCTCAGCAGGTATGAATTATGTACAGTAAACAATCCCAGAAGACCGTGAAATCCCTCAGCCAGCTCTCTCGATGATGAAGAGGCGCCGAAGTTCAATCGCTGTTCATGTGTTTAATCTCCCGGCCCTCATGTGGACACGGCTCAGACGGATCTGCCTCCGACTCTGACCTTGCGCATTCTGTAAACACAGCGATCAGCACCGAGAATCCTGACCTTCTGGCTTCTGCACTCACTAAGGTTAACGTTTGATGTGGATCTCCTCAGCTCCGGGGGGAGGGCTGAGCTCACTGAGGGATGGAAATCGCCTCTGTGTTTGACCTCCTCTGCTTTCATGTCCTGTCTTCCCTGTGCTTTTACACCGTGGTGTCCTCATCACTCGCCTGGACATCTCACACAAACACTCCTTATTCTCTACCGATAAAACTGCTTTGTCTCCAAGCCTCAAAGACAAATTCAAATTCAGGAAGAGCGTCACTCTCTCCTCTCAATAACCGACACGCGCAAAAGCAATTTATGTTAATAAGCCACGGAGAGAGACGACAAACACAAACCAGCAGAGATATAAAAGTATAAACCACTTTCCCTTTCTCCTGCCGTACCAATCCTTCTGCAAATGTTTTTCATTCCCTCCATTATTTATTTCTTCATGTTAGGATTTTATTCTCTATAGAATATTTCCTTTCAAATTCTTTCTCAACGTAAAAGAAAAAATATTTATATTATAATTATATAAGAATATTTTAAGAACAATATATATTCTTTAATTGTTTACATAAAAATTGTACTCGCATTTCATTGTTCTCTCTTTCATGTCTGCCTCAATCTTTCTTTTCCTCCAATCATTCCTTCCTCTCTTACTCCTTATTTTATTCATTACCTCCTTCCTTTTTTTGCTTTTGAAACTTCAGTTGCTACAGTAAGACAGAACTCTAATAATAATGTTCTCAAAGTGTTTGCTGTTCACTGATACTGAATGGAGCCACCACGCTGGTGAATTCTGGCTTCTGATTGGTATGAAGATGTTGATTAATTTTGTAGTAGTGCAGCTGCAGCTGTGTAATCACTGAAATGGTGACGTTGTCTGTACGGAGATGTGCATGGTACATTTATGAAAGAAGAGTGCAGGAGTCAGGAAACTGGAAAAGAGAATTCAGGAAGAGGAGCTGCTGAGGGGCCGACTGTTTATAGCTGTGAAAACATTAACTAACTTGTTTCATGGATGTTCCAAAACATTATAACCAGATAAAAAGTACATTTCCTTTTCTCTTTATTGCTGTGGTATGAGAGTAGTAAAAACATGTTACAGGAAATGAAACTTTGGGGACAGCAGCAGTAACTCTGCTTCATCACACCACCAGCTGTTGATTATTTTACTGTAACAGAACTCCACAACGTGGTTTATTGCTTATCTTACAAATAAATTTCTACCTCAGAATCTATGTGTTTTGCAATAAGTCGGAGGTGATCGCTGCTGTCCCCGTGCGTGGGAGGACTCTGGGGAGAGATCCGATGCTTCCACAGCAGCACAATGACAAGTGCTAGAGCAGAACAATGACAAGTGGCATTTAGGGATCGTGTCTACGGTGCGGCGCGCACATAATTAACATTGCATAACCTCCATGCTTACAAAGCATCTCTTTTAATTAGAGTTATGATTGCAGTAGGGCAAAACCCGCGATCCTTGCTGGAGATAATGAATGCTGTAGCTGCAGTGGCAGTTGCTTCTTTGTTGCCAGCATGGACTTCTGACATGGAGGACACAAAGGGACACAAAAGAAACCCTGGGCTGCTTTGTTCCTCTTCCCGCTGATCCAATCACCGCGGCCAAATTGCACTTGGAATGCTTTCAAATGAAGGCTGCCCTGGCATAGCGCTTTGTGCACCTTGGAATTGAGCTGTAATGTGAAATGTGGGGCAGTGTGTGCATCCTGTAACACGACTTTATTTCCCCACTCACAAGCTAAAATGGGTCTTAAACACTATCTGGGAAAAGATGTGCAGATATGTGTGTGTATGTCTGTATATTCATGTACATATGTACAGTATATAAGACAATTTCCTCAACTTGTTACTAACAAAAAGCACAAGGAACGATTAACTTTCTTATAGTCACATTCGTTTCCATGTTCCATGAGAGCTACACAAACCGCGTCATCGTGGAACAACTTACAGCAACAAGCATTTAAAGCTTTTAAAGCATTTCAATCTCATGGTCAGATTTTCAGCTGGAAGGAAAGAAAGAAGGAAGGAACAAATGAAGAGGTATGGAAAATGGATGTACAGAAGGAAGGAAGGAAGGAAGGATGGCAGGGAAGGAAAGGAAAGAAGGAAGGAAGTCCTTTAGTCTGGAAGGAAGGAAAGAAGGGAGACTGAGAAATCAAGGAACAAAGAAAGGAAGGAAGAGACAAGAAGACAAAAGAATGAAAGACAGAAGGAAGGAGAGAAGAGAGTGAAGGAAAGATGAGGAAGGGAGGAGAAAAAAGGAAGAAAAGAAGAGCAAAGAAAGAATGAAGAGAAAGGAAGGAAGCGAAAAAAGAATGGAGGAAGGGAAAGGATGAAAGGAAAAAAGAGAAGGAAGCTATGAATGGAGAGAAAGGAAGGAAGGATAGAAGAGGAAGGAAGGAGCATAAGAAGATGATGGAACGGTAAGAAAGAAAAGGAAAGAAGTGGTCAAGAAGACGGAATGAAGAATGAGAAATGAAATAAATAAGGAAGGAAGAGAAAGGATGAGAAGAAGAGTAAGGAAGGGGAAAGGAGAATAGAGGAAGAAAGGAAGAAGAGAAATCAGGAGAAAGGAAAGAAATGAAAAAAGAAGGAAGGGAGAGGAAGGATGTAACGGTAAGAAGAGGAAGAGGAAGGATGATGAGAAAAGAAGAAAGAATCAAAAGAAGATGAAGCCTTTATTTGTCACATATAGATTACAGCACAGTGAAATTGTTCCCCGCTTGTTAGGAGGCTGGAATGAGAGTGCGGAGTGAGCCATGATACAGCGCCCTGGAGCACAGAGGGTGAAGGGCCTCGCTCAAGGGCCCAACAGCGGCAGCTTGGCAGTGCTGGGGCTTAAACCTTCTGACCAATAACCCAGAGCCTTAATCGCTGAACCTCCACTGCACCATTGGTGGTGGCGGTGGGAGGAGGGGGGGGGCTCTTGTCCCTCAGGCTATAATGAGCGTTTAATTTTTTCCTGGATAGTGGAATGAGGGATACGCTCCAGCAGGCCTGCTCGTCTGCTTTTACACCAAAATTAATCTCCATTTCCTGTCATCCTGCTGCTCCCATCACTCTGCTAATGAGGATGCTAAAAGATAAATGGAGCAGCAAGAAGATGACTTGGTAATGCTGAGCTACTCAGTGAAGATCAGTGTTACTCAGTGCTACTCAGTGAAGTGTTACTCAGTGCTACTCAGTGAAGATCAGTGTTACTCAGTGAAGTGTTACTCAGTGCTACTCAGTGAAGATCAGTGTTACTCAGTGAAGTGTTACTCAGTGCTACTCAGTGAAGTGTTACTCAGTGCTACTCAGTGAAGTGTTACTCAGTGCTACTCAGTGAAGATCAGTGTTACTCAGTGCTACTCAGTGAAGTGTTACTCGGTGTTACTCAGTGAAAAATCAGTGTTACTCAGTGAAGTGTTACTCAGTGTTACTCAGTGAAGTGTTACTCAGTGCTACTCAGTGAAGTGTTACTCGGTGTTACTCAGTGAAAAATCAGTGTTACTCAGTGCTACTTAGTGAAGTGTTACTCAGTGAAAAATCAGTGTTACTCAGTGCTACTTAGTGAAGTGTTACTCAGTGCTACTCAGTGAAGTGTTACTCGGTGAAGTGTTACTCAGTGCTACTCAGTGAAGTGTTACTCGGTGTTACTCAGTGAAAAATCAGTGTTACTCAGTGCTACTTAGTGAAGTGTTACTCTGTGAAAAATCAGTTACTCAGTGCTACTCAGTGAAGTGTTACTCAGTGCTACTCAGTGAAGTGTTACTCGGTGTTACTCAGTGAAATATCAGTGTTACTCAGTGCTACTCAGTGAAGTGTTACTCAGTGAAAATCAGTGTTACTCAGTGCTACTCAGTGAAGTGTTACTCAGTGTTACTCAGTGAAGTGTTACTCAGTGTTACTCAGTGAAGTGTTACTCAGTGAAGTTCAGTGTTACTCAGTGTTACTCAGTGAAGATCAGTGTTACTCAGTGCTACTCAGTGACTATCAGTGTTACTCAGTGCTACTCAGTGAAGTGTTACTCAGTGAAGTTCAGTGTTACTCAGTGCTACTCAATGACTATCAGTGTTACTCAGTGCTACTCAGTGAAGTGTTACTCAGTGAAGATCAGTGTTACTCAGTGCTACTCAATGACTATCAGTATTACTCAGTGCTACTCAGTGAAGTGTTACTCAGTGAAGATCAGTGTTACTCAGTGCTACTCAGTGAAGATCAGTGTCCTTCAGTGTGAAGATTTATTAGTCCTTCAGTATTTAGATAAAACATCTGACTACTGGTATAATGTAATCTATAATTTAAGCAATTACTGGAGATTAAAAGTGACAGAGTGGCAGAGTGACAGAGCCTCCTGATCACCACTGAGTGTGAAACAAAAAAATCAGAAATTTTAGGGACACAATTTTCCCATCAGTCATCAATCAAGTACCAAAGTTTCCAGCTAGATGGTGTTCAGAACTAGAACCTCCTGTACCTGGAGACACAGCACATCACAGGAAGGGCGGAATGAAAAGGAAAGAAGGGAGGAGTTGAAAGAACAATTAAGGGAAGGAGGAATGAAGGTAGGAAAGTAGGTAGGGAAGATGGAAGGGTGAGTGGAAAGAAAGGAAGGTAGGAAAGTTGGGAATGAAAGAAAAAACAGAGAAATGGTTGGAAGGAAGGAAAGAACAAGAAAGAATGGATGGTTGGATTGAAGAGAGGAATGAAGAGTTGAGTGAAGAAATAAGAAATGGAAAGCAGCAAAAGAAAATGAATGGAAGAGAATAAAAAAGGAGGGATGGCAGGAAATGAAGGAAGCAATGAAAAAAGAAAAATGAAGTAATGAAGGAAGAAAGGAAAGAAGGAAGGAATGAAATGAAAGAAAAATTAAGGACAGAAGTATGGTATGTAGGAAGGAAGGAAGGAAGGATGGAGGGAGAAAGAAAGGAAGGTGTAGATAAAAAATAGATAGAAGGTTGGAATAAAGGGTGTATGGAAGAAAGGAATGAAGGAAAGGAAAGAAAAAGGAAGGCGGGATGGAAGGGAGGAAACAAGAAAAGCAATGAAAGCAAATGAATGTAATTGAGGAATGAAGGTAGGAAATGAAGGATGAAAGAATTAAATAAAAGAAAAATTTAGGAATGAAGAATGGCATGTGGAAAGGAAGAAAATGGATAGAAGGGAGGAAGGAAGTGGGAATGGATGAAAGCAAGAAGGGAAAAAGAAAGAAGACAATATGATAACTTTTAGCAGAAGAGGGCAGTACAGTGAGCAGTAACCCCCCACCCCCCACCCCCCCTCCTCCAGCGTTCAGGTTAGGGCTTTTACAGTAATGAAGTGTGCTGAGGAGTGGAGCTCCATAAACACGCCTCCTTTACGTCCTGTCCATCAGCTTTACGACGTTCAGCAGCAGCGCAGAGGAACCGACAACAAAACACACCATCCATTACACGCGTGACACTGACACACCGAAAAGAGCTGACCACTCACTTAACCAGATTGGCCTCTAGTGCGGGAACTTTATGTCCCTCTCTCTTTCAGTTCATCTCTCTCTCTCTCTCTCTCTCTCAGCACATCTCTCTTACAATATTCTGCTCTCTTTACCCAACACATCAAAGAATGGAAGGACAAGTAATGTGAAGTAAGTCAGAAAGAAAGAAAGATGAAAAGGAGGAAGGGACAAAGAAAGAAAACACGAAAGAAAGAAAAGCATGAAAAGAAGGAAGGAAATAGGAAAAAGTAAAATTGGAAGGAAGGAAGCAAAAGTGGAAGGAAGAAAAAGAAAATGGAAGGAAGGGAGAAAGAACGAAAAATAATGCAAGGACAAAAGGAAAATAAAAATTGAAGGAAAGAAAACAGAATGGAAGGAAGGAAGGAAAAAAAGAAAGTGAAGGGAAGGAATTAGAGAAAGAAAGAAGAAAAATGGAAGGAAGGATGAAAAGAAAGTAAGAAAGAAAGAAAAATTTAAAAGGAAGGAAGGAAAGGAAAGTGGAAGTGGAAGGAAGGTAGGAAGAAGGAAAAAAATGGAAGAAAGGAAAGAGAAAGAAAGAAAGAAAGATGGATGGAAGGAAAAGAAAGCGATATGAAGGAAGGAAGGAAATGACAAATGTAAAGGAGGGAAAAAATGGAAAGAAGAAAGGAAAGCAGTATGAAGGGAGGAAAGACACGGGGAGTGAAACATGATTAGAAAGTGAGAGTAGTGAAGTTAAGGCAGAACATTTGGACTGAATAAAGATGGCATAAAGACCTTTACAGTGAAGCATCCAATCTAACACTTTACAAATGGTGTGAATTAGAAATGAGATTAGATCCTGCGGTGATCAGCGCAGACGATTTCAGAGTCTGACGGTGAGAATATGGGCTGTGTGGAAACATCTCGGTTGGTGTGAGTGACGTTAGACAAGCGGTGTGTAGAAAAGCTGATACGGAGTCACACAGTGTTCACTGCAGCGTGAAGTGTTCAGCTGGAGGCGCTCGCGTGTGTTAATGAGTGCAGCCGAGGAGGGCAGGTGATGAGTCGTGGTGTTACTTATTTATCTCCGGGGGAAAGTCGGGCCTGACTTTATTAAATCTTTACCTCTCACGCAGGTGGCAGAACGGCGAGGCTCGCTCCAGAGGCACGACTCGTACGATGAAAAGCAGGAGATCAGTGTGAAAGCCACAGAGATCAGGAATGTGATGCGCGTTTGACTTCTCAGAGTGCTCAGAGTGCGTTTCCCCCGATGATGTACCTGCTAAACACCCCAATTTTAACACGCTAACCTCCTCTCCTGACACTGCCGAGCACTATTCATGTGCAAATGCTCCAGCACGCTCGGCGAGCGAGTGTGTGTGTGTGTGTGTGTGTGTGTGTGTGTGTGTGTGTGTGTGTGTGTGTTTACTGATGGTGTTAACACCGTGTGCTGTCATCATCCTGAAACAGAAAGAAAAGAGGAACACAAAAGAGTGCAATTCTCGGTTCTCACTAATAATCTTCATCACAGTTTAGCTAAATTGCAGGGATTATTTGCATTTACTTAAAATGCTTCAAGTTTTTGAAAAAAATAAAGTTCCGCAAAAAAAAAAAAGAGGAAAAATCATACAATGATATTATGGTGGGTTTATATATATCAGTTTGAATCTTTTTGACTCTTCTTCCATTGTGTTCACGTGAAGGATGAAAATGCACTTAAAATCAAATCATAGTGTATATTAGAAAATGATTAAAAAAAATGAAATATAAAAAAATTGAAAAGGAAGGTCTGTCTGAGGACAAAAGAGTAAACAGAGGCATAAAGAGGAAAAATGCCACGTGAGTCTCGTATCTGTGTGTTGGGAACATTACTGAGAAGCACGGTGTTTTATTAGCGATGATGTCATTACATTACAAGTCCAGTAATGTTTCTTATTTTAAAAAATATTCTTTTACGCTGCCTGAAGATTTCAGGAAAGGTTAATGTCACAGCTTCCCCTCTCACGCTGGAGACTCGTTCCGTAAAACGTCTCCTCAACAGAAAACACGACTAGATATGATTATATGATTTTATTTTTTAAGAGCAAGCGTGATTACAGAAGCACTCACAGCAAGTAAACGTGATTACTTTTTACTCAGAGATCTTTATTTTATTTATTAGTGGTAGTATTAGTGTTATTATAGTAATAATAGTAGTGTTTTTGGTGATATGGTAATAATAGTGGTAGTATTATAGCAGTAGTAATAGTAATAGTAGTTGTGATTTTATTATTATTATTATTACAGTAATGGCAGTAGTAATAGTAGTATAATTAGTGTTGTTATAGGGATAGTAGTAATGTATGAAGTGTGTCCGTGTCATTTAGGACACACGGGTCTTATTTTGGCCCCAGTTCTTAAGAAGTTTAGTATTTTGCAGAAGAGTTTCTCTTTCAGAAACATAGTTTCGCTTTCCTCTGGTGTTGATTGGCTTTTTTAAGAGTGTGTGTAATTTGGAGGAGGAAGGTGTTACACATAAATCTCCCAGTATCTTGAATTAATCCTTTAGTTTAATTGAATAATCACTCTTTGCTGTCCGAATTTGTGACTGTTAGGGTGCAGGGTGATGGAGGCCATCTTTACTTATTTATTTATTTATTTAATCCTGCCCCTTCCCCGTGTGCTGCGTCCTCCCCCGCCGCCCGCATCTCCCGCTGGGTAATTGGGTACTTATCAGATTGTTTGTGAAAGGTGCTCCAGCCGCCTATCTGACACAATTATCAGAGAAGAATCCCATCCCTCAGACCCCCGGCACGCCACCGGACAGTAGCAGGAGTCTGCCAATTATTCACTGTGAGAAAACTGGAAAGAGGTTAAAATGGTTAAAATGATGCTTGCACTGTCTTGTCTGGAGAACGCTCCTGTCATCATGGCATGCAAATTGATTCGGAGGACGCAATACATAATTTGGAATAAGGCACCATAAAGCCGTCACAAAGAGTAGCTCAGATCTGATCACGAGTCTAATCCTCTGCACAGGAAACACTCAGACTGCGGGAGGGAGAGAGAGACAGAGAAAGAGAGAGAGGGAGAGAGAGGGGGAGAGAGGGAGGGGGGAGAGCACAAGCGAGAGGGAGAGAGAGAGAGGGAGAGAAAAAGAGAGAGGGAGGGAGAGAGAGGGGGAGAGAGGAGGAGAGAGGGAGAGAACATGAGAGAGGGAGAGAACAAGAGAGAGGGGGAGAGAGGGAGAGAACATGAGAGAGGGAGGGAGAGAGAGGGGGAGAGAGGGCGGGGGGAGAGCACA
>JAQQZX010000003.1:1732343-1748227 GCA_030068355.1 Notoglanidium maculatum
TGTAGAAAGCAAAAAAAATAAAGAAAAACCTATGAAAAAGAGTAGGTGTGTCCAAACTTTTGACCGGTAGTGTATATTTCTGCAAAAATACCTGAAATTCTTGTGACATTATGCACTAAATCAGAAAAACAATTTTAAAATCACGGCATGTCAATTCCGACTGGTTTGTAATGCAGGGTCATATATTTTAATTCCACACACCCAAAATATCTAATTACTTTCATAAAATATTACACAGTAGCTTCCTGGACTAATAAGCCATTAATGATCAGATTCAAGCTCGATCGGAACGAAGTTTCGTCATGTAAACAGCTCAGTCGGTATAAAGTACCCCATTCCGATGGGGAATCGAATCGGATTGGAAGAGGTTGTGTAGATGTCTGGAAATCCGTTCGATTGCGGATTGCCTCCTGCACCTGTAACCTCCTGCTCATGTTCAGTACACCTTCATCGGTGATGACGTCCGGGTGCTTCATTACTCGTCTCTTGTTAACAGTGTGTGCTCACTGCTTCCAGAAGTACCGGATAAATAGTACTTCAGAAGCAGAGCTATGGCTCTGTTTCATTATGAAACACAACTGATCGTGCGCTCGCCTTCTCCTGGTCAGCACTTCTACAAGTAGGAGCGTTCTTTGTGATCATTTTGTTTTATCTATTCCAGTTTTTTGCTGGATAATAGCTCTTGTAAAGCACTTTGTGACTTTTGTCTGTGAAATGTGCTATATAAATACATTTTACTTACTTACTTACTTACTTTCCACTTGTTGCTTAAATAAAATCAAGCAGAAAAAGATTGGCTGAAGTACTCGCCATGTTTACGGAGCAGAGTTAGCCAGCTACGTGGGGTCATGAGCGTGCCAGACAATACTATTCTGATCGGACGTTCGGGACTTACAAATACACACGTCTGTCCGATCACGTTCATGTAAACGATATGTTCGGAAGCGTACTAATAGGCTAGCACTGCAATTAACACTTGAGTAAAAGCATTAGAGCGCTTGCTTCTTTGGCTCCTGTCTCATTTTTGGCATTGTATATAGTGCTGAGATCCACAGGACACAAAGATCATGGAGCGGCGTGAAAAAGCACTTGGTGTCATGCTGTTACAGGAAAATAATCAACGAGATACTGTTGCTTATGTTGCTAAGAAGTTGCTTATTTTCTTATAACCTCATGTCCTGAAGTGTTTCATTCCTCGTACATACTGTACACCACGGCATCTCGACAACAGTTACAGCGTTTTGCTCTTTATAGAACGGCACGCTCTACATTCCACTTATATCCGTTTAATGTCGCTGGAAACCGGTTCTGACTTACGTTATAGCAGCTATAAACAGTCATTCCCTCGCCAGCCTCTCTTTCTATTTCTGACAAGTTTTTCCTCTGACTGGTACAAAGTGCCGGTGCTGAAGGCTCCTTCCACAGATGTTAAATAAACACCTCCTTGCAGAGAACTTCACCATATCAATGACTAGACACGTTTTCTGTTATTTATGTCTTTGAAAGTCAGTGTTAATGAGCTGTTCCTATAGAAACTATAATATATTAGAATGAGTATGTGTGTGTGTGTGTGTGTGTGATCAATAACGAGGCAGTGATTGAAGAGAGAAGATGCTTGGCGCTGTAGTTTAGCTGTAACTGCCTGAAGCAGCGCATTAGTGCATTAGTGCAGCTTCTCTGTGGAGGAGAAAGAAATTCTCTCAGCTCGAGTTATCTGACCTGAACACTTGACACTCGATCACACTTTGTCCTCCCTCCTCCCTGTCTCTCGCTGTGCCTCACCACCCCCCCACACACACACTCTCAGACACACACTTGGCACTGTCAAGGTTGCCGGATTGAAACCCTGCCTCTGATTTATCTCCTGTTTTCATATCAACATCGGCTCCACTTCCGATGAACCGGCATTAAAGCGGGGAGGCGAGAGGACTCTCGCTGAGGGAGCACTGATGTGTGACTATCTCCTCCACACCTGCCCGTGACGCTGAAAGCTGTTGAATCATCCTCAGACATGCAACTCCCGTGATAGTGATAGCACTTCTCCGGAACTGCGTCTCTGCCCGGCATTAATTCCATGATCATCTAGAAGAACCGGTAGAATTGAAAAGGAAGGAGGAGATTAGCGAGGCAGCTCAAGTACACCACTTGACCTGAAGTCCTGCAAGGAACTTGGGAAGACATTGAAGTAGTGCGTGTTGGGAACATGACAGTGTCCGTGTGTGTTAGAGGAGCAGCGTGCCATCGCTCATAGCTGTTTGTGATGTACGGAAGTGCACATCTCCTCACCTTGTTGCTTCTGAGCACCTGGATAACACACGGGCTGCCCTGGGACGGGGACAAGCCGGGGAAGAGCAAGGCTGGGTGGAAATGGAAAGGGGACAGGTCTCGTAAGTAAACCACCCCTCCTCTCCTTTAGCACCTTCCTGCACTGCTTCACAACTTTCTCACACACAATGTTCGTTCTCTCTTTACTTCTTTCTTTCGTTGTTGGCTAGCTCATTCCTTTTCTGTCCTCCGCATTCCTCTAAAGTACAGATAATGTGTTCTGGAGACAGATATGTGTAGGAGGCACACTGTTAGTTTTTGGTTTGTTTTATTTTTTTCTGTTAAAGACAACTTGCCAGAAAGTTTCACAGGACGTCAGGTTGAGACTGGATATGTGCAGCGATCATGACTGGGATTTGCACAAGCTTGAGTTTTTTTACTTTTATGTGGCAGACAGATATGAAGCTTTTGTGACAAACAAAGGCCAGGTTGATTAGCAGGAATGTGTGGTGCTGCGTTATGCATGTACAGTGCTCCTTCATTCATCCTTAGTAACTGCCTGGTCAGGGTTGCAGTGGAGTAAATTAGCCTACTGGTTTGTTTATACTTTTGGAAATTAAACCAAATACCTAAGGCTGCATGATTACATTTTGATTTAAAATGTGGTTGAAAATTTGATTGGAAACGATCTCCTTCCAGACGAGTGTTTTCGCTCAGAATCAGAAATTATCTCTGTTCGTACTAGAACGTGTGCTGGAATAACCAGGAAGCAGATTGTCTGCTCTGCAGTCGGTTGCCTAGTTGCAGGTCGCTTGAATGCTCAGCTGCTAGCAAAGACAAGGTCAGCAACACTTGTAATTCGTTATCCGCGCTGCGTTCGCCACTGTTAGTCGAGGCCGACGTCAGTTTGTTCTCTTCTGGAAAAAGGTCACAAGATAAGAACGTGAGAAATCAGGGAAGGATACGTTATGACTGATAAGACCCAATCAGGAAGAGAATGTGTGTGTCTGCGTCACTGTTTCCAAAAGTCTACGTTTCTGGCCGTCCACACTAAAACGTTTTAGCTCTGTTTTAGCAGTTTAACATGTACACCAGGCGTGAATGTAGAAAAAGGGATGTGTTTTAATACTAAGACGGATTCATGTGGACATTGTTAGAAAATATCGCATTGGGATGCAAACAAAAATACATAGCAACCGTACACATCTCGGGTGGAGATCTATTATGAAATGGAGTGACGAAGTTGATGTGGAGGAAGTGTCAGAGCCAGAACTCACGCACTGCGCTGACTTTTCCACGTCTTTACGGTGTTTCTGGTGGCAGAAAAAAGCCACATCACTTTGGGTTTAAATCTGAATACGGATACAGGTAGTGCCATCGCGTTACACCCCAAATCTTAAAAAACTCTCAAGAGCCAACACTGCAGAGTATTACAAACACATCTCATAAATGTATGACATTTATAACCTGTCCAGGATAAAGACATGTAGCATTATTACAACTCAGCATTATCTTCATCCTCATTACACTTAGTACTTTTCTCCATGATGGAAAAGCAGCTCACAGATGTATAGGATTTAAGTGTGTTATTCCGCAATTATTCACTGATTAAGATTTTTATTTTAATTCCATTATAACGCATGATAATTTTTTGTTTGTTTGTAGTTACGTTTAACATTGACCAACATCCCTGAAACAAGTCTCTTTTATTTCTCTCTCTCTTGAAGTTAATAAGACAAAAAATACGTAAATAAAATGCAGCTTGTCATGAAGCAGAAAGCAGAAAATAAAACCTCTCTCTACTGAAGACTTTGCCATGTTGGAAAACTTTTAGAAAGACCGTTACAAAGCTCTAACCGTGGTGACTCCTTACCTAAATGAAGAGAAATTAATGCCTTCTACAGAAAACTTCACCAAAGCAAGCAAGTATTCATATTTGCATTTGTTAAATAACACCTCGTATTTTACTGTAGTGTAACAGAAAGGACCGATAGAGCAGCGTTATCTTTATAGCTTCCTCGGCTTGTGTTTATCCGCACCGCTTTACGATTACAGTGCTGTAGAGTTGTGATTGAGCGCAAACACGGGTTGATGTTGATGAGCTGTGTGTGTGTGTGTGTGCTGTAAAAAAGCACTGTAAAAGTAAACCCCTCTCAAAACATCCATTAGTAATGTTAGGCAGAAGTGCAGTGGGGCAGAAAGCATGCACTTACCACAACACGTGCTGTTTACTGCCTCTATTGTTGACAAGACTCTTTTTTTTTGCTTGGGAACTTGATTGACCGCCAAGTGGTCGAGTGTTACGAGGCTGCAAAATTTGATGTTCCATTTCCTTTCTGGATTTTGACACTCCCTCGTGTGCTCATAACAAATACACCGGTGGAGCACGTTAAATCTGCCCCCGAGCTTCTGGCTGTGTCACTGACCTTCTGAAACACATGCTAGCAAAACAGCCTCACTAAGTCATGCATTGTTGACTGTCTTTCTGGGTCAATGCCATTTTTTTCTTCTAGGAAATTTCCTGAGTTATGATTCAACGAGATCTCACGGTTCGAGCCATCTGTGGGGTGATCTGACCTCTCGGTGACCCGAGACTGTGAAACCCGCCTCGGATGGGCTTTAATGTTCACACAGGTGTATTCTGATACACCAAGATACAATATACTGCTGTATTTATCCTCATGCTGTTACCAGGTATCCATGTAATATCGTCCTCATGTACTCGTACTCACGTGACGCCTAGCACAGGACATGAAACGACAGCAGTCTGGACATGATTCATAATTAATCATGACAATCAAAGCAGACTGTAAACTGCGATCTGTCAAAATATCAAGGTGAAGAACTACAGCATCTTCCTACAACACAAGCAATTAAACATCTTAAATGTAAAACTCAGCATGTGAAGTTCATCGCTAGCAACAAACATTAATCAGGCAAGAAAAAATGTCCATAGGAGGCGCTATATGAGTGAAAATAACAGCTCTAACCCAGTTGTCGAGCTTGAAACAGGGGTCTTGGACTTGACAATGCCGGTCTGGACTACAGCCTTAGTCATCGACAACAAGGGATTTCATCACAATCCAAACTCAACGTTTCATGTCACGTGATTGATTAATATGAAGTCAGGTACTGATTTTGATATGAATATCAGTATTGATGAGTGCTGATTCTCCATGTGATTAACGCGTTCCTGCTGCTGCACACCGAGTCAAAGAATTACAGGATGCTCACGGGCGTCCCACAGGGTTCCATCATGGGACCGTTTTCATTTCATCGCTATAGCACTCTGCTGTGCTTTATACGGTCTGAGGGATCCTTCTCACTAATCACTCTGCCATGCAGAAAGCTTTTCAAAATGACACAAGTGTGTCTCTATTGCTTATCCATGTCCTGGAAGTGAGGCCTGATGAGCTGTTTAACGATTCTCACTCATAAAAGTTCCATCTAAACACACACACACACACACACACACACACACACACACACCAGCAACACTAATTATATGCATGAGCACCTTGCCTATAAAAGCGATAAAGCCGTACAAGCCAGTCATCATAACCTGCAGATAAATTACACCTTAATGACTTTCTGTAACCGAGGATGTTCTTCTCCTCGAATAACAAATTACGTTTCGCTCTTGTTGTTATGTGTAATAGATTTCTTAGAAAATGAGAACAAGGATTGAAGGGATTATAGATTCACAGCTTTTTTTTTAAACAATGAACCTATTTTAAGGATTGAAAATTCTTGCGCTGGTTTAGTAAATATCCGTGAAGTCTGGCCTCGGGGCCAGATGTGCAAACTCAAACAGCTGGAAGCTCTAACGGCACAAACAACTTTACGTCGGAGCAAACGGAGTGCACCGTTAAAAGTCTCCTTCGATTTTTATGGTCATTTACCGGCAGCTTACTAATATACTAATATAATTATTGTAAAGTGCTGTTACTTAATTAAAATGACACATTGGACTTGCAGGATGCCACTCGGCTGAAGAGTCTTACTCAAGGACCCAATCAAGGGAGTTTGTCGTTGCTGGGATTGGAACACGCGGCCATCTTACGTGTGACATGAAGCCTTAATCACCGAGCCGCCGCTGATTGATGACCACCACCACTGATTCAATGCAATCGTTTAATGGAGTTCATTCAGTGTTAGAAGTAGTTGAATCAATGCAAACTTGTTGGGGTGGTTAAGGTGTGGATTACAGCACAGAAGGTTGTGGGTTCAAATCCCAGACCTGGCACGGTTGGACCCTTAACCTTCAGCTCAACTGTATCCTGCATCAGCCATATGGCACATCCTGGAGAGTTTTATTGCACAACAATTAAAAATCTTTATTAATTAAAGTGCAACACATGCTTTTTTTATCCGTTCATATTTAAATGTAACGTTGTGGAATGTCCCTGAAACACGTTAGTTCCTGTTACCGCTTTATAAACACAGCTACAAAGATCCCTTGAAGTGAAATAAAAATGCAGAGAAACGGATTGTGACAGTTTTTACACTTAAATAGTAACACGTTTATTAGGTTCAGATCATGTTGCACATTCACCATACAAGTGAATCCTGGGAAGTCGTTACTATAGAAACCGTAGCTTGTTGTAGCGTCCCTAGCAAGCACTCATTTGCATGTCTTGTATGTATTGCATTTGTTTTGTTAGTGTTAATGTTGTTGTGGGTTGTGCATGCTGAACACCAGTACTGTATAACGGTACTGTTTACACTGGGTCCACGAGGGCCAGGATCATCTACTAAATGTTTACAGTAGATGTGACTCAAATGTCCAACCATTAAATGCAAATGAACCTCATTTAGTACGTGTCCAATACCGGAAACGAAAACTTCTAGCATAGAGATGTTCTGAGGCGCTGTTTCACTTCGTTCAAGGCTGCGTTCATGTTCACGTTTCAGTCTGTTGAAGGCTGTCTGCTGGAAGGACGTTAATCTCCGACATATTTTGAGTGCTGCTCGTTGAAACGCCTGTTAGCGACGATTCGACGCCGAGCTGCGTCTTCACTCCTAACAAAAAGCTCATCATCTTTTCTTGCTACCCTCAAGGCTGTATTTCTGCCCTGCCAAAGTGAACGCTGAAGTTCCTCCAAGCTGCGTTTACATTCTCTGTACCAGAGCAGACGCTTTCATTTCAAATCCATTTCCATTCTACGTTGTGAAAAGAAACCTTCGGCCCGAACCCGACGGAGCACGGAGAACGATAAATAAGGCTTTTAAAAGGCGTGATTCTAATACAGCGCTCCATCTGATGATTAAAATAAAGAGCCAGATGCACTTGGAGGTCATTGTTCAAGTCTACTGCTCTCTCTCTCTCCTTCTCTCTCTCGTTCACGTGTGGCTCCAGGAGATTTGAAGCCCCTGTAATTAGGTAACAATGAGCTGTGAATCTCAATTACTGTATTTCCTGCAAGGTCAGAGCTCGAGCAAAGGACAGGAGAGGTGAGGCACAGCGAGAGACTGGAAACCGAAGCAGCTCTAAACCTTATTGCGGTTTTTCTTTTTCTCGCTTTCTTCCTTTCTTTCTTTGAATAGGCCTTGGTTTTTTCTCTTCTTTTCACCACATTTGGCACACTGCTTCGAAAGTGTGCAATACTTTTGTCAGTCAAATGCACGGCATAATTCATAACCCGGATCCGTTCTCCATACGTTTTTCACCGGGCGGCTCCTCGCTGTAAGGAATGCGTCCTCGGAGTCAGCGGGTTATGAATTATGGAAGGAAAATAAAGCCTTTTCCCCTTTTTTCTTTTTCGGAGTTGGAGTGGAAAAACAGGTGGGCAGCATGGATGAGGCACCGTCCATAAATTACATGCTATGAATGGTGATGTATGAAAAAAAGGAAAAACAAAATGCAGAGGTCTCTCAGGCCACTCTGGGGATTTGAGGTGAAAAGTTCATGTGCAGGAATGAACTTCAGGGGGTCAAACGGCGGAGCCTTGAAGTTCATTTTGGGATTCTTTATTGCTCTTAGGTGCCCTCATTTTTACACACGTGTGTGTGTGTGTGTGTGTGTGTGTGTGTGTGTGTGTGTCCTGAGCATCCTATTATATAACATAAGCACATGAGCAGAAGATGTTCCTCGCGTTAGATGGGAAATGAAGTCTGTGTGTGAGAAGGAACGATGTTCTGAATTCTGAAAGGTAGAAAACAACAACAACAAAAAATTTGATCCAGTCTGTCCAAGTGACATTTCTGCTTTCTGAACCTGTGACTCTAAGATGAATCAATAAAAAGCAGACTTTCTCGTTCCTTTATTTTTTAAAAACTCTTCAGTTGTTCCACTTTAAACATGTTGCTAACAGAGGCTGGACTTCTGCCTGTGAAACACAATCTGCAGACATGTTGCTAGTTAGCTAACCTAACTAGCTAACCTTCACTACCGCCACCCTACTTGGTGAACAGATGGCTGCGTCGTTGCTATAGCAACCAGTGTGGTGGAAATTCCTTTCAATTTACTCTGGACGTCTCCTCGTGGTTATTACTGGTTATTATACCTGCTTTTCAGAACCGTTGTTTTTTCTGGTGGCTACAGTTTTTTGCCATCATCTCGTTCCTGTGGCCCCTATAGTCGCCCCTTATCAGGGAACCAATCATATGGGCAGGACTTGTCACCATGGTAACCTAGAAAACGGACGAGAAGCTTGTTCTGGCCGTTGTTTTCTATTCCAAGCCTAAAAATACCCAATAGCCAATAAAAGCAAAGGGATGATGCTAGTCTATCATACAGCAGGGCTCAGTGTGGTGATATGTTGTCAATTTATTGTTGTCATAGAAATAAAACCCACACTCAGCTGATTGGATGATATCTCCTCAAATCCCTCCTCAAGCCCTGTTTTTACTTGGTATAGTACTAGTTCTAGTTCTAGTTAGTGGTTCATTCTGGCACTGGTCGTGACCTGTCAGTTCTCAGGCTCAGTAGCGTCGATATAAATCCCACACTGAGGTTTCACTGAAGGCATGAAAGCTCAAAAGATCCGAAGCAAAATCAGAAGAGAAAGCCTCGTCCACGTGATTTCTTACTGAATTATTTACGTTTGAAATGAAGCAGCGAGTGAGTTTGAGTGTGTGTGTGTGTGTGTGTGTGTGTGTGTGTGTGTGTGTGTGTGTGTGTGGAGTGTGTGATCTGTAGAGTTCACTCATTTACACAGCTATGCAGTTGCAAATGAAAGTATGAACATAATGATAAAACATTAATGTATGTCAGGATGCAATATGAATACATTATTCAGTATGAACAGATAATGTGTTATAAACAGATACAAACAGATATAACTTGGACATTATGTTTATTTATTTATCTTTATATGATGATTTAGGCCACGCCCACTTTGGATGCCCACAGATGCTAAACAGGAGCTCGTTTGTGTACAGCGAGTAATATAATAAATGTATATGTGTTAAACACGTTACTGATCACTGTAATATACACAAAGTAATATTCAGTGTGAGTTTAATATGCGTTTACAGTTTTGCGAAAATGCTGGAAAGCTCAGGAGATGTGTCTCATCATTGTTCAGGTCTCGTGTCTTTGGGAAACAGTCGCTGTGCATCTGCGAGGCTAATCAGAGGAAATGAAGAGTGACACTTCAAGGCCACACTCCAGCACAAACGCGACTGATTTTAATAAATGCACTAATTAGAAGTCTGAGGACAGTCGATGGGAAGCAAGTGTGTTTGTGTGTTTCGTTTGTTTCCGTGGCTTGCCTTCTGAAATTGGGCTTTTGTTTGCTGCGATCACTCTGAATGGTAATTAAAGTAACACACAGGAGTGTGACAGATTTACATATTCAGAATCGTTGAATAATTGAACAGAGGAAAGTTTGTTCAGCTGGTCAGACATCAAAAAACAAGGAGCATCCGATTTCCTGGTTCTCGTAGTTCTGATTTCAACAATTAAAATCCACATTTATAAATGAAGGAAGTGAAAATCGGTGTCTACTCAGTGGAAAAGTCCTGTGCTGAGTTCGGCTCATCATCTCGCCAACTTCATAGTGAATTATCCATCACGCACACCAGAACGTAGTGTGGAGGAGCTGAACCCTGCGTCCGTTCTGTTAGACCATCATGCTTTGTGACCCATCAGCGTTATAGAGAGATACGTCACTTACAACGTGTACTTATCCTAAAACTGCAACATCAGTGTCCATGTTCTGGTGTTTGTTTACGCAGCAGAGATGATCATTACGAATATCCAGGACATAATTATGCAGCAGCGTAACACCCCCTAGTGTCTGTAACGTATCAGCAGCTGGCCAGTCTGCCCTTATTCCCCACTGAGTGTTCTATGAATAGTGAATGAGTGGACAATCGGAACACCCGGCGGCCATCTTGGAGACGCTCCCTAGCTGTGGTTTCCAGCCGCCTGTCTACTTGCATAAAAACAACCTACGTGATAAAAAAGAAACAGAGCAACAAGATGATGATATGTATTTTTGATATCTATACCTAACAGATCGAAGTACATCAGTGTAAGAATCGGTAACATCTTTACCAACAAGTCAGTCTGTCTAATGAAAGACCCCAATTATAATAATAGAATCACTTCACATCTATAATATTGCAATATAAATCAATCAGTTGTTATTTTTTCACAGTTGAATATTTCCATCTGCCACTGCAAAGTTTTTGAACCCCCCCTGTATTAACAGTTCTAGTTCAATTTTAAGAAATAGGTTCAAGGTGAGCAAGCCAGGTCCTAGAGCACGTAGGGTTAAGTGAACTGAGGAATATTTGCAGCTTTATTGTATCGAGGAAAAAAAAAGGATAATTTAGACTGAATTGAATACATGGTACTGTATAATTATGTTACTGTTACTATGGAAACACTTATTATAACAAGTGCTTCAATATAAACCTGTGCGCTGTTGTCAGAGCCGCTGGTATAGAAAACTAATCAATTCCTTCTGACCAATCAGAGTCCAGAATTCAACAGCGCTGTGATGTAAAAGTTATTAGGAAGCCAGCATTGAAGGTGCTTCTTCTTCTTCTTCTTCTTCTTCTTCCACACTGGGAGTCTACGGCAGCCCATACAATGCTTTGCATGTTTTTTTTTTAATGTGTGCCACTCAAGCTCTGTAGCACCACCAACAGGGTAAAGGTGAACATAGTGTACTTTTACAATAAAAACCCCACAATGCAATTTTGTAGAAGCAGGATTCCACTTTCCTCTGATTCTTTGGGTCATGCCGAGTTCAGCACATACCATGATGTTTGTTTCTGCCATATTGGATTTAGTTATTTATTATTTTTTTCAATTCTATTCAGAAAGGTTCGTCCGCAACAAGAAAAGAAATTTGAGGTTAAAGTCTCAGAACAGGAAGTGAGCGCGTAGCTCGGCTTGTCACTTATGTTCAGCAGCGTGATCTAAGCTGTGCGTTTATTTGCAGCTTGGGAAAGCTACTGAAAACAGGAAGGGAGGTGATATCTGAGCAACAGCTTGACATTTCGGCGTATCTCCCTGGAAACAAGCGCTGATGGTCCCTGAAGCTTCTGGTCTCTTCTGTCGCTATGCGCTGGGGCTTGAAAGCGCTTGGCCCCCTTAATTGCTGCTTGCTGTTCCGACTGTTTTACATCCTAAATAGCAAATAAATACGGTTTAATGTTGATAAATGACTGTGAATGTGCCTTGTTGTGCTGCTGTTAAGAGCATATTACATGAATGAAATAAACAAAATAATTATTCTAAAGTAATAATTCATAATAAAAGTGGCAATTCTAAGACAACCATCAGCCAAAAAGCTGTAAGTGTAAAATGTAATAAACAGTTTTGTGAGCAGTTTTACTACATTGTGACAGTGTGAGAACGTCAAGAGGTGAAAAACGTCCAGAGTTGTTCCTGAAGTTCAGGGTCAGACGGGACGTGTTACTGCCAGATGTTTGATGCTATTATGTGGGGGGGTTTTTTTCTTTTAAAATGCGAATGTAGCAAAAATGTGCCACTGACTATTTGAATTTACAGCTGAGCAGATTTAGCGTGTCAAACGCCCAAATGAATTATGCTCGGAGTCACGGTAAGCATGACCGTGCTCCAGCTTTCTTTTTCCCTTTCTTTCTTTTTCTCATCAACATGGCCGCTTCTAGCAGATGGTGCCGTTTTGATACTACTTTATTTGTTTATTAACTGTTTGTGTATTTATTTACTTACTTACTTACTTACTTTGTTGTGTGTATGTATGTATTTATTTGTTTGTTAATTTGTTTGTTTTTATTTATAAATATTCATATTGTTTTGAAACCCTCATATATCCCTTATTTGTTTGTTTGTTTATTAAAAAATGTATCAAATGATGTCTATCTATTTTGTTTCCATATACAGTATAATTAAAAAACAATTTTAATTAATTAATTAATTAATTTATTTATTTATTGATGTTTTTGAAAACTCTTTTCATATCCTGGTAGCTTCAGTTTTATGTTAAATATAATGTTGAATATAATTTTTAATAAACAAACAAACGAAGAATTAAGTATAAAAATAATAAATACGTAAATAAAAATCCCCCTACTTCTCCCTTCATTCATTCTCTCACTTTTATTTATTTATTTATTTATTTATTTATTTATTTACTTGCTTACTTATGTTTGTTTGTTTGTTTGTTCATTCTTTTATTTCTGTTTATCTATTTATTTTTTTGTTTATTTTTGTTTGTTTGTTTGTTTGAATGGTTAAACAATCAATGTCTTTGGATTTTTTTTCCATGTTTTTATAAATCATTTTGTTTCCAGCATGAGAATGTAGTTACAGTGCTGCCACTGACTGCTCTGACTTGAAGCCGAGCAGATTTAGCGTGTCAGCTCAGATTACGACTCTTCCCCGCTTGTTTCGCGTTGTTTTGTTGTTCGCTGTCTTCCACACGGAAGCTTCTAGCAGATGGCAGCGCTGTCGTCTGGGCTCCAGCGATCTGATGCCCTTCAGCTCCTCGTTGTCACTGATAAATAAAAGTTATGTGGCTGTGAGAGGGAGGAAAGCACGAGCTGGAGAAACTCATTCAGCCTTTTGTTTTCTTTTCACGTGTTCCGTGTGGAGGATTTATTTTCCCGCCCCAGCGAGGGGATGGCGAACACTTCACTGCTGGATCGAGCACGTAGTCACGTCTGTATTTGTTCACTGCTGCACCACTTCTAAATGAGGATCAGTTTTCCTTTAGCAGCATTGACTAGGCTCAAGTCAGGTCGTTATAATTGCGTGCAAAAGTTTGCATCCCCCATTGATTTTAAATGGAAGGGAATTAAACCCCAAGTAATGTTTTACACATATCATCACAAGCAAACAGTAACAAACAAATAAGCCTTCACTTTTATCAAGCGAGAATACAATTCTTCATCAGCGCTGTTGAATTCTGGATTCTGATTGGTCGCTGTGGCGCGAGAGGAATAAAACACTCGGGACCTGATGTTACAGGGAAATAATCAGCTTCCGTGTTGATTTTTAACAGCTTGCTGAGATGCGTTTGTAAATCATTAGGTCAGTAAATCGCACCACAAACATCCTGCACGAGCGAAGATAAAGCGATGCTGCAGCTCATCATGAAGCGTCTAATGAAGGCACTTAAATGTAGAAGCGGCATAAATCATCAAGGCCTGTTATTATTATGGGATAGCGCGCGTAATGGGTGTTAATAACAGTGCATTACTGTAATAAATTATGCACATGTGGGTGTGAGGTATAAAGTGTGATGGCTTTGGCTGAACGCCAGCAGCGCTGAGCGCTGAGCACGGCGCTACACCGAGGTGTTACACAAACCAGGCCCAGGCAGCAAAACACTCTGATTACAGTCGCACACTGAACTGATCTAATCTAATCTGATCTGTCATAAAGATCTGACATAAAGGCCTTCTGTCTGAAGGTCGAACTATTTACATTATTATATTAGCTAAGTAAGCAAAATAAAAAAAAAACCCATTGCATTCACTTCTAATGTTGTCCTTACATAAATAAATTAGTTATTCATTCACTTCTTTCTTTCTTTCTTTCTTTCTTTCTTTCTTTCTGGTCCTTTTTGAAAACCCTTTTCATATAGCAGTAGTTAATGATTTAAATACGTTTTAAACAAAGGAACAAACAAGCAAACAAATCCCTTCCTTCCTTCCTTCCTTCCTTCCTTCCTTCCTTCCTTTCTTTCTTTCTCTTTCATTACTTGTTTATTTATATATCTAATTATTTATTTATTTATTTATAGTTTATATAAGATATATAAAACATTTATATACTGTATTTCATCAATGTTGGTCTTTATTGAAAACATCTTTCACATGGCAGTAGTTTCAAATGCATTTACATGAAATATAAACACGTTTTAGCAAACTGTAGGTAAATAAACAAGTAAATTTGTTTGTGTTTTTTAGGAAATAAAACCTTTTCATATGTTGGAAATTTTCATGTTTATCTTTTAAATATAAATTTAATAAACAACCAAATAAATGTATCTAAAAACAACAACAACAATGAAACAACAACGATAATAATAATAATAATAATAATAACAATACTAATAATAATAATAACAATAATAATAATACCAATAATAATAAAAATAATAATACCAATAATAAAATAATAATAATACCAATAATAATAATAATACCAATAATAATAATAAAATAATAATAATAATAATAATGGTGCTGAGTGATGTGTTAATCTTTCTGTAATGACGTTTATCATCTGTTGGACGTGAGCGTTCCAGTCTGCTGAAGGACGGAAGTGTTATCGCTCTCTGTTTTTCTGTTTCCACAACACACTGTATCTGAGGCACTTAATCAGATTGGGAGACAGTGGCTCCTGCAGATCAGACCAATATGCTACGCTAAACCTAATCAGCGCAGGAAGGAGCGTGATTATGCTCCTATCTGCTGCTAATCTGCTGTCCAGCTCCTCCGCGTGAACGATGATGAGACGGAGATGATGTTCACCGACTCATTTACATTCTTAATCGGATTTCTGTGATCAGAGGTTCAGTGAAAAAGCGCTGAGTAAACTGTGAACGGTCAGCCACAACAACAGTTCTATTAGTTCAGGGAAATGTCTTTCTTTCTAAACGTCTAATTAGTCAGGAATGAAACCACAACGACGAAGTGGAGTTTCTGGTTCCATCCTTCTGTTGATTATTTTCCTATAACAGCGCATCGTGAAGTGTTTTGTTCCTCAGCACAGCAAATTGAAAAGGAGTACAGTTTACAGCATAGCACGTCATACTTTTTATCCATTTATAGTTACATATAATGTTGTGGAATGCCTGAAGAAGAAGTCACTTCCTGAGCTTTTCTTGTTGAATAAAGAAAATGCAGCTTGTAAGTGAGAAGCAGTGAAAGGAGCGCAGGGCTGCGAGAAGTGCATGCGCTTAAAGTGTGCTGCGTTTCAAAGACATAGTGATTTTTATGCATTTGTTTTCTTCAGTTTTTTCTGTCACTGTTTTTGCTCGGTTTAGCTTAGTAACTGCGCTCTCATATAAAACACAGTGATCTCACTCTCACTTGGCTGCGTCATACTAGCAGTATACACTACCGGTCAAAAGTTTGGACACACCTTCTAAGGCACACGTGTTCACTGAAAAGCGTTCCAGGTGACGACTTCATGAAGCTGGTTAAGATAATGCCGATTGTATCAT
>JAQQZX010000003.1:1752282-1768375 GCA_030068355.1 Notoglanidium maculatum
TTAATAGCTTATGCGAAACATAAACGTGACTAAATACGTTATTGTCAGTAAACATATAAATGTCTATTTCTCAGAGTCCCTACGTGATGCAGTAAAACCAAAACTATATTTGTGCAACCCAGTAGGTACCTGTCACAATCAGCAAACACTTTTCAGGAAGCAAGACTTTTCAAAACAAAGTGTTGTGCAGTGTAATCAGAGTCAGTGTGAGTATGGCCTCCTCTCCCCTTCTCTTACTCCACCCTCTCTGCACTGATATCCCACAGAGAGCCCTTTCTCAGCATAGCCCCTTGTTATGATGCCTGAGTGCATGCACATAATCCTCCCTGCAGGTCCATGCTGTGAAGCTGCAGCTAATCACGTCCACAGAGACACCCAAAGCTCTCGCTGCAGCCTAGCAGGGCTTCAGCACCAGATTCACGTGAGAGGGACGTGTGCCTTGCAAACAATTTGCAATGCAGTAGTAATAGCAGGAGTTCAGCAATGTGAGGGTAAGGAATGCTGAGTAACAATATTCCGTTGATGTCTGATCACACTCCTGATAAATTTTCCAGGAATCACAGAAATGTACTGTTTGGACAGGATAAGATTTCTGATGTCATAAATTGTTTTCATAAAGATAAAATATGATGTTAGCTTTCCAGACAGGTGCTCAAGAAGCCCATAAACAATTATTGACATGACGGATTCAAAATATCCCAGAGACACCCTGGTAATAATTACATTACTCCACATTCCACATGTAAAACTAATCTTGTCTGAATAGGGCTTAGGTTTCATCCCAGTAACATGCCACATCAATCTTCAGCTCTGACTTCCTGATTAATTGTGCAAAAGGGATTTTTTAGAAAACATGGTAATAATCCAAATTAGTTTTGTGTGTTCTTGCTTTTGGCCATCATTGGGCCACTCCTCTGCTACCTATTTAAGTCAGTATCGATAATAAATGAGCTTCCTGCATTCACTCCAAGTCCTAGGGGAAGATCACAGCTTTCAAGCAAATTGGAAATTTGGAATTGGCCCTTTTTGTGGCTCCATACGGAGAAGTCAGATCGCCGCACATGGCCGGGTTTAATGAGTCACCAGGGGAGGGGAGTTGGGGAGTGGGGGTAGGGGGGGTTGGTGATGGGGCAGTTTGGATTTGGGGGACACCAGCTTTTGGCCCGTGAGCCCTGGAGGGCAGCTGGGTACACCACCTGTTAAAGAGCTGTGAAGTGGATCTCATCTAAGATTTGGCCGCTACACCAGACTCCCAGTGGGGGATGAAAAGAGGAATGGAGAGTCACAACAGGCGTGTCATGTGACTGAACGTCGATATGTTTTTGTGATTTGAGTCATATAGTTGTAAAGTAAAAGATTACGAATACTCATTACAGTAATCAAGTCATGTTTCCTCAGGAATTGTACTTTATTACATAGCTTACATAGTTTAAAATATGTACTTTTTATGTAACCATTATTGCTCCACTACTTTTCCTTCCCCCTTCTGATAAGTTTGTTTGTTGTTTTCCACTTCTTTTGACTCCACCTACCAGCATGATTGGACTGGTTATTTTCCCATAACCATAATCATAATCATACCAAACCACATAAAAATCTCTAGTTATAATATAGGCATAGAGATGGTGGGTGGAGCTGTGGAGGAAACCTCACCGTTACAACAGCAGAACATCCATGGACGAACCTGCAATAGCTTTCTGAAGTCAAGCTCAAGAAGTTCAGCAGCGTTCTCGTGCCATGTCGACTTATATCACCATTCAGGAATTTAGCCAACGCTATGCAGAAACATATAGCAGTTTCAGTTTTATGCTAAGTAGTTCAGCTAGTGTTATAAATCCTCACTATTTCTTCATACTTAAGTCGTTTTTAGTGGGACGGGTGCCTTTACTTTACTCACAGTACGTTTTTGGGACGTTACAATAGTTTTTCTTGAGTAAGAATTTTCGGTACTTTTTACATCCCTGGTTTTAACTAACTAAACTAACAACGGCTGATAAATAATTTTTTTTTAGATTTTAATCATGCCGTGTGTAAATTATTAATGAACAGATGCTTTTATGCAAATGAATGTTGACTTTTTCAAAAAAATCTGAAGTTTGCAGGCGTCACTGGAAAATAAAAGGAGGTCAAATCATTAGTGCTGAAAAATGATCTGTTTATATTATAGATTACAGAACAATGTTTTCTACAATGTTCTCCAAAAAAGGTCAGAAAGTTTACAAAAGGCGTATGTACAGTGGTGCTTGAAAGTTTGTGAACCCTTTAGAATTTTCTATATTTCTGCATAAATATGACCTAAAACATCATCAGACTTTCTCACAAGTCCTAAAAGTAGATGAAGAGAACCCAGTAAAACAAACAAGATGAAAATATTATACTCGGTCATTTATCTATTGAGGAAATTGATCGAATATTACATATTTGTGATAAACCCAGCTTCAATCACATGACATCACTGAGTGGAGACGCAGACCTTCGCAAGTGTGCTTTGCCAGTTTTATTAAATTGCTTATAGTTTGCTCAGAACTGTACAGTCATTTAAGCGAAAGGGAGGATGACCAAATACTAAGAACTTCTGAAATTCATCTATTGTCTAAATGTTTCTATTATTCTATAAGCACTATCACTCAAACGTTTCCCCACTGTTTGTTATAGTCTGATATATTATTAGATTAGATTAGAGCTTTGACAGAAATGTCCGCGTCACCGTCCGCCATGTTGGATTCGGAGGAGTACTTCAACACTTCATGAAATAAAAATCAAGATAATGGTGTTCATAATAACATCAGAGAGGCTTAAAGATGATTTACATCTAATCTAATTTACCTCAACAACTTTAAATTAAAGTTCTAGGACGTGTACACAAAAGGGTTAACGCTGCGTTGGCATTAAAAACAGTATCCCAGCGTTGTTTATTCTCCTGTCACTGATGATCACGACGACCTCAGTGGTAGAAAGTGTGCAATAATGTTTATAACATGATGCAATATCATACATATAATGGTGTCAGCGCGCAAACAGACAGTTTTATGATGCATTTTTGTACAAAACAAAGTTATTACCCGTGTGCCGGCTCTCTTTTTATTCATTATTTATGCAACAATGTAAGTTACAGCATTGTGTTTCTGTTCAAGTAATAAAAATGCATATTTCACTGGTGGTGTTTTTACTTTTACTGTTGTGATTGCAGCCATGGACCATGTGAAAAAAAAAACAACAAGCCATGATAACACACCACACAGTACTCAAATATTAACCCCATTATTGAAATATTAACCCCAGGCAAATATTTTCCACCATGTTTATTTATTTCAACCATTACAGCTTTTTATTTCTGACCTTCTCACCCACAGAATCCAAACCCACCCCACAGAACACAAACCGAATCCCAAAAAATATTTTGTTTTAATAAAATAACAACCTACCCTACATAGCTAAAAAGTATGTGCACCCCTGTCCATCAAACCCATATATGGTTCTTTCCCAAACTGTTCCCAAAAAGTTTAAAGCCCAGATGTCTCTAGAATGGCAATTTCCCTTCACTGGAACCCAAACCTGTTCTAGCATTACAATGGTCCTGTGCAGAAAGCCAGTTTAATGAAGAGGTTATAGAATAAGAACTCGAGCGTCCTGAACAGAGCCCTGACCTCAAGCCTTCCCAGATGAGTGGAGGTTATTATAGCAGCAAAGAGGAGAATCAATCTGGAATGGGATGTTCAACAAGCATATAGGACTGTGATGGGCATAAAGTGTAACTTTTATTTTTTTATTGCTTTGGCTGAAATGCATGTAGCTTTCTAATCATCAGCTCGCATGCATCTAGTCAGAGACAGTTCTGGACAAGCAAAGAACACTGTAACTGTAACACTAATAGGCTGCGAATATGATCTACATTCACTGCTTAACTATGAACTTTCAATGTGTGTTGGTCTGGAAATATCCGTCATAAGTCGTTGTTGGTAAATTCTGGAAAACAACATGAAAAAAAGAACAAAATCTTTAACCAAAATCTGCCTAGAAGATTAATCGACACCACAGCTTTAAGAAAACATAAATATATTTCAGCAAAATGCCCGAGGCTTTTAACCTAGCCTTGGGCTATCATGTGCTAGGAGCCAGATTTGATTGACTTTGGTAAATAGCTACATCACATGAGCGAAATCTCCAATCTGCAGCCCAGCCCCAAGTTCAGACACGGATAAAAAGTGCTATCTAACACAATGTATCCGCAAACAGCTAGTAATCCAGACTGATGGAAACTAAATTAATTTCCAAGGAGAGGACAACTCTGTGTAGCCACATGACATGCTGTTGGTGTGTATTTTGGATATATGAGCTTTGGTCTTCGCATTGCGCTAGTCTAGATAGTGTATTCATTGTAAAAATCATTCCAGTGCCAGTCAGACCATTTGTCAGGTGATATGTGTGGATTCAGAGCACCGAGGTGCATCGTGTAACTGCGAGGTGCAGTATTTTTAAACATACATATCAGAAGAAAAGTTTTATTTCTGCGAAAGTCAATCCGAAGTAGAATTTTGTTCTGTTGAAGCTACTTGTTTGCCAATTATGAATAAACAAACAAATAGCCCAGAGGCTAAATCTGCATTTCCCAGGCATTCATTCACCATGTGAAGGGTTTTCCCAGGTCATATATATATATATATGATCAAGTGTAAATAAAATGAAAATAAAATCACAGCTCTTGTATCTTACACATCTCTGGTGGTCCCCAGATATCAAACCCCATGGAAACAGATCAGGAATAAAGCTCGTGTGGACAGAATGTAGTCGTTCAAGGCCAGAAGCTGGCACACGTCTCCCCTCATCCTCATGCCAGCTACTTTATTCCAATCAGAATTAGCATTTAGCATCAACAAGGCTCATAGTGCTGATCATCACGCTTCAGTAAGCATTATGCGCTCTCTGTCTGTCTGCCGTTTATCCCGTCACCGATGCCAGCCTTCTCTCTGACAGACTGGTGAATCAGCTGGCTCACTTTTCCTCCCACTCCCTCCGTGCTGGTCCAAATTAACCTCCTGTCAGTGGGCCACAATAGAAGTGGGCATGGCCTGGTCTGATTTATCCCACATTTAGCCTTCAAAGGGGGCAAGCGACCCCACCCTCCCCTCCCTGCGCCGCAACCGACCCTGCCTGGGAAAAAGAGTGTCAGTCTATTAGGCAGAGAGAGTGACAAGCCTTGATTGGGGTGTGTCTCTGGTCAACGAGTGTATTTAAGACTAAATAGGACGTGTGACAGTCGATGTGTGGGTGTGTTTGGAGTGGGTGGTCTTGGTTCTGCCCATATGCTCTCTGAAAGAGTCTGGGACCGAAATATAGACTCGACAAATTTGAGAGACGCCATCATTTCACTTCCATACACACTCAAGAATCCTGATTCCATCTTTATGGATTAATAGCACATTTTTTGGTTCAGTCTGTTGATTACTGACCTGTCGTTCCATCATTGTCCTGCGTTCGATTATGACAATGTGGACCCAGAGATTCGAGCTCCTTAACAGACTTCTTTTCTGGAGTCTGGTTCTTAGCCCTCGCTCTTCTCTGCAAGTCTCAGTCCCTGTGTTACTCCCAACAGACTCGGGCACTGCAGAGGCGGCTAAGGAAGGGGTCACGCCGGCCCCCGCCTCAGGACACCATGAAGACAACACCCTGGCCTACACAGGTACTGTTACAGCTGCTTCTTCTAATCCATCTGTGGTGTCCATCAGTGTCCTCCTCCATTTGTGGTGCTCAGGTTTTACTTAACATGTAAACGGGTAACCGTCAAAAGTTACAGGGTTTGTTTAGCATAGAATTAGCAAATATGCAGAACTAGCATCCATCCTAATGTACAGAAGTTCAGAGAAGCCCCGAGTTAGTAAAATGATGGCTCTTATCTTGGTATTGTTCTCATGATCTCAACCAAGGATGTTTTTCTCATGATGTTTAAAATTCACAACATTATCAATGAAATCTACTGTCTTTAACTTTAATCACTGACACAAGAGGAAATAGCTGTATGTTTCTCAGAGCTAAACAATTTCCAAATTCACATCCATCACTTACAGAGGCAGAAATCTGCAACTGTCCTGGACACTATGGTGATCCTGAAGGTCAGGATCTTCAGAAATACGATGGAATTACTACAGAATCGCCAGCGACACTAATACATGACAGTGCGACACTGGCCACAATGATGTCATGCTATCATGCTACGACTACACGATCTTCAGAAAACAACTTTTGTTATCGTGAGCTCGCACGAAAAATATAAGTTGGGAAATAAACAACTCATGGCCTTTCTGGAATTCCGTACTAACGGCATGAGGTCATTAAGGACATTTACATTATTCATGTCTTTGTCAGTCAGTCACTAAAACAGAATGATCTTCAGAAAATTCACATGATGTAACTTCCTGTTGAGCCTGTAAGATCCTTTTAGTTAGGGATATGATGCGACATGTGAAACATGTGAACATGTGAAATTTCATGAATGCAGCTTATCTAGAAACTGACATTTTTGGCTCTGAATATAGAAAAAAACTTATTTTGAGAAAAAAAAAACCTTTTCTGTTTGTTTTTTAATAACAGTGATTTCATGTGTCTGCTCTAGTTAGTGTGGTTTATAAAGGAAGTTTATAAAGGAGATTCACATGTGTATCATAATGACATATATCATGAAACAAGCTTTTTTTAAGGATATGTGATTGTGAAGTGGGTGGAGCTTAAAGCCGTCTTCAGAGTTGGTGGTGAGCGGAAAAACACAGTGCAAGAACATGTTTCTGTTGACTTTTAATAGTTTTATTAATACACTTTAAGAGAAGACATGTTATGGATTCAATTTCTCACCAAAAAATGTCATTTCTACCTTTGTTACATGATTGTTGGTAAGCAAACAAATACTTAATAGGAGTGTAACGCAATGCCTGTGTCAGTTTAATGTTCAGTAAACTGGAACTTTAAAAAAAAAAAAAAAATTAATATGAAGTCTACCACTCTAATCCCACAAAACCCTTTAAACACTGTCTAAAAAACAAACAAGAGAGAGAAATGCCATGTTGTGCTGTATTTCTGAACATATACGCAAACTACTAGACTAATTCAGAATAACTAAAAGCCCGCATGAGCACCTATATACTCTCTCTGGTCTTTGTTTGTCCCCTGAGCTTCATATCTGACTGCTCGCTCTCACGCCAGCATGAAAACACAAACCTCCCGCACACGATCACCGCTTATCACCACCAGATCCCAGTGAACCTTTCGTATAGAAAAAGAATAGTGCCTTTACTATTCATATCTGTATTTGGGGCGTCTCACTATAAAACGAGTCCAGGTGGTCAAAAAAAAAAAAAAACACGAGTTGTTCTAAATCTACAGTTTCAGCTGTAAGGTTTGTGACGTGTAAATTGATACCGATGCACAGCAAGCAGACAGTTGTCATATTTAGTCATATTTCTAGGTTGCTTTACTGTAGAATATTTTGGTGATTTACACATTATTATAGATTAAAGAATGTGTTTGTGACAAAGTTAGAAAGACGATATGTGGGTCCTTTTTTGACACGCGCTCGTTTCAAATCACTGAATTAACTGCAGTCATTTTGCGGTAAGAAGCCCCATTTGTGAAGCGCTTTATATCGTCATTCATCTCTTTCATTGATGGAGTCAAAATGAAATCCGTGTTATTAAATTTACCGTTAACTCAGTCTATCTTTAGAGATTTGAGCCGTGGCCTTGAACGGCGACCTCACAGCCGAGCTGGTTTTCCTTCCTGAGTGGCGTGCTTTCTGTTCGCCGTTATTAGCTCCCGCCTGTGGCTTCACAACCGCAAATTCTCAGTGTTTCTGCTTAAACGGTTTCTCCCTCTCAGAGTGGATGCTTACAATCGAGTGTATCCTCAGAGCGTGCCTTCTTAATGCACTCATTTCCCCCCTAAACCCAAAGACACGGCAAGTGAATGTCCTGCCTTTAGGCTCCATCTCACTCGAGATGTAATTACCTCGCTGGAGAGTGTGCGCAGACGCTTTCAGCTTCTTATTCCCCATCCAATCTCTATTCACCCCACCGACCTCGGAGCTTAACCGCATCCACCAGGGTTAATCCTGGCAAAAAGGGTCTGGAACGGACGAGAGATCAGCCGCACGCAAGTCTGATTATTCGGGGCCATGCTGCTCGCTGCACTGAAGAGCCCTGAAAACCTGTTCTGTAATTGTTGCTGTCGTGATTAGCATGGGTGAGACGATGCTGAGCAGGCCAGCCTTCGCCATTCTGCACTATAGACGCAAATAAGCGTCACATTTCCACAGACAGAGGCTCTTGGATAGTCATGAGGTTTCGAGCGGAATCAGAAAAGCCTGTATGAAGAGGGGGAAGGGGGTCAGGGGAAAAGTCAAACGCCCCTCTTTTGTGAGTCTGGACGTCCATATGGTGCCCTTATGTCTGTCTGAATAGTGCGAATCTGACTGATGTATATTTGGGATGAAGGGTGTGAAATAGCAGCTACAGTCAGTCCGACACGCCAAGCCGTAGTTTCTACTCAGTACTGTGGATGTAAGAGTGCAACCCGAAACCCTCAAATGAACTTTATCCCACATCGCTGTTAAACACTGGATTCTGAAGGTGTTCATTCGCTTTTCTATAACAGAGGCGTTTCTATAGTAACAGCTCATTCACACGCACTTGTACGTTGCGGCACACGCTTCACATACAGGCAGTAAAAAGGTGTGGTGAAGTTTCCTGTAAATAAGGTTTTACTTTAACGTGTAAGGAAGGAGTCTCCAGTGTCAGCGCTTTGTAACAGTCAGAGCTAAAACTGTGACTTTAAGCTTGATGAAATCTTCAGGACAGAGTTGTTACGCTTTGTGGTTTCTCTGTAACTTGGCATTTTTGTATTATTAACTTCAAGAGAGAGAAAAAGGAGAGTGGAATTCTGTGTACTAATGATAGAAATCAGGGATTGGACTGATTGGTGTAGATTTACACTGATCTTTAACCCATTTCTCAATTTTTGCACATTTTCTTAAATTCGCCTTTAAAGGCACTTTACATTATAGCCATGTGTTTTACATCAAAATGTAGAGAACAGTCTCGGCTCTCTGTCCTATTTGACCTAGAGCACTGTGTAAAGAGACAATTTGGCCGTAAAGCTGAAAAGCTGAAGTCTGATTTTCTTAAATATTTTCTAAAATTGTCTAAAATATCGTCCCTGCAGCAACTTCAGCAGCTGGAAACTTTTAACACGCCGTTTTTTACACACGTCTCTCACCAGCGTCCCGAGTGAGGACTGAAGGAACCGAACTGCGTTGCACTGAACTGAACGTCTTCTTCGCCTCATAACTCCGTCTGTGAGTCACGTACGATCTCGCGATAAGAAGAGCAGACTCTACAGATTCAGGCAGTGTTTGAAGCGTATTTCTGCGCTGTATTACCGCATAAGATATTAACGGAAATGCAGGGGCACGTTCACCAGCTCCCAAGGGTTAATGACGTGTATTATAGTCCTGGAAGATTAGAACGTGTAACCAGTATAACTTTGTATGTAGTCGGTTTTAGTGAAAATGTTTACCAGGATTTGAAAAATATTACCAGGATGCAGAGGTTCGGTTTAGTGTTAAGGCTAAGGTTTTAATGCTTAGTCTAAAATAATAAAAGAACTACATCGTAATGCTAATCCAGGTCAGAGGTCACAAATTTTTATGCTTTTTGTGTCTAATCATGTCCTTGACGCTGTTTTTTAATACGTTAGTAAGCGGGAACAGCATCGAAGCTGTAAATTTCTGTCCAAGTTGTCACTTTTCAGTACCAGGACATGGTGTCATTGTGGATGTGACACACGATCCATGCAGCAGAGGTGTGTGCGGGTTCAGCAGATCGCATCTCGTTTCTTGCCTGGCTGGATATCTGTGTGTGTGTGTGTGTCGGGGTGAAATTTCTTGCTGTGGGTTGTAAATCTGCAGAGAACCTGTGCTCTGAGCTCCTCTGGAGCGTGTTGTGAGGTCAGCAGCACCACATATCCCATCCATCATATTTATAGTGCTCATCACAGCGGCAGGCTTGTTTTGGCAGCTGACAGCAGCGGGGAGACGGAGAGTGTTTCAGTGGTTTTTTTCCTTCTTCTTTCAAGAGGACAGAAATGGAGACGGGACAAAAATGTGCTGTGGTGATGCGAACAAGATGGAGTGTGTTAGGAAGAAAGAGTGTAATATCAAAAGGCCATGTTGAGGATCCGTTAACTGGATGATGTCAAACGCTCGGCACATTCGGAAGAAGTGGTAATGGAGGACGTTGACTGGTCACTTCATCTTCCAAACTTCAAACTCCACAACTCCGGCGTTCATTTTTATGACTATATGTTTCTCCTGCAAACGATTCAGTCTGAACGAGTCACTAAGATGAACGGATCAGTATCAGTAGTCATTTGTTTTTATTGACTCATTAGCTAAATAGTCTCATGCAGGTGGTTTATTAAAGCAGCTTGTGAAGTGATTCTGTGCCCTTTTGTCATTTTTTGAATCAGCGAATCAGTTCCTTCCACAATGAATCTGAATCTGAATCTTTATGTCATTACAGAGATTCACTCCTTTCGCATTCGGTGTTTCAGGATTTCAATCAGTGAATCTTTTGGTACTTACTGAGAGTCACTCTTTTGATAGTCAGTCAAGATTTTGAATCAGCAAATCATTTTATCTGAGATTATCCCTGAGATTTACCTCGGAGCTCTGAGATTATCTCCTCACGTATTTAGCGAATTAGTGTTTTGAATCAGAGAATCATTCTGTTATGATTCTTTCCAATTCAGTGAGTTAGTGTTTGATCCAGCTAATCTTTCTATCATGACTGGGATTCAGTCCTTTCATGTCCAGTGAATCAGTGCTGGAATCAGTGAATCATTCTGTCGTGACTGAGATTTGTTCCTTTTATCTTCAACGAGTCAATGTTTGAATCAGAAAATCTTTCTGCCATGATTAAGATTCTCGTCTTTCTCATATCGACATGTCGTAAGAAGTAATAAACTTTAATGAGTGTTAAAATCACACAGTCTAAAACAGGCATTAAATCGGGAAAAGCTCAACATTTGAGCAAACCGGAAGGGCAACCCAAGAAACCAGTCTAAACGAATCACCTAACTTAAAAGAATCAAATTACTTGACTCAAAAATCTCATCTCTAATAATATCCAAGGGTTAAACTTGGGTAAGCAGTTTCACGCAGTCATACTGATGCAACACAGTTTCTAACCTCTTGGTAATTATATATTTATAGTTGTACTACTTTATATTTTATATCCAAAACAAAATCATTTTATTTCATTTTATGTGTTATTGCAACCTAGTTTCAACATACAGCCTAAATATAACACCAAGAAGGTTTTCTTTATTAGAGAGCTTAAAAGTTTGTATCCACAAACAATTACATGTGTTTGTTTTTGTTTGGCTTTTCTTATAATGGAGCATAAGTGATTAACCGTGGCTTTATTTAAATGTATTATTTTTAAGCTCACTTTACACAGAACGAGAAGTGAATGAGAAGTGCTTTTCTTAATGGCAACACTATTTCACTTGCTGACACTGATTGAAATTCAATTATATTGTTCCCTTACCGGGAGTTTGTTGCTAAGCAACAGCCAAAGAAATAGTTTTGCAGGTTCAGAAAACAAAACCTGTCTGGCTAGCTGTATTATTTATTTATTTATTTGTTTGTTTGTTTGTTTGTTTGTTTGTTTGTTTTTATTTGTTTATTATAACATGCTTAAAATATTTTTACTGGTTTCCATTTTAGTGTGTATAACCAAGGAGAAAGTAGTGCTCTTTCATAGACCTCTAACTTGTGCTTTGTATTTATGTACACTTTTTGAGGCTCTGGCAACCTGCACAGTTTCAAAATCAAAGTGCTATGAAGAACTCCGGAAGAACTATGAAGTCCAGTGTTGCAGATTTTCAAAAATGATGCATTTTTGGTCCCATCTGAATCCAACTCACGTTTCCAACTGCAGTTTAAATGATCCTTTTTTGCAGGTTCATTGGTATAAGTTCCTTTCCAAACTGACTTTCTAAACAGCTTGATGTTAGAAATCTGGTGTACAATAGCTAATTTTCAGCAACCCCGAGAATTGTCTAGACCTTGTATATCTGAAATGCTATATAATGGTTTATTCCTGTTCTTATGAAGATGGCCAATAATGAGAGATTAAATTATATAGCTAAAGCCTGCAACAGTACTTTGCATTATGATAGTATCATCTAGTTTTTTTTGTTCTTAATCACGTGCTGTTGTCATAGCCATGCTGCGTAATTCTGAGCTCTCTTTCTTCCTTTCATTCTTCATAACCCCAAAGTCTCCTGCTGGGTGTCACTCATCAGCGTTCCACATGAAGAGCTTCACTAAGTGACAAAACAGAACCAGATTTGTTCAGCTTGCCGTTCAGGACCCTCCAAAGACCCTTGTGTCTCTTTCTCACGGCTTGTAGTTGGTGTGAAGAATGCGCCCTCTGTGCTGTTTGTTGTACTTTTTTCCTTTTACTATTTTGGGTCTTTCATTTCTTACCAAAAATTCAAAACAAATTAAATCCAGTTTTCTATACAGTTTGAAATGTTAATTAATTTATTTTTAGAGTGGAACTAAATTGAATAGACGTCTCCTTTTCATGTGGTGCATTTTTGCAATACAAATCATTTCAAAGCAGCTTTAGAGACATCAATAACCTTCGGTGAGTACATCAAGGATAAGCCTGTCAAGAAAAATCTTTCTAAAATAGAGCTGAGGTGGACGAAACCAAGATTCAGCAGGGGGAGAGCTTCCTCTGTCTGGTGAGGTAGGAGCTTGTATGCATCAGGATGGCAGGAGCAGGAGCTTGAAAAATTCAGGAATAGGAATTAGTCTTCAAAGTGGCAGGAGTAGGAGCTTATAGGCTTCAGGGTGGCAGGACTAGAAGCTTGTACGTTTCAGCAGTGGTAGGAGAAGGATATTGTAGGCTTCAGGGTGGTAGTAGAAGGAATTTGTTGGATTCAGGTTGGCAGGAGTAGAAGTTTGTAGGCTTCAGAGTGGCAAAACCAGAAGTTTGTAGGCTTCAGGGTGGCAGGAGGGATTTATAGGCTTCAGGGTGGCAGGGGTAGGAGCTTGCAGGCTTCAGGGTGGTAGGAGTAGGAGTTTATAGGCTTCAGGGTGGCAGGAGTAGGAGCTTGTAGGCTTCAGGGTGTTAGGAGTAGAAGCTTGTATGTTTCAGCTTGGTAGGAGTAGGAGATGGTAGGCGTCAGGGTGGTAATAGGAGGAATTTGTTGGATTCAGGTTGGCAGGAGTAGAAGTTTATAGGCTTCAGAGGGGCAGGAGTAGGAGTTTACAGGCTTCAGGGTGGCAGGAGTAGGAGCTTGTAGGCTTCAGGGTGGCAGGAGTAGGAGCTTGTAGGCTTCAGGGTAGCAGGAGTAGGAGTTTATAGGCTTCAGGGTGACAGGAGTAGGAGCTTGTAGGCTTCAGGGTAGCAGGAGTAGGAGTTTATAGGCTTCAGGGTGGCAGGTGTAGGAGCTTGGAGGCTTCAGGGTGGGAGGAGAAGAAGCTTGTACGTTTCAGCTTGGTAGGAGTAGGAGATTGTAGGCTTCAGGGTGGTAGTAGAAGGTATTTGTTGGATTCAGGGTGGCAGGTGTAGGAGCTTGGAGGCTTCAGGGTGGTAGGAGAAGAAGCTTGTACGTTTCAGCTTGGTAGGAGTAGGAGATTGTAGGCTTCAGGGTGGTAGGAGTAGGAGTTTATAGGCTTCAGGGTGGCAGGAGTAGGAGCTTGTAAACTTTGGGATGGTAAGAATAGGAGCTTGAAGCCTTCAGGATGACTGGGGTAGGAGCTTCTGTGCATCAGGGCAGCAAAAGAAGATGAAGGAGCTTGTAGGTTGCAGGATTGTAGCAATAGGTGCTTCTTGCCCACAGGTTGGAATGAATAGGAGTTTGTATATATTAGGATGGCAGAAATCAGAGCATGTAGGCTTTTGAGTGGCAGGGGCTTACAGATTGCAGAAACTGGAGCTTGTTTGCTCTGGGATGGCAGGAATAGGGACTTGTAGGCTTTTGGATGTTAGGAATAGGAGATTCTCACCTCCAGGTTGGAGGAAGTTGTTGCTTGTATGTTTGGGATTGTACTAGTAGGAGATTGCCTCCTACAGGATAACAGGAGTAAGGGCATGTATTCTTTTGGATAGCATACATTTGAAGGATTCTTGATGGAAGAAGAGAAGGAGAAGGGCTTTGTAGACTTCATGATGGCAGGAGAAGGAGACTGTCGACTTCTTGTTGGTTGGTGCAGGAGCTTGTAAGCTTCAGGACAGCAGAAGCAGGGGTTAGTAAGCTTCAGAATGGTAGAATAGGAGCTTGTTGTCTTCAGGTTGGCAGAATCTGGAGCTTATAGGACTTTGGGATGGTAGGAGAAGAGACTTTTAGGCGTTTGAATTATAATAGCAGGGACTTTTCTTATAAGCATGTGTAGATGAACATTCTCCTAGCTTAGGTAAAGCCTAGAAGGCTGGACACTAAAGATATTTTCCCAGTGAAAACAACAGAGCGGATTTGTCAGAGTTAGACATGCAGAGAGCGAGGCAGATTCTCAGTTGGTGTAGCAAGTCACAGATCTTCTTGGAAAGATGTAGCGTGATGACAGGTGAGCTTCAGGGGTTCTGGACAGTCCCTGCCAGCTTACCTGTGCATGAGGGAATGCCAGGGAATCTCAGCATCTCATTCTGCATCTGTCTGTCATGTTTCCGTACAGCTCCCATTTTAAAAGTATTGGCTTTGTGACCAATGTAACACCATGGCTTTGTGGAGTTGTTCCAGCTCCTGTGTATCAAACAGATTTGCTGATGTGGTTTCTGACACTGCATGGCACACTGCTATCTATAAAACATGAACGAAACGCAGAGATAGAAACATCATAGCACAAAATATTGAAGCTGAATCACTTTCTTTCTTCCTCAGCTCATACTTTGGTGTCACTTCACACCAGCATCAGACTCGGATAAAGGGTGCGGGTTAAAATTTAAGGTGAATCGTATGATATAAATTATTTACTCGATTACACACTACTAATTTATTAGTATATTAGTTTTTTTATATACGTATGAAACAAATACATTAGCTTTTTTACCACTGAAGCTCCAGTGCAAAAGTAAAGAAGCAAAACCTATACATCGAACATCAAACATTTGTTGGCAAGTTGCTTTGTTATGAGAGGAATAAAAAATGTTGGGATGTGTTTATAGGTGAGGTGATAACAGTAACTCCTCTTCATAACCGTCAGTGATTATTTCCTTATAACAGTACCCTACATCATGTTTAATGCTTTACTTAGTTAATTCATGCATTATTGATTGAATTAATATCTCATGGAATCAGATTCATGTCAGATTAATAATTTTGTAAGTATTAAAGCCATTTTTGTTTACAGTTTTGTCTGCTTTGATTACAGTGATTACTAAGCAGCTAGCTTGTTTACTTTCAGTTTGCTTTATTTGCTGCGAGAAACACGACCCTCAGCATTTCGTTCCTATTATAAGGTGACGTTTTGTTGGACAGCACTGAATAGTATAATCAGAAACATGTCTTGGCGGCTTGATTACGTTTAGTGTAAATTATGCATTGAGCGCTTGCATCACATAGGAATGTGTCCGTGCTCCAAAGCATATGACCTCGACTGTAAATGCTCACTCGAGACAGACCGTGCATGCGTTACAATGACATCAGTAAAGCAATGTAACCTCACACTCATGTCAATTCAGGGGAAGGATGAACACAACAGCTCTGGTTATGGACAGTAGGTCATTTCATTTGCATATTCTGCTGTCCTTCAGCTTCATAGGCGTAAAATTGATTTGCCGTCTCTCATCAGAGCCGGGCTAACGCGGTAACACGGCTTTGACTTATGGCCTCCTGAGATGTTCAGCCTTTCACCACACCTCACCCTGAGCGCTACAACGTGTTTGAAAAAGTCTTCAAACTATTCCACTGCCAAAGCGGAGCACAAAATGTGATCGCTAATAATCATTTATATTCATCCATTATCTATAGCGCTTTATCCGTCTGGGTCGCGGGGAAGCTGGAGCCAATCCCAGCATCTTGGGGCGAGAGG
>JAQQZX010000003.1:1774042-1791386 GCA_030068355.1 Notoglanidium maculatum
TTCCACTGTGCCTAGCGGAGGGGGGCAGGAGGGAGACCGGATCATACCACTCCAGGCACCATTCATGCTGTTTGAATGAAGTAGCGTTGTTTGAAGTGCTGCTCTGTCCGGAGGAGCTCAGCTGAAGCAGGAGCAAAGAACCAGCGCTGGATTTCACTTCACTGAGAAAGAAAAACACGGGAAAGTGCACGGAAGTGAAGAGGAGCAGAAAAGTCGCAAAGTTTCCTGCATCTGCGACTTTTTCTCTTCTTCTTCTTGTTTTCTCCTGGTTTTGCGGAGAGAGTGAGAGTGAGGTGTCCAGCGCTTGGGGATGATGTGACAGCTGAGAGAGCAGTGTGGATAGACTTCACTCTTCCTGAATTTTGGAGATGTGTGGGTATGTGCGCGCGCGCATGAGATGATCAGGATGAAGATGATGGTAATTCTTCACACCGCGCAGATGAAGATCTCCACACAAACTGAGTCGGATTAACTCCTCTTTTCCTTCTTAGGATGTTATAGTACATGCATTGGCTTTTTTCCCCCTTCTTCTAAATAAAAAAACTTCCTGCACTCCATGGAAACTGGATTAAAGGCGAGTTAATTCAGAGCTCGCGCTCCTGCGTTAAAACTCCCGACAGCAACTCGGAAACTCGCCTTTTTTTTTCCTCCACAATGAAAATGATGAAGGAGCGGAAATTAACCTGCTGCTAATTAACCACTGGATTAATTTAAAACACAAACATACACAAAAGAAGAAAAAACAAAAATAATAAGCAAGCCTCAGCTCGGTGCTGCTTGTTCGGGAGAGATGACGGCGCGCGCCCTCGGGCTGGCGCTGCTGATTGTGCACACGTGCGCAGGTATGTACGCGCTGTGAAGGCTCATAGAGCATCAGCAGGTCCCTCAGTGGGGTTCTGCACTTCAGCTCACTGTAGTTTGCTCTGGCGCACGCACACGCACACTGGAGCACGTTCTGGTTTTGCAGCTCACCTGTGCGCGTGCGTGTGTGTTTAATTATAAAATTTACAAATGATGCATAATCGACGTGCATAGCAATTTAAAAAGAGGAGAAAGAAACTATTTCCAAATGTAATGTAGTGCGATTTGGCTCCGAGCCAACAATTAATTGATTGATTTATTAACAGTGCTTTAATTGCGGCCTGTGATGGACCAACTGCCCAGTGCTGGCTCTGAGCCAAGTCTCAGGAACGCTATTTATTTATTTATTTATTTATTTATTTATTTACATTTTTGTTTATTAAGTTCTTGTTATGTTGTTTTCCTTCCAAGTGTGCACTTGCATCTATTAGATTATTATTATTATTTTTTTAATTTATTCACTTATCTGTACTGTTTGGGGTTTAAAAAAAAGCTTTTGCTGGTTCTGTACATAGTTCTGTCGTAGGGTTCCACACACGGCTTCATAGTTTCCTCTCGATGAAGAAAAACCAACCCTTAAAAATTTCTGGATTTAATTTAGCCTGGAAATCACTCCAAGTATGCACTTTACTAATTGTTTATCTCTTTGTTTATTGGTTTATTTACACTCTCACAAAAAACAAACAAAAAAACGTGTTCTCAAGGGCTGTTTGAGAGAGTTTAACATTGCTGTAGGGTTCTACACAGAACCTCCTGAAAGGGGGGGAAAAAAGCCATAGATGAGCCTTTAAGATTTATTTATTATTAGGATAATTGAGTTAAGTTGAGTGTGGAACAAAAAACAAAATTAAGGTTCTACAGAGAACACAGAACATCTAGATTTACCATTTCTCCCCAACGCATGTACAGAACCTCCGTGTTTGTTTACTTGCTCGTTTATTTACACTCTTAGCAAAAATGTGTTTCTCCAGGTTCTTTGGATGGTTAAAGGTTGTGAACTGACAGTAAAACTCTGTTGTAGGGTTCTACACAGAACTGTATATGTTCTTCTAGATGGAAACAAACAAACAAACAAACAAACAAACAAAAAGCCCACATGAGTCCTTACGAGTTCTGGATTGAACTTTTTTCCGTGTGTATGTCCGTGCTCGTTTATCCCTTACTTTGTTTATTTGTTCTTTCAATCGTTCGGTATTGAACTGACAGCGAAACACTGTTGTAGGGTTCTATATAGAACTTTGTGGGTTCTTGAAGAAGAAAAAAAAAATGGAATGAACTTCTAAAAGTTTTGGATTTAAGCTTTTTGCCCCACGCATTTGCTTATCTGTTTTTCTTCACTAGGGCTGGATAAAGTTTGGATGTTATACTAATTATGTGCTAAATAATGGCACAAATACAGTACCGAGCATTTAGTACTTTTAGAACATTGTTGCGCAACAGTAGGCTGATAAGTAGCTGTGAACTTGTTTTGCAACAAGCAGCAGAAGCAGTTTTTCCCCCTTGCGTTGCTGGAACTCAGCGTTCGAACCTAATTACTCTGATTAGTTTTCATGTTTATAGCAAAGCTGTATTTAAGTATAGTGATATGATGCGATTAAGCCGTATTGGCCCACTTCCTGTACAGTGTCCCCATGGCCTAACGTTATATCTCAGAAGTGTTGCTCATTTGGGAGTTAGCACTGTATGATTCTCACCCCAATTTTGCTCTCGCTGGAAAAATTGTAAAAGAATACTTTGGTCTTCGGACGTATAATGCGGAGTTCTCACGTCATCGGTGTCTGATCACCGAGTTCTGTCAGTGTGAGGAATTTCAGAGTGAAATCTCAGCGCTGCTACGTCGCTTGGCTAAATAGGAGGACCGCAAAGTCACGGAACAGCTACAAATACAGCAGCAGTGATGCGGAAACGCAAACAAAACACGCTAACAGACAGAAACATGTCTTGGGGATTGAGTTACAGTATCCTCCACCGCTCGGTGAACAATGCTTGTGTTTATGCGATTACACCGTGGGATGACGAAAGCAGAACGTGGCGATTTTTCTTTAAAGGATCTTCATCTGACCTGGAGAGCACAAGTTAGCAGACAGATTACCTGCCCGAGAATTCGACAAACAAGCGTTTATCGAGGTCGTCTCATAACTGTCCATAATGTCTATCATCTTTTAGAGTCATGTTGAAGAGTCACGCTGAGAAAATCCAAACTCGGCACTGAACCGTATAAACATTACGAGTCCGTAGCCTCTGCAGAACCTGTCCGTCTTGTTCTGAAGAATTACAGAAATCTTAACTAACTGTTGTTGCATTCAGTTTAGCGTAGCCCTGAACGGCGACCGTGACCCCGGCTCCGATCCCCTTGTCCCGTGAAACAGATCGACGCTGACGTAAACTCTCGGCTTGAATCCGAGCATGTGAGAGATTTCCTGTTGTAGTTTGGGACGCTGGAGTGTTTGCTCAAGCGTTATTAACAAAAGGACTTGCTGGTAATGAATTATAGGGTGTGACCCTTTCAGTCGTGCTCACTTCCACCACAGCGCTGTTGAGTTCTCCATTCCGATCGGTCACAAAGTGTTGATTCTGTTTTCCAGGACAGTAGCAACAGGTTTGTATTAATGTACTCGTTTACAGGGACTTGTATTCATTTTAACATATAATCACTGATGTACGGAAGGAGTCTCCAGTGTCGGAGGTAAAGCTGTAACTGCGAGTTTCCTGTCGTCATAAAGACCGAGGCGTTTACGCATTGCGGTTTCCCAGTAACGTGACAAGCCGTGCTTTTTTTTTTTTTTTTCTTTCTTTCGTTTCTCCTTCGTCTTATTAATGCCGTGAGGAAAAAAACCCCAAACAGATGCTGGTAAAGGAGCTGTATAACTGTAGCGGCTTTAACATGGGTGATACCAGGAATGAACTTGTTTCAAGGACAGGCCTCGACATTAAATGTACCTATAAATGGTTAAAAAATGTATGACGCCATTCTTTAATAAATGAAAAATTCTGATCACTGGCAAAGTGCTGGAATATAAGAGGAGCTGTTGTAGGAAACTTTCAGCTGGTGCTTATGAATCTGCTTCACCGCAACATTCTAGTGTTGATTAGTTTCCTCTAACAGCGCTCCCCATTGTTGTATTTCTTGCTTAAAGGTATGTGTGATGAAGGCGCCATGCACAGCTTCAAAACCTGACATTTAGTGAAAATCCCAATTTCACAAGCTCAGCTCTGACTTCACTCATTTTCGGCTTCGTATTATAGTTTTCGTCAGTTTTTGTAATTACCTTTAACGCCGAAGTAACTCTTTTCAAGTTAAGGCTTGCTATAATTTACAGCATGGCTCCACTTTGTGTTAAACCTATGGTTAAGTAACAGGTTTGGTCTCTTTTTACCCCGAAACGGAACGATGTGTTTATTCCAACAGTCCTGCTTTTCACTTTCTTTGCGATATAAGAAGCGTGTTGTAAATTCCGACTACGATACAGTGCTTTAAGCGCGTTTGACAGCCTGTGTGCTCATTTTTTGTGTATGAAACAGGCTGAATCAACATAGTTTGTGTGTGAGAGGTGATAAATGGAGGGAATGGGACACGAGATTAAAGCCTTCTGCTTTAAACAAAAGCTCAGAGAAGGGAAAAGCACTGACCTACTTCTCTGTCTGTTTTCAGTTTCAGTTTAATAGTTCTTTTAAGATGTTCCGTCTCAAAAACAGCTGTCAGGTTCTGTCTTGAGCAATCCCCTCTTTTTTTTTTTTTTTTTTTCCCCCCGTGGAGATGCTCCAGTCCATCGTTTAGCATTTGCATTCATTCCAGCGGATTGATGCGACGGCGGTACCGAATGCCTTGGCGTCTCCACTGCGTGTACGCAATAAGCATTGTCGCAGCGTGGGAGGCGTACGATTGAGGAAACGGCGTAACACTTTAACAAGCTCCTGCAGGGAAAGAGGTCACGGGGTCACAGTTCAAACGTCATGGCAAGACTTCTCATCCTCAGGGACGTGGGAGTGATTCTGCTCCAGCGGCGGTTCCACATTTCGCAGGGCTCTCTAATTATACCCGACGCTCTGGACGTGTTATCAGACAGCTGTGAGACAGAACTGTCAAGGACAGCAAGTGTCTGGAAACAGCGTTGCAGGTGCTGTCATAGCGAGCCCGCAGGCGACTCGACATCAAAGCAGTGTTTATAAAACATGTTCACATCACAGCGCTGTTCAATTCAGAAATTGGATTTGTCAGAAGGCGTTGATTGATTATCTACAGCAAGGCACGGGTTTATATTAATACACTCCTTCTAATACGTTATCGTTTCCATAGTAACAGCTCATTCACAAGGATTTAAAGACGGTGTGAAGCAACTTCAGAAATCTGTCTCTGAACACCTTTATACATGTTCGAGAATAGTCGCTGAAAAGACTGTAAACTATAGATTACTGAATTGTGGAGTTGGACCGTTAAACAGTTTCTCACCGTTTTCATGGTGAAATGGCGTCTCGATGATGCACTGGAGCCACCTAATTAGCATAACCCCTCCCCTAACACTGCAACTTATAACTAAATCATGGGAGCGCGTTATTATCGGTGGTTCTCCCACTTGTTTATGAGTTATTAAATTCAGCGGACACCCCCCCGGCATCTCAGGGAAGAGAATACTGCTTAGTGTTTCACGATTTTGGGCCCTGGTTATATATAATTTGTGATTATTTTTTTTTTAATCATTCAGATTTGTCTGGGTGTTTAATAACACATTTTTCTCTGGTGTGATAAACACGTACAGTTTTACTGCTTTACACAGTCTTTAAATCTTTGCCTAATTGATGTAGTAGGAGAGAAATAAAACCCCTCAGGTCGTGCTTTTATAGACGGTGTAACAAACTCCTCGCACCACCCCATCACTGATCATGCCTTACTTGAGGATGATTTCTGGAATGGAAACGAGGGCTAGTAGATGATGAGGATATTTATTTTCTACAGTATTCAGTAGAACATTTTGTAATTGCGGGTTTAAACGTTAAGATGGAGGTTTAGTTTTGTAAATAGCTTGATGGACACATTGTTTGGATAATGCTGGTTGATTTTTAGCTCCATAGTGTTTGCTTTGATTGTTCTGAAGATATAGACTACAGCCTGATGCAGTGTTAAACAATCTGCCCTGCATTTCTACCAGGATGGACAGATTGTTTCGCAAAATTTGGGCTATCATTATTCACATTGGTCTGGAAAAAAAATTGGTTGGATAGCTAGATGGATGAGTGAGTGAGTGGTTGGTTGGATGGATGGATGAATAGTTGGGTATATGGATAGATGGTTCGATGGATAGATGCTTGGTTGAATGGATGTTTGGATGATTGGTTGGATGGATTGGTTGGTTGGTTGGATCCTCAAATATAGATGGAAATAAGTATAATAGCGACATTGCATAATGGCTTATTGAGGTGGGATTTTCTCTCACATCCTGTCTCAAATCCAGCCCTGGTAATTTCATCACCGTCGTATTATAAGTGACCTTAGTATTATAAGGTTCTAGATGGATTAAGGATGAATGGGAGGAGACAAAACTGTAGACGTTCATGATATGCCTTTCTCAAGTCCAAAAGTAATGAGTCACGGTAAACTGTATACCAACTGAGAATGAACACGTGTTTTGCTACAGTTTCATCTGATGGTGTAATCAGGCCTGTAAAGACATGCTGGTTAGATGCAAAGCTGTTAAGTGATACAGAGACTTGATAAATGTGTGTGTACGTATCTGTGCGTGTGTTTCCGTGTGTATGCCCATACCCGTGTGCGTGTGTGTGCGCATTAACCTGCTGATTCACCCTGCTGTCATGCACTAAATGGCTCTTATCAGTGACCGATGTGATCTAACAGAAGTTCAGCAACTTCTCGCCCTCAGCTAACAGGGCCGATTCAACTTATCTAACCTTTTACACCGCTTTGATAAATTATGACAGCTTATAGATAAAGGGGCCGGACCTGTCACTTTATGGACGATGTGAAAAATAATTAATATCAGCAGTGGAACAGTTCTTCTTGTGTCTTCCTCGACGTCTTCAGTTCATGTGGTATCAGCGACGTTTGAGCTGGCGTAACAGATGGTAGTTTCGTCTTCAAGTGACGGACAGTGAGTGGATCTCTCTATCTTCCTGGTCTCAGAGAGCTATTTTCTTAGGGAGCTGGAACAGTGCAGTGTGCGTAAGATAGATAGAAAAAAGAGGCAAAGAATTGAAGAATGTTTCCTGGAGCCCTATTAATTTCACAGAACCCCTGTGGTGCTGAGCAGTCGGCGTTCGGATGGATGAAGTCTTAAGTGTGGATAATAAATTACAAGGGTGTGCCGGGGCACAGCAGGCACCAGAGCCCAATTAATGATAAATGTTCTCACAGGTGAACCATATTTCTTTCTACAGTAGTCCCCCTTGTTCCTTGTCCATCTGTCACAGTTGAGGCTAAGGCCTTGGCCTTTTGCTGCTTCGCATACGATGTGGTTTTATCTAAACAGCACAGGGTGCACCAGAAGGAAATGTGCACAAGGTGCTAATTCTGGTAGGAAAATAACAGTCATTATTGTTGCTCGGATCTTGCTCCTGGTTTACCATCAGGGAGTGTTGTTGGTTTGGGGTTTTTTTGTGTTGTGAACATTGGGGATTAGTAATCCTGATCCCTGTCATACCTGTGAGAAACGACAGTTAGGCTTGTCACCGCGTAAATTGCAGATAATATCCGCCTAATGCTAATTAATCAGAATTAAACGGATTAGAGAAAGAATGCTGGCTTCGCAAATCCGTGGTGTTGTTCTGCATAATATCATTCTGGCTCTTCCATTGAGGATGTTTAACTGCTGTTCAATTAATTTTACTTCATTTTCTTGAATCCACTTCCATTTTCATGGCACGGGATTTAATTAGAACTTTAGATAAGACCATCAGGACCTTCCTTAATGCAACAGCTTTTAAGGAGCTCCTTAAGTGGATTAATGGGTAAATCGGTTTATCCTCAATAGTTCCCAATTTGCCAGCTCACATTACTGCTGATAAGAACATAATCACACTTGGAATGAAACACAGTGAACTATGATGGTCTACAAAGTCACAGTCCCCGCTCAGGAATCTTTGGGAATTCTTGGGAAACCTCTTGCATGACCTCACTGTTCACTTACTTCGTTTATGCAGTATTTTAAACTCTTGTGGAATGTAAGTGCACCTCCGGCCGTCAGACGTGGGAGTGCATCGGGTACAACCGGGATGTCGTGGTCATGGCGTTAAAGCTTACTTAATGCATCCAGTTGCGTCCATCAGTCTGGGAATGATCTGTGAATCCATGGCACGTCTGCGACATCAGAGACATCGGAGCTGTGTTCAAGCTTATGGAAGGCTGGAATGGGGGTTCGTTTTAGAGCTCGTTTAGACAAGGATTACACGGAAGTCACTTTGCTTAAGGAGTTATTTTCCATGGTTCGAGCGGTGGAATGAGCTGTGATTGAAAAAATAAAAACCTTGAGCTGTATGTCACATCAGCCTCAGATGCTCCTTGTGTGTTTTGCACACTTATCTGGCCACAAGCTTCAGAATCCTGCAGGTTGCAACCTGACTGGCTGTTCAGAAGTCTGTAACATCGGGCAGCAAAATGAAATCTTTGAGGTAGAGTTTGGTTTTGTTAAGATACACTCGCGTTTGTTGACGAGCTACAAAGTCAGCAGTTGGTCATTTGCAATGTCAGTCAATGACGTCTTGTAAAAGTAGGCGGTTCTTGGCCATGTTTATTGAAGTAATGGACCATGATAGCCAGACGTCTGGCTTGTGTGACAAAAAAAGTAAACTTAAGTTGGCTCTTTGTCCTACAGAAAATGGAGGGAAAAACACTTCCCATCAGCACTTGTATCCTTTTTATTTTTTTATTTGTTGTTCGGAACTTGCAGTCCCTTGCATCATTTTAAGCAGAATAAATATGAACGATTTTTTTTTTTTTCCTCTAGTGTAGACGGTTTGTAGACCATGATTGATCTGTAAACAGCCAAGCCAATCTTGCAACCGTGGCCTCAAAACTGTCAATGTTTAAACACAAACACTTGGAAAACGGGTACATTTAATACCTGCTTGGCAATAATTCACGTTTTCTCTTGTTCCTTGCTGAAGAATGTGCAAAATATTTGAATGGAAATGTACCTTTAGTGTAATACTGAAACTTGTGAAGGAAGTTCTGCTGCTCATCACACAACGTACACAAACGTAATTTCATCGGTTTAACTCCACGACGGTCCCACAAGGTATTACATCATGTGTTTTCGTTTTCCTGAGGATTTTAATGCGTTACCCAGCATGACGACTTCCCCTCCCCTCCGCTGTCAGCTGAAGCTCGGTGTTGAAAAATGGCTTATTTTGTGTGGTTGGTGTGACTGAATGAGATAAAACGAGAGAACCCTCCACACTCCGAAGCCCGAGCCCCCATCCTCAACCCCCCAACACTTTCTCCTCTTTTCACCCCTTTATTTTGCCTATTTTTTAAGACTTGCCTTTTTGTTGCTGATCAGCACAGCACTTTTTTTATACAGATAAAGCAGGCTAAAACAGAGAAAAGCCCTGTGGGGGCTACGGTGGGCTTCATGCATTGTGTCGCCTCAACGGGGTAATTGTTTGACTCGGAGAACGAGGAGGGGCTGTCCGTGAAGGACTTGGGGTAGCACAATAGGTCCCCTAGGGACTGAAAGACGGACACAACCCTATCCCGAAAAAGAAAAAGAAAAAAAGACACAAGCAAAAAGGCCCAAAAGTATGGCTTTTATGTGTCACATCTCCATCGTAAGAACAAAAGCACTGCAGTGACGCGACGCATGCATTGCCTACTGATAGAATTTGCATTATTTTTTTTTTTCTTTTGCGATACTATATAACCATTTTTATCATCTTGATCTTGGTGGTATTGTGTTTTTAAGGTCTTTCTGGGCCAAACTTTGCAAGCTCTCACACTCGCGCTTGTTATCTGCCTTTTGTTTCTGGTTAAAACACAAAGCTGCCCGATTTTAAAGAGACTCGTTCTTTTCTTATCCTCTGCTGGGAAGACCGAGGAAACCTGAAAGATGCCAGCTATTCCTCTCCGATCCCCTCCTCCTCCTCCATCCCTCATTCTGTTTCTTGACGAGATCAGCTTCCTCGCCTTGGTGACCATTCTGTTTTCTGCACTCCGGAAAGCTTGGATACACTTTTGAAATGCTAAAAATCCCCATTGGACATGTCTGTGTGGTAGAGAGAGCACAGTAAAGAGCTTTAAAGAGAAAAGGGAAGAAGGGGGTTATTTAATTGGCAGGAAAAAGAAGGGGGTCACTAATTAGTTGATTTAATGACACGGACCCTCCCCTTCGCGGCCTGTGCACCTTCTCACATAGGCTACCTTTGATCACGCTCAGCCCTCGGTGCATCATGGGTAAGTGATTTTCCACAATTCTAGACCTCCCCCCCTCCACTGTCTAATTAAGCGTCCCTCTGATGTCCCATACGGCTTGCTTTCAAGTGGACGGGAATATTAATTAGTTTTGATAACAAAACACCACCATTGGCTAGTTTATTTTCTAAGCTTTCATACATAATTACATTTCTTAACCTGCTGATGAATCAATAATGATTAATACGACAGGCTGAGATTTGAGACGTTTTCTCTTAGTTAATAAGTATATGTAAGGAATGAAACACTGTCATGCTGTGATAGGAAAATAATCAGTGTGATGAAGTGGAGTTACACAAAAGTTGATTATTTTTCCTATAACGCCACGTCCTGAAGTTCCTCGTGACCACAGCATTTTATCAATGCTAACAAAATTTTAATATTTTTAGTTGGTTTAAATGTTGTGGAATGTCCATAAAGCAAGATAGTTCCAGTTAAGCATCAATTCCACTATCCTGAAGATGTCATTGGGTGTGTTTCCATTTACTTGCATAACACGCTCATTGAAATTGCGACTAAACAAAACGAGTAATGATAACACATGAATTTTGACCAAAAAAAACCCCCTCTCAAATATCGCAAAATTAAAAAAAAATATATATATATATATATATATCGTTTCTATTTTGTGCAAAAATGCAGTGGAAACCCGGCCACTGACACCGGACACTCATTCAGTAGATTAGAGTTCGATTGCTGTATAACTGAATGAGCTGTTGCTATAGAAACAATAACATGTTAGAATGAGCACATTTAATAGAAAACTGATTTACAGCTTCGATTATAGAAACCTCCTGACCAATCAGATTCGAGAATCCCGCAGCTCTCTGGTATAAACGTGTTTTGATGTCGTCTCGCCAGCGACTTGTGATGATACCGAGAAACTGTAAAACGTAAACCCTTCTGTCTTGAAGACAATTTTTTATTGGATCACACGTCTCACTTTTTATAGATAATAAACCTCTTCGATTGATGTCAGATTTTGCTGATTGACTCGTTTGGATTGTTCTGTTGTCTGTTGTAAGAGAAGTCAGACTAAAGCCCTCTCCTTAAGCACATACAGCTATGCTAACACTTAATCACTGTCACCATCCATCAAGTCACAAAGCTACTATTATGGCTACATCTTGGCTCATGTTTCTTTCTGCCTTGGCCTTAATTGCGATGACATTTCAGCCGTGTGTGTTCAGTGTGTATGACTACCACATTTCCATTATTTTGCACCACAAAAATGAGTGTGGTTTCACCAGTGTGGTTATATGTTAGTCTGTGTGTTGTTCTGGGGTGAAGCAGTTCAGATCTGAAGTTTGTTCTTGATGGAAATTGTGGTTCAGTTTGCTCAGTAAATATTTTTTTGTATTTTTTTTTACTGTGGTGTCTACCATGCTGGAGTGTAGAGTTTAAACCGTTGTGATAATCTGAGTTTATTGATGGCATACGCGGACCTTTATTATGAAAAATGGAGAGAATTTAATGGAAAAAATAGAAATGTCAGCATTCAGGAGACGTCCTCAGGGCAGAAACGACATTCAGGTAATATCTGTAATTATATCTGCAGATATCAGAGCCAGTTATAAACCTTGTTCTGCCTTTAACAAGCATATTGGCATTAAGAGCGGCTGTGGTTAATGTCTAAAAGCTCTGAACCACACATTTCACATATCGCTCAATCCAATGTTCAGTTTTTAGAAAAGTGAGAGTTTACTACGGAAAGAAACTGAGTGGAATTTGTTTATATTACGCCGTATTGAAATAAAATCTGTAAAGGCATGCTTTCGTCGCTTGACATGCTCACCATTCAAGGTTAAATTTGTGTGAACGCTGTTGCTAAGCAACTGGGGAAATGTAGACACCCAGCGTAAAGTCACTAATAACAAAGGGTGATGATTTAGCTAGCTAGAACTCGGCGATTTACAAAAATATTGAGAATATCAACAGGTACCTCAGATGTGATGTTATATTGCTAAGAAAAATTCCTGTGTGATTAAAATCACACTAATAATGTACGTATTTATCAAGGAAAATGAGAGAAAAATGTCAGATGGTGCGATCATGATGTTAATAATATAAATTTAAATACTTGCTATTCATTACGTTAGAGTTGTGAGAACACTGTTGCTAGGCAACTGGAGAATATGGATGCTGAACTTAAGGCTAGATTTAGCTAGGTAGATCAGCCGTTACGTGTTGTATACAAGCAATGTGAAGGCATAATGACCGTTAAAATGAAACACAACCATTGAAAATATCGACATTTACCTCAGATGTTTTGTGACATTGCTAAGAGAAAGGTTCTGTATGACAGAAATTATACTTAGCATCGACCGCTAACTAAACTTCCCTAAATTCCACCATACTGAAAAACATCAACATTGCATCACAACTTGTAAACTTTGAAACATTCGAAAATTTCAGCTACCGAACATAATTTTAGGTTTCTTTCTTTCCCTTTTTTTCTTTCTTTTCTTTCTTTTGTAAGTATTTACCAAGGAAACTGAGGGAAAATAAGTCATTTGGTAGAATCATGATTATTAATATTGTTTTAACACCCCGCCATGGTTAATATGGTTCATTTCAATTTAAATGCTTGCCATTAAGATGGTTAAAGTTGTTGCTAAGCAACTGGAGGATATGAGGGCTAGAAATTGAGGCTAATGATTTAGCTAGCTAGACCTCAGTCGTCAAGTGTTACTTGGGCAGTGTAAGGTCATAATGACAATAAATATGAGACAAATCTATCGAGAATAGCAACATTTTACCTCAGATGTGGTGTTAATTTGCCAAGAAAAAGGTTCTGTATAACTAAGATTGCACCTAGCGCCAAGCGCTAACTGAACTTCTTTTCTTTCTAGCATTGACCTGTGTACTGTCTGTCAGTGTCTTGGCTAAAAGTTTCACCGTATATGCAGCATTAAATCTGGTTTCATAGCAGCAGTAAAAAAAGCAGGATGAGTAATCAGAAACATGGTCCAAAGTCTTCCTCGGCTGTTGAAACATTAACGGCTTAACCGTGCACCACTTCACCACGCTTCGTCTTCGCCTCAGCTTGTAGGCTCTTAAGTGCTACAAGTCGCCTGATAAGTGCTCCTGCGTAACCCAACCCTCATTCCAACCACAACCGCTATTTTCTAAATGATATTTAAAAGGCATTGGATTTTCTTTATGCCTCGGACTCTGGCAGCCTTTCAGGAGCTGCTCTCGTACTTGGCGTGGAGCCCTGAGTGCCATATTCTTCCCCGGATCGGCGCTGCCAAGTGAGGGCTCGGGTCAAGTTCGCTTCACGGTGAGGGGTGTGATGGGAGCTGAGATGAGGCAGGGAGGAGGCGTGACCTCGGGGTAAAGCGGATCTGTCGGCGCTCGCTCTGTCCTCTAATGTGGATGGGGAAACATCTAGAAACTCCTACAGTATGGAGGCAAAAAAAGAGACAGAACAATGTTTTGTTTGTTTTTTTTTGTTTTTTTCAAAATTAGCAAGCACTAAGAGGGAATACGTGATTTAAAAAAAAAAGATCATATCACGATATGACACAGACAAACAAACCGGTAAAACGAGCAAAAACTGCAAAATGTTGAAATTATCTAGAAAACTAAATTATTTTGGGTTAAAAAATGTAAAAAGTATCTATTTAATAAGAAAGAAATATACAAATCGTGTACCATATTTAATATCTTTTTCAATTTTTAGGAACAAATCAGCTGTTTCCAGTCAAAACTCGTTTATAATTGTTACTTTTAAAATCTCAACAAAAAAAAGAAGTTTATACTAGTGATATTTCAGGAAAGCGTATTGTGAGGTCATTCATCAATATTACAACTGTTCTCTTTCTGGGAAGAATGACTGTACAACATCTTTAATAGAAAAACAACCCCAGAATTTGGTGCACAAGTTTTTATTTATTTTTGAAATTCTCTGAAATCAACACAGAGTCAAAATTATACATACAGCACACCTAATGTTTGGTTAAATGTCCAAGTCCAAGTGTCACCAGGACCAGACGCTTTTGGTAGCCGTCAAGCTTCTGCACAATTCTGCTTGGATTTTTGACCGCTCTTCTTGGCAGAATTGTGTTTCCTGTCGCAGACACGACTTTTAAGCATATATTTTCGACAGGGTTGAGGTCAGGACTTGTTTTAAGCTTAGCTTTAGCCATTCCACAAGCAGCTTTGATGTGTGTTTGGGGTCATTGTCCTGCTGGAGCATCCAGCTGTGTCCATGTTCCTGGTGGTTTGAGGTTACACTGAAGAATTCTGAGGTTCTTCATTCTTGCATCCACTTTGTTCAGTGCACCAGTTCCACTGGCCCCAGAGCGCGATGCTCCCACCACCATGCTGAACAGCTGCCACAGTGTTCCTCTGTTCCTCTAGTCATTGTGGCCAAACAACTCAACCTTTGTCTCATCTGACCATAACATTTTCCTCCAGAAGGCTTTTTCTTTGTCCATGTGCTCAGCTGCAAACTTTAATCGAGCTTGAAGGTGTTGATTTTGGAGCAGGAGTTTCTTTCTTGGACGGCAGCCTGTCAGTCCATGGTGATGTAAAACTCACTTGACTGTAGACAGTGTTCCAGCAGCTTCCAGTTCATGGCAGGCCCGTGCCTCGATGGTTCCTGGGTTGTTCCTGACCATCTGAACCAACTTCCTCTCAGCTGAGGGTGACAGTTTGGGTCTTCTTGCAGACCCTGGCAACGTTGCGACACCTCCCATTAACTTGTACTTGCTAAATAAACCCTTTTCATGTTGGGCACAGAGAAGCTACCAGCTGTAGCCCCATTCAATAAACAAGACGTAAACATTTATTTGTGTCGTTTTAGTCTCTTAATTGTGCGTTTATTGGGTGATAAATGTTTTTTTTGTTTTTTTTTATTATGTACCACACTGCAGTAGTGGCTATGTGATGGACACACCGATAAATTCAACTTGACAATGAAACAAAAACAAGATGTAATTGGCAGTACGCTTGGTTCACACATCTCTGTGTGTGACTGTAAATCTCGCTAATACACACACACACACACACACACACACACACACACACATTCAGGCTAGCTTGGCCTTGTTCCTGTGTCTATTTTAATTCTTTATATCGTTTTGTTGTCCTTTTCTCCTGGGAATCGAGATGTTTTCACGCGCGCACACACACACACACACACACACACACACACACACACACACACACAGTAGACGTGAGCTCCAACAGAAATGTATACATGATGGTTGTTGTAATTGCCTTTCTGACGTCTGCGGTTGTCCATCTGCCGCTGAAACAGACGTGGCGGCTTCCTGCCTAACGAGCGGCTCAGGCCTGCTGCTGAGGGACGACCGGGAGACGTAAATGATTTTTATGTGCGGAATGACACGTGGACCTTTTATAGCATGATTTAGACGCGAACATATTTTGTTTTAAGCATTCGCAGTGGCAGCTTTCAGCCCCCTTTTTTTTTTTTTTTTTTTTTGGCGTTACGTTTGGGCGGTGTGTATTTTCCGTAATGATAAAGAATTATGAGTGTAAATGTGTAGCAGCTGAAACAGCAGATTATATTAGACACATTTTAACGTTTTTCTTTTTCTCTTTAGTGGCTCGATTGCCGTAACATGCACTCTGCACGTTTTTATGTAAAATTCATGTAAAAGTGTTCAGCAAAACAAGACAAGAAAAAAATGGTACAAATTCGTAGCTTTCCATCTGAGCAATTTTATGCATAATAATTTGTGTACATTATGAACATTCATACAGTAGAAACAACCTTTGATCTAGTTGTTCATTTCTTGTTCTCTTCTCTCCTCCCCTCTCTTCTCTTTCTTGCATTATTCTCTCCATTCTCAGGGGGCACTACTTTCCTTCCTTCCCTCCCAACCCCCCTTCTTCCCTCCTCTCCTTGAAAGGTGCTTCTGTCCTTCTTTTCTGCATTTCTTCTTTCCTTTCCTCCTTTCCCTTCTCTCTTTCTTTCTTCCTCCTTTTTTTCAGTCCTCTCCTCTTTTTCTTCCTTCCTTCCTTCTTCCGTCCCTCCCTTTCTTCCTACCTCTTTCCTTCTTCCTTCCTTTCCTTTCGTCCTTCCTTCATTCTTTCCCTCCTTTCCTTCCATCTTTCCTTCTTTCGTTCCTTCCTTCACAGGCAGGAGAGAATATTGTAGATCATCCTGTATATCCGCTCTTTTCAGGCTGGTCATTATGTTGTGGAGAGCAGCGTGTATTTGGTGTAATTTATTTTCTTGACTTTTTGTGACCTAAATCTTACTCTGAATCTCCAGAATAATCTGTAAAACGTCTTGACACAAACTTTGGTGTGAAAAGGACTGCGCTCTGAGCTGCAGCATCTCCTCATGAAGGCGAGTGTGTGTAAGTGTGTATGTGCGGTGTATAGAAGGAAGAGAAGGGAAAGAGTGCTCTGATTGTTTCGGTTCAGACGCCGAGGCCCCTCCAGTCCCTCAGGCCGTCCTTCAGGGTCCCGGCGGAGTCGGTCTCGTCTCGTCTCGTCTCTCCGCTCACCCCCAGCGGCCCCCGACCCTCCCAAACACTCACATTTCATCCAGGCTGATGTGTCAGTCACATCCATGTTTACACATCTCAAGCACAAAGAAGTCCGTCCTCTGTGTAAAAATGGCCTTATAACGTCAACGTCAACAACAAGCCTCAAACAGAAAGGACAAGTCGGGTTGAAGAAAAACTATTACCATGATCAAAGTCTAAATACCTCAGCTTTACACACTCAGCAGCTTGTTTTCCTTTATGACCCGACTCCTACACTTTCATTCGGCTGATGTAAGAGTCGCTGCGCTGCCTAAAGGCACACCTCGTGCTTATCACGGCCATAAATCAGACCTGTAACGAGCTTCTAATTGCACATTAATGGTGCTGGAGATCTGCAGCAGCTCGCCACACTCGCCTGCTCTTATCTTACCCAGATATCCTTATCACAGATCCGGGCTGACGCAGCAAATAAAGCCATATAAAAGTGTATAAAGTGTGCAGGAGGAGTGTGACGCTTGGGTTTTAGTGTGTGTGTGTGTGTGTGTGTGTGTGTGTGTGTGTGTGTGTGTGTGTGTGTGTGTGTGTGTGTGTGTGTGTG
>JAQQZX010000003.1:1809313-1830185 GCA_030068355.1 Notoglanidium maculatum
CCCCAAGATGCTGGGATTGGCTCCAGCTTCCCCGCGACCCAGACAGATAAAGCGCTATAGATAATGGATGGATGGATGGGCTTCTCCAGTGGGGTTATTTGCATGTTGTGCTAAATGCTTGTTGCATGTTGACTACACGCTAACAGTGATTCCAATCTTCAGAGTTAAACCATGTGGGTTTTAGTTTACAGAAATTCAACGCTGCGTTTGTTTCAGTGGTTTGCACTTATTTGATGACTTGGTCATCTTGCTGCATTGGTGCCAAAAGTAAATTTAATCCACCTTAGCTGACTGTAGAAGAACGTGCCATGGCAAACAGACATGCTGCAAAGATTTCCTGTCTGCAGACATTTGTGATAAAGTTCATATTGCGTTGTTTCATATATGTGCTGTAATTATACAGGAAGTGTGAAGTTGAAATCCCTGGTAGATTAACATGTCAGTCTGTCAGGATAAGCAGGGCGATGCTTTACCCAGGAAAAAGCCCATGACATCTTTTGAGATGGCTTTAGCATAGTGAAAAAACAACACAAAGAAAATGTTTAAGTTCAGAAGAAAAAGAACAGAAGTAATGTCTGGGAATTAAAGAGCTATTGGCCACCATCTGAATCACCAGCAGGTTTGGGCTCTGTATCATCATTAGAGAGAAGATACAGGTGATAAAACAAGTGAAGACGTTTGAAAAATAATTCCCACCAAATCCATTGATTTTGTTAGGTATAGATCGAGTGTAACGAGGCATTTTAGTTCCCTGAATACTTTCGCCAAACCACGAAAGTCTCTTGCAGCAGAATTTGTTTTAGTGGTGTATTTAATTAACGTAATAAACTCAGATTTAATGACTGCTTTATTGAAATTTTCAATAGAGAAGAGAAAAACTATTCTTCCTTAAGGAGCTAATTCTCATCCCTCTTTCATACCTTAGATCCTTTAAGACCTAGTTTAATTAGTTTCATTTTAATGGTTCCGTGAGAGGTAATTATTGATTACAAAGAGAGAAGCATTAGCAAGGAAGATTCAAAACCTTATATGAGTGACTTCCTTGCATTGGGATCCACAAGGACATTTCTGTTCCCAATAAAGCTGGTCAAACAAATGAAGGACTACCAAGTTCAAAATTAGAAATGAGAAGACATCTGTTCCTCAGTTCTGTTCCCCATATTATCAGCATCTGGCTCTTTTTAATTGTTTGGTGAGTTCCTGGGTGTGTGTCTAATTTAGGGCCATGAAAGTCAGCTGAAGATGGCCTAAAATCAGTTGAAAAAAAAACATTTCATGATGTTTAATTACAGTGGAGAGAATTACTGACAGACCTCTTGAAATGGAAGATAAAAACCAGAAAAAAGCCAGAGGGAAGAGTGCAGCTTATTTGCTCTTGTCAAACTTGTCATTGCTCCTTCTATTTCACGTTCTTAATGGACCTGAAATCTATGTGACCCATTTACAAGGCAGAAAAATTCCCTGAAGCCACATGCTGACATCAGTGTGTTACACAGTGTTCAGCACACCAAGGCAGTACCAAAATATATAACACCTGGTGTCTTTGTTTATGAGCACTCAAAACTCAGCTGGCCTGGTTCCCAGCATCAGCATCGGCATGTAAAAAACACAATAAACCTCAGAAGAACTAATTGCTCTTGAAAATTCTCTTTAAGATTAGTATCAGCAATGTGTGCCCAGTTACACCAGAGGTCACAGATATTTGTAGTCTCTGGATCATAGTGGGGGATTGGGATGGTGCCAGCTGCCCCAGTCCCTCCTCCCATTCTACCCCACTGTGGATGCGTCAGAAAAGAGAGAGAAGGTCAGGCTCGACAGAGACAATTCTGTATGCTGACATGGAAAGTAGAGCAGCAGGAAGTCCTAGCACTCTGACTTTCACCGCTTTGTTATGCTAGCGTGGTGGAGAAAGATCTCCTGCTGCTCAAGTCATGGGCTGACAGAGAAGGAAGGGTTTGAGGAAGGGTAAAGGGTTCACAGCAGTCATGATGGACAGAGCACTGGGTAGATGGATGACATCTTTGAGGGTTATATCACTGGATAGACCAGGCAAGGGGCCATATGCATGTTCTTTTGGCTGGTGTGTGTCTGGGGAGACTCAATGGTTTAGGATTCATGTTCGACTCCTAAACAAGGTGCCCTGGTCAAGCTGCACTGTTAGTTTGCTCCTGGGGTGCCGTATCATGGCTGACCCTGCTGACAAGCTGGTACATGCAAAGAAAATAATTTCGCTGCACTTGGCTGTCGAATGTCTGAAACAGGGTGGCTCAGAAGTTAAGGTTTGGTGCTAGTGTTGGGAAGGTAGTGCATTCAAATCTCCGGACTACCCCAGAGACACCGTATGACCTTTAATCCTCGATCGCTCAGTTCTGGGCTTGGAGAGACCATAGCCTCACTTGCTGGTTGTGTTAAAAGCAACTACCAAATGTAACTGTGCAGTAATGCTAATGGACTACTATGATAACAGGCAGTCAATCACCTCACAGAAGTAGCTTGAACTATGGAAGCATTAGGGTCAGCCAGTAAGGGGATTGTCTGGTTTGTATCTGTGGATAGACCCTTGACAGTTCTATTTCGAATAATATAACCGAACATTTCTCCTTCAGAAAAGGTTCTAAGTAGCAACATAACATTTTTAAATAGCAACCATTCAAGTTCATTTAAATTCATTCAAGCAACCTCTGAGTAACTCCTTACACCCTAAGAGCATCCTAAAGTCTTTCTGCAAGCTTCTGTTGCCAAGTTAGGCAAACTGTACAAGATATGATGGTGATATTCGCTGAGATAATTTGTGACCAGCATTTCAGGTTTATATCGGTACAATATAAATGCTCACTACTGGATCTGATCTGATCTGATAAACTTGGCTTAAAGTTTAGGTGCATGACGAGAAAAAAAAGGAAAGAGAAATACGTTTTTAAGGTGTATCCTGCTACAAGATGATTCGGAGTAGTCTTCACAAACCAGACAGGTCATTTATGTTATGCCCATGGGTGGGGCTAGAGTCAATCCTCACTTGTAAAACAGCAGACTACAAAGGATCAGGATCCATGAAAGACCTGTTTAGGGAAGAGAATGGCGTTGTTTGAAGATGAGACAGGTGGATCTCATGTTAGCCCTTGGTAATTAGGCAGAAGCGATTTAAGATTTCATTGGGGTAAAGGAAGTAGATGAGACCGGCCTGCCCAGTGTAACTGGGGCCTCTTTCATACTTCTTAGCATTGCTTTTATCCCAGGAAATTTGCTGTACCCTTAAGCATGAAAGGCTCACTTGGACTTGCAGAGTTCTGCGATTTTTAGCCCATATGGCACAGTCTACATTGATTGCAGTCCAGTCTGACCCAAAAAAAAGAAAAGCATTCAGCAGAAGTGACTGACCCAGCTGGATTCAACCTCATCCTATCTTGTAGATACTTGTATGCTCATATCAAACACCTCCTGCTAAACATTGAATAGCCCATCGTCCTGTCGCAGTGGGCTACAGTGAGATACAGAGATTTCCTCTCGACTGGCCTCCATTTGTGATAAACCCTGATTGTAAAGTCTTTCTCAGCTGGAGGGCTCAGATAGGAAGCGTCCCCCTTTACTGAAGAGCCAAGCTATTAGGCTGCCTGCTGCCTCTAATCTCCCTACTTTTGGTTCCAAGGTCTCAGGGGTCCCATGAGGCTATTTTTTAAATATCAGTGTATGGTGCAGTTCTGCTCTGCTAGACTGAAGTGGTTAATAGTGCAAGCGTAAGCTGTCGCTAGAAGCCTTTCAACCAGCCTGATAACGGCTGGTAAGGATTAAGGTATGTGGATGTGGAAGAACATATGAGGTTTGGGGCTGTTTTTGTGGAGGAAAAGGCCCCGATTTAGGTGAACTTTCATTACTTCTTGTCACAGCACTTTTTTTTCCATCGTCAAATAGTGGACCAAAACCGGTTTTTAAATTTCCTGGAGCACATTTGCACCAGTGTTTAAACCCTGAAAATGTGGCTTTGTTTACTGGTGTCTTATCAGATGGGGAGGTTTTGCAGTAAAGTGCATGGTGCTATGGTAATATCATCAGTAGCATTATTAGCTAGAGAGAGAGAGAAAGTTAGTGAAAAAACTAAAAAAGAGAGTTAGAGGAGTAAATCTGCATAGTACACATCATGGAAGTACATGGCAATGCTTCAGATAACGATCAGCCCAAGAGTGAGAGAGGGCTTAGCTTGGTCCTCTTTCAGGTGGAGCAGTCAGTCCTCCTGGAAAGGACATAACAACAGGGACAACATCACATGGCACAACTCCGTCCTCGACCCCAAAATCTGTTTGCTAAAACAAAGGTGATGGATGTTAGAAATATAGAGTGTCGTCACTGTCTCTGTTTATTTGTTCACACCACCTGAAAATTCAAGGCTTAACGTAGTTTGGGGGAAAATGGACCAACAGCACAGATCTAAAATTACTCGAAATAAAAATGCGAAACAAACTAACAAACAAACAAAACCATTCTCACTTTTTCTGTTTCCTTGAAATGTCTGCATTTATTCATTTAAGTGCCCGTTTCATTCATGGACGATGAAAATGATAATTATGTGTTATGTTTTATGAGCCTAGCTGCCTAGCCTGTCCATAACATATCATTATTTTTTCCTAACATGGTCTCAAAGTTGCAAAAGTGTCTAGCAGGATAGGATTAGGGGTGGAGTTAGCCTTAAGGTATTGTTCAGTGGCCTACAGTGTGAAACATTGTTTTTAGTGTATGACATGTGCTTAAAGCTGAAATAGACTACTTAAGTAATGGGAGTACAGGTTAGATGGGTTAATTATGCTGTTGCTAAGAGCGTTTTTTTTCTCCCTTTCTTTCTTTCTCCTTCTTATGTAACGTTTTTGAGAGAGGAAGCAGTGACGATAAGTTGAGACAAGCCAAAGGTCTTCTGATTTTGCCATTAGCATGATCATAAATCTTATAAACAAAATACTTCCTTAGATGATTATAACAGAGCACACACCCACACACACCGACACATACAGTGGGGACCTACTTTGTCTCTTCTTTCTCTTTGAATAGGGTGTGGCAGAGAAACTGTAGCATTCTCTTGCAACCAAACACCCGACAAAGACTGAGAGAAGAAACAGGACCGAGGCTGTGCGAGAAGTAGAGAATGAGGAAAAGACATTCTAGGAGAAATGAAGCGACGGCGAGAAAGGACATGGTCTGAGAGGGAACTTTCTATGGTTCCTGGTTTTAGTGTGACTGAGAAGCATGCCATCTGTTGCTGTCATAAACATTTCCAAACTTATCCCAGTGTCCGCTGTAGCACTCAGCTAATACCGTAGCCTTCAGAAGGGTATCTGTCTGTCTGTCTGTAAGATCTGTCTATCTACCTGTACATTTATCTATCTGTCTATCTCTCCATTTCTTCCCCCTTTTCTATTTTAAATATGTTCTTTCTGCAGATTTAAATAAAAGTAATTTTTAGCTACTTTTTCAGTTTTTAATGAAGATGCCCCCAATCTGTAACCATTATAAACAAACAAACAAATAAATAAATACATAAACACATAAGTAAGTAGTGCGGCGCAATTAAATAAATAAACACAAGTTTTTAACTAAAATTAACAAAAAATCTACTGCATTGGGATTCGTGTCATGTTTCACGTCATGATATTTTTGCCACATCACCCCGCTTCCACATTTTCTTATTTACCACCAGTTTATATATTATACAATGATATAAATGATACTGTAGGAAAAACAGTATCATGATAAAATGAATAATCACATCATGGCATTATATCCCATCGTTGGCCCTGTATTCTTTGCTTCCGGTGTTGAAGCAGGTCATGTGACCATTAGGCTTTTCTCCATGCATGTGCATTCAGTGCAGTGGACACACCTCGTGCAGCTGTAAGGTTCACCACATGTGTGTGTGTGTGTGTGTGTGTGTGTGTTGGTGTGGTACTGAACACCCTCATTAGGCCCATTCCAGTGGGATTAGAAGACTGTCGACTCGGCAGGTGCTGCAATAACTTAATTTCACCCACTGTTCAGGAGCCATAATAGCTTATCGATTGGCTGACAGAGATGCACTGAGCCGCCACGGACAGGCGCCGACGGAGAGGAGAATTTAATCTGCGCTCGACGCATAGAGGGGAATTTAATCATAACGCCGCTAGAATTCATCACCGTCACGCAAACGCGTGGCCACGGCGGTGTAGCGGAGCCGCCTGACGACTGGAGGTCATCGTCGGCTGTCTGAGTGGATTTATTAACGAGACAATAAGAACTTTATCTACATGACTGGATGAAGAATATCATATCAGGTTAACGTCATCCGTCAATCGTAACCCTTAGTGATGAAAACAAAACCAATTTGCTATATATTCAATTTGTACAGCACTTTTAACAACACACATCGTCACAAAGCAGATTTAGATCCCAGGAGTCCCAGAATGCAATGCAGCTATATGAGGTTGGGCTAGAAGGTGATATAAGAGATGATGAGCATCACTGGCGTTGACGTTGACGGCGATATTGGCATGGAAGAACTCTGGAAGCAGATATGTATGGACAGAATGAAGTACTAAAGCGCCGCCGCATTGGTCTGTTTTGGAGATGAAACTAGGGCTGGGTAAAATCCCTCTCCACTACTACAAGTAAGGTAGTCACACGGCATTGTGGGTAGTGTAGGAAACTGTTCATGAACGTGACACAAATGAATACTGGACATCCTCTTTGAGGATTTTTCCTGTAACTACGTAGATATTCCAGGAGGAGCCGGAACGACAAACCGCAAACACTTTTTAAAATGCATGACGGCTGTGGTGATTTTCTTCCAGCTGGTATGTGCCTAGCATACATTCGCTACAGCCAGCGTGCATGTAGCATACAAATGCAACCACTAGCAGCTCCGAATAAATGTCAAAGCAATTAGGATGCACTTTCACCTTTTGAGAATTGACGTGACATAACCTGACAGACGTGTCAGAAGAAACGTGCGTTCATAGCTGCTGGTCCTCTCACACTTTGATCTAGTTCATGCATAGTTCCAGAGCTAATTTTATCCACACATCGTAACCTCCGTCTGCTGAAACGAGGGTGAGCTCGCGCTGCACCGTCCTCCTCCCAGCGACTGGCTGATCTGCACATCTACAGTTATTACTCTCTGCAGGGTGGGTGTGTGGGTGTGTGGGTGTGTGTGTGTGTGTGTGTGTGTGTGTGTGGGTGTGTGGGTGTGTGTGTGTGTGTGTGTGTGTGTGTGTGTTTTCTCAGAGGAGCTGTGCTCCGTTAGCTTGCCCTAGCTAACACACCTGGAAAGTGCACACCTTGATTTTAGTCTTCACGCCACGTTTAGCGTGTCCGGGTCACCCTGTCCCTCATTATTGAATCACCAGGGTACAGATGAAGGTAAGAGCCGGGAGTAAATACGGAGCCCCAGTCCGGTCTGTTGTCGATGCCATGCTGTGATGGACGGCCGTGTCGCTCTCGGGTGGGGCCCCGGATCCTCTCAGACCATTTGTACAGCTCTCACCGAGGCCCTGGTCATGCTCTGCGTTCTAGCAAATCTCATCCTGTCCACACTTTAATGGGTGGTTTGACATCGAGGTAAACAGTGCGAGATGGCAGGAGGAGGATATCGAGACGGAGCAGACAGACCTTGACCTCTTCTTTTGATGCACGAGCCACCCGATGGGTCGTTCCTCATCCAGGAGGCACTGCAAGCGGCGAGACCTTTCTCTCACCCCCATGAACAATGCACCGTCTCCTCTTAGCGGGTCACAACCCGGGACCAGGTCTGTGTGCACTCACATTCATTCAGTCGTTCATTCATTCTTTTTTCGTTTTTTAAAAAAAAAAAAAAAGAAAGGTAAACGATAATTTTTTTGGCTTTAAAACAATTTGTAAACTAAATGTAAAATATATTACAAAAAGCCAAAGTTTATTTTATAACTAATTGAATATCACCGATGATGTCATAGAAAGCTTGTATAAAAAAAAAAGAAGAAGAAGAATAATCATTCCTTAAGTGTAGTTAGAGATGGATCACTCTGCTTAAAAAATAGAAAGGAAGAGTACGGCTCTAAATGGTGGCTGGAAGTATCAGCAGTATTTTATTTTTTATTCCTTGATCTCAAATGATCTTTTTTCCCTCTATCATACATTTTCCCCAATAATAATAATAATAATACATAAATAATTAGCAGTTACGTTTTTATGCATTGATTTTTACCTAATAAAGTAGTAGTATATTAATAAATGTTAATAATAATGTATTTGTAACCTGTTTTTCAGTGGTTGGACTTGATTTCTTTTTACATAAATTGTCTAAATTTATAATTTTTACATTTTTGTATGCTAAAATCAATCACTTTTTATTTAAAAGTTATGGGGTCAGGACATGAAGAACACGAACATTTAACATTAATAGTAATAACATTCTTAAACATGTTTAAAAAAAAACTTTTTTTTTTAAAGAATTTTTTGGTCTCTTATGTAAAATTTTTTTTTTCCAAAAGTCCTTATGGCCATGCGTAAATGAAAATCATCAAAAAGATTTTGAAAATTTGCGTAATCATTTGACGGCTGTAAAATAGTTATACATTCTTGTGAATAGAGCTGTACAAAGATGCACCTGAGGATTTATTTCTTCTTATTTATTCCTTCTTCTTCCCATCGCTACTCTGTACTCGAACGTCTGAATGAGATGATTTATAAAACGTGTGATGTTTCATGGGCAGATGGTTTGGCACTGGATTTATGAAGCAGCTAAGCTATATACAGATACAACACTCGGAAAACAGGAGAGACGATCTCATTGGCTGAGAAAGAAGAAAGGAAGCTAAATAAATAAAGATGAAGAAAACGGAGTGAAAGGTAGCAGAGCAGGAGAGCGGTGTGTTCTGGCATGGACACGATAAGAAGACAGGTGCTTTCCTGCCTGCTTAAAGAGCTAGCGACAGCTGCCAACTGGCTCTGCGTGTGTGTGTGTGTGTGTGTGTGTGTGTGTGTGTGTTGGTGTTCTTTGTGGCCCAGCCAGCTGAAACATGTCCCAGCAGTCCTGTCTCCAGTGTCTCCTGCGTCTCATCTCGTTGCCGTGTGCCAGTTTCAGACCTCTGGCTCGGTTCTTGGCACCGTCCCAGTGAATACCCGCCCTGACCGCTCGCTTTCTTTTTTTTTTTTGATGTCTGACACTGGATCCTCTCAGGGAGGAGCGCAGGAAGGATCCTTAGGCTATGTGCTGATGTGGATATCGATACCTAAATGCTTTTTGGCTTGGAGTCTTCACTCCAGAGGCGGATTCAGGTGTGCGGACGTAAGCTCTGGATCGCCGCTGATTCCTTTCGGTCCGTGTTACTGTGGAATTTCTGGAGCATTATCAGAAAAGTGAAGCGCCGTAGAGACACGGCGATATAAACCCTCTGCTTGGATTTGGAGGACTTTACTAGTGTTTAAACATGGCCTCTGTCTTCACGGGAGCGTTCTTTGCCGAGATGACGATGCCACCGACGAGGCGTGCGAGCTTGTTTGCTTTTGGCAAACACTTTAGATTGCAAATCGACAACTTCCTCTACAGTCCTGTTAAACACTGCAGCTGTAGACTTGTACTCCACTCCACTGGCTTAGCTTAGAGCCAAGTCAATTTCAGGTTTCACCCATTTCACCCAGCTAATACACTATATCTCTAAAAGTTTGTGCACCCCTGACCATACATGCTTGTTGAACAGCCCATTCCCTCTTTGCTCTTATAATAATCTCCACTGTTCTATATAGGCTTCCCACTAGATGTAGGAGCGCGGCTGTGGGGATTATTTTTGCGTTCATTCAGCTCCAAGAGCATTAGTGAGGTCAGGCGCTGATGCTGGGATGTCGAGGAGGCTCCAGTTCCAGTTCATCCCAAAGGTGTCCAGTGGGGTTGAGGTCAGGGCTCTGTGCAGGACACTCCAGTTCCTCCACTCCAACCTTAACCTGAACACCGTGTCTTCATGGAGCTGCTTTGTGCACAGGGGCATCGTCATGCTGGGGCAGGTTTGGGCCGCTTAGTTCCAGTCAAAGGAAACTGCAATGCTACACAGTACAAAGCCATTCTAAACAATTATATGCTTCCAATGTTGAGTCAACAGAACCACATACGGGTGTGCCGGTCAGGGGTGCACATACTTTTGGTCAGCATATTTGTTAGAAATGCCCTCTATCCCTAAGTTCTGACACTGGAGAGTCCTTCCATAAACGTTACCTTACAAAATGAAACCTCTTACACACGTTAATATATTGAAACAAGTGCATTTTTATAAACCTGTGATTTGAAGCTGCTGTTGTATAAAATAAATCGAATTCTTTCACACCTTTTGCAAGTATGAGCCCATGTTGTTTTCCACCTGCATGACTATAGTCCTTTGGTCATCTTTTGTGCGTTTCCCAACACACACATTTCCAAAAGTGGCCATTTCTGCACCCAGTGATTTGATTATACTCTCTCACGTCGCTCTCACACGGCTAATCTCTCATTTACAACACTCGAGACCCTTATTAAGCTTAGCTCCGCTTCGCTGAACGCCATCTTATCGCTCCTGCAGACGCCCAAGCCTGCGCGCTGCCTATTACCCGAAGTTCTTTTATTTGTCCAATTTGCACCGTGATAACTTTTTAAAGACGGTTTTTGATCCAGCACATGCTGACTTCATGCATAAATCAGCAGCTTGATTGCTTGAGAGAAATGAGGTCAGTCCACCATAACTTGGCTAATGAATTGCGTATTGGAGAAAAGAAAGCTGGGCGTCAGATTAGCTGCTAGTCGGGAGAAAATGAGAAAACGGGCTCACGGTTGCCACTTTTCACGTTTCGATTTCTCAGGAGGTGATTCAGGAGAGTCTATGCATTTCATTTGGAGCTCAGAGACAAGCTTTTCTGACATTTTCCCTGACGAGATGAATCTGATCAATGCAAATTGTTTACTGGACGAGAGTCACGTCTCCAGACAGAGACGATATAATGTCACAGAGATTTGCTCTGTTTACAGAAATAAACTGAGATCGCAGGATCTCACGCTCGCTGTGTTTAACGTGTGAAGTTCGTCCTGGCTTCCTGAAGTCAATATTTCAGGGGTATTTATAGCGAGAAACACAGATCCAGAGCATCACGTTCTCATTTATTATTGACAATCCTGTGTTATTCTTCCCTTGTGACTGAATATTGATATGCACACACTGTAATAAAGCAGTTTAAAAGATTATTCCACCGCAACGCAGTCAAATTCCCATTCGGATTGGTCAGAAGGTTAAAATCCCATTTATGTATTAACGTGATCCTCCTAATACGCTATCGTTTCTATAGCAACAGCTCATTCCAATGGCTTTGTACAGCAGACGCTTCATATGAGCAGAGTATAAAAATATCTGCATTTAAACTTCCTGTCAGGACACGTTTATGTAATATGTATGGACGGAGGCGTTTTGTAGCAACTTCGCGTTTTCTATGTAGCATGACGAGCTGCATTTCTTTTTTTGTCTTCTCGACTTAATGAGAAAGAAAATAAAGACCGGCTGATCACGGAACAGCTGTTTATAGCTGCTATAAAGTACGCGAGAACAGGAAGTGACTTGTTTGCCGTTAAATGTAACTATAAACAGATGATAAAGTACGATATGTTGCTCGGAGCAGTAATAACTGTTCAAACGTCGCTGTGGTATAAAGCGAATAAAACAGGAGGCGATGAAGCCGAGTTACACTTTCCTCCCTGAAGTTGATTATTTTCCCAAGACAGCATGGCATGGAGTGTTAAATTCCTTACTTGTTTACTAAATAGAGTGTAACTGACCAGAAAAGTATGTAGTTTGGAAAATCAGGAATACCTCCTGGGAGTTGATGTTGATCAGAGGTTTGTTAAGTAATTAACAATGTAGATTTAATGCTCAATTGTAGTTTATATTTCTATCCTCATGGTTTAATTCCTCATAACAATGACAATATTATTCTGCATCTTGAATAGCAGGAATTCAGGTAATATGGGAAATCCAACGTTTATTTTATAACTAATTGAATATCACAGAGGATTTCATAGAAATCTTGTATAAAACAAAAGAATAAGCATTCCTTAATAACTGTAACTTCACAAATACACTACAGTCATTAGATAATAAATAATCTGCCCGTTATGAACTATTTAACCGTGATTAAAAACGAAGCATGGAGACAAAACGAGAGCATAATTGTTGTTGTAATAACAAGATTAGGAATAATTGGCTTTGTTCCGGTGAAGCGGCTGTAATCCCACTAGATATGAGCTTCTCTCCAGAGCAAACATGGCATACGCACAAAAGAGCCAGTGTCGGTTGTTCATGTATGGACTTTTTGTGCTGTTTGTAATTCCTCCATGCTCGTTTCAGCACACTGTTGTGAAACATCCAGAGCTTTTATCCTGCAAAGTTTCCTTTTCCGTCCCGTCCTCTGGGAAGCGAGCACTTAAAGCCAACTTTGTTCAGCGAAGACATTTTTCTTTTCTGAGACATGGGTTATTTCAGCTGTCTGCCTGTTTCACAGATCATCATTTGGTCATCTGTCCTCAACGCTGAGAGCAGCAGATGTGAAGCGGACGCGCCCGTTGGTGGAAATGGAGCAGATCGGCACGTCAGCCATGGGAACGGTGTGGAATAGTGGATTTAGCAGAACATATCTGTGTCCGAGTGACATGTGGGCTGTGATTCCAGCAGTCTTTTTTCAAGATTATTACTCCGGATGCATGAGACCTCAAGCAAATCAGTAAAATTTGATATTAGACTGTGCGAGAACGTATGTTCTCCATCTCAGAGTTTTACGACAAAGCTCCTCTACGGATGAAAGGAAAATTAGCATGTTTCTTTGTGTTTCTTCATCACAAATACCGTGTTTGGAGTTCTACGCTGTCCTTTTATTGGTGGCTTATAGATGAGTGTCGTAGCAACGCTATTCTCATATCACCAGAAGTTTGCCGTCAGCCATTTTTGGTCACATTAACGACAACTGGTCCACCAATAACCTGAGAACGAGTGAGGCCTCTGATCTCGACTCGTGGCCAACGGATTCCTTTAACGATGGGCAATTTTCCTGCGAACCAAACATCGTAGAGAGAGTAAACCTGGCGTTTTGTGGACCATCTGTTATTTGGTCACGTTGAAATTTGTCAGAATAGACCCACGTACAAAAAAAAAAAGTTCCCACTCTGGCTTTCACAGTTTTCTTGGATTTCCTGGGCACTGCCACTCAAACGTGAATGACGGTGACCAACATTCCTTCTCCAGCCAAGACCAGAGCCCCGAGCTGTTGGCGGTTAAAACCTTGCAGCTCCATCCAGGCTGCATTATTTGGGGATTTGTAAAAAGAAAGAAAAAAAGCCCTGCTTGTTTTAGATTCTCATGTGTGTCTGGAGGTGCAATGCGTTCCAGCAGCTTCACTATCTTGCCTGAACTGTTCCCTCAGCGCAGTCTCGTTTGAGCAGCGATTTGGTTTAGCACCTGATTTATCACTGCAGCGCAAGATAAGGCAGCTCTGTCACTGCTGGTTAATCCCGCGCACCGAAGCTGACTGAGGGAATTAGCGCCGAGCTGCAGAGGTGTCACTTAATCGCTGCTGGGAGAACCGCCGAGCTCGACAACTGCTGCTCTAGACAAGGCCTTCATTGTGGCTCTGTTCTGCCTTTCCTTCGCCGCCGCATTGTGGGAAACGGAGCTAGAAACTGGCATCTCGCCTCGGGAGGAATACGTATACAAATTGATTTCTTACGAATGACGAATATGCTTTCTGAAGCGCAACCTTAAATCAGAGCCGAGTGACATCTGGAGTTGAAATCATGTCATCCAAGCCGTACGATGCTGTAGCACTTTTCTCTTCCCGTCAGGCTTTCTTTATAGACTTGGAATAAAGGCAGGCGCTGTAGCCACGTCTCCACCCCAAGGGGCTGCTGTGAGAAATTGATGCTAGAGCGCTAATTTATCCGTCTCCTCTTGCCGCCTTCACTCTAACTGCCGGTCAGTCCGAGGTGAAGGTTTTTCACGACGGCGTTCCAAAATCAACAGAAGATCCCCATCGCTTCGTCGCTCCTGCTAAGCTAAACAGGGACTTCGGCAGTGCTCTTTCATTTTTTCTTCATTTTCAAACCGCCTGCAGCCACGTTCATGGTCCAAAGTGAGATGGAGTGGACGCAAGGGAGAATTCTTTAACTGAGATGGCTGGGCCTGCATGTGCGTGTGCTTAAACATTAACCTGAGAAAAGGTGATGACTGACTGCTCGCAGCGTGGCTGGTTTTCAGAGGCCGACTCGGGCCCCTCGGGGACCTTTTATCCGCCACGTTCGGATCCATCTCGGATCCTGTCCACGACCCCTCAGCGTGATCGACTGAGACGATGCCAGACCTCAAGATCTCAAAAACCAACAAAACCCCTCGTTCTTCATCTCTAGACAACGGCAACTCCGTTCCTCCCGGCCGAAATCTGTGCTGCTGAGGTCTGTCAAAGAGCCGGAGAGGTGTAGCTGTCTAACTCGAACACTCAACGCTCGCGGTGTTTGTCTTTTGGGAGAAGCGTCATTAGAGTAAGAATTTGCTGGATTCTGCAGCGATGTAATGTGAAAGTCTGGCCATGAGAGGGTTGAGAGGAAATGATTAAATGGTGTGTTGATGCGACACTGTGGTCGAACGTGCTCTCGGCCTCCATGAGGAATGTCAATCAGGATTCGTTCACATTCTTATACTTCAGCACACTAACCTCCCGAATGACCACCTGAGAGTTTAACAGGATAAAGCTGCTGGGTTTTTGTTTTTGTTTTTTTAAAAAGATGAAATTATAATGTAGGGTTTGGAAATCAAAACTTGAGATGCTTCATTATCAGTAAATAATCATAAGGTATGGGTTTTTTTTTCTGTTATTTAAAATTGGTATCTCAATATTTCAACCTAACATCTAACTTCAAGATATTATCTCATTATTTTGACTTTGTAACTTTTAACTCATTTCAAGATATCTCATTACTTCAACTTACTAATTTGTTATTTCAAGATATTGTCCCATTATTAGGACTTAATATATTATTTAGCTTAATTCACTATTTTGACTTTGTAAATTATCTCATTTTCGATTAGTTCAGATTATCTCATTATTTACTATTTTATTTCTGCATATAGTCTCATTGTTTTTGACTTAAAGTCGTGTTCAACTCATTATTTATCTCATTTTTTCAGTTCATAATTTCAAGATATCTCAATACTTTGACTTACTACTTTCTTTTTTCAAGATAGTGGCATCATTTCAAGCTCACATCTTATTTAAATGTAACTTATTTTTTAAGATACAAGATGATGTTTTCTTATTTTATCTAAAAAGAAAAAAACCCAACATATTAAGTCAACAATATTTGAATGAGATAAGGAGTTAAGTCAAATTTAATGAGATATTAAGTGTAAATATTGAGATAATGAGTCAAAATAATATCTCGCTTTGGTTCAGGGCTTTGGTCGTTCTTCAGTATTGTTGGATCCTGATTTAAGATCAAAGCAGATAATGAGGCACCTGGAGATTTCCACCGCTTCTCTTCAACACTGCTGAGAGCAAAGAGTAAAAGGTGTGAAATGCTGAAAAGGGATCATTAACTGCTGGAATTTGTGTTTATTAAAGCGTAAATGTTTTAAATGCTCCTCACTAATGGTTTTGGTTAGTATCTCTGAAAACACCGGTTTTGTGTTACTTTGTGTTTCAGCGCAAGCTCGTTACTTTAATTAATAATTCATCTCGGTTACCAAACGCTGTAATGAAAATTGCATATTTTATAAGCCCGATCGACCTTAATTAGCAGCCGAAGACAAGCTCGACGAAACGGAAGAAAAATTACAACGATTGTTGTTGGGTTTTTTTTTTTTTTACCTTTTAAGACTACCAGCCCGAACTAGGTGTGAGCGTGACCACATTCCAGACACGACCCATCCTAAACATCTTCAGCTCTCACAGGCACCACGACCATCCCGAGAGCTTACTGAATAAATAAACAAATTCCCTCCTCGCACTCGATTTCAGTCCAGGGGACAGAAAACAGACTAAGCCGTGAGGTCAAAGGTCACCCCCAGCTTTAATTATGTGATTCCCACGTGGACAGGAGGGTGATTATTCTAAAGCTTTCGACATCTTTCTTCTCACTGACAAAGAAGTAAAAACAGTATAGAAGCACGGCCCCGCGTTCCCCGCTCCACCCCGCCCCTTTACACGGCTTGTCAGAAAGCATAAAGTTTATAAACAAGGACGGATGGGGTCAAAGGTCATCCGGAGTGTGAGGAGCAGAGAGACAGAGTGTCTGTTACTCTTTCGCTGATGGATACCACTCAGCGAAGACAAGTGGCGCGCTGAAAGCCGAGCGGGCCACACAAGGACGAAGTCCTCTTAAAAGAAAGTTTCGCGGCGTCGGCGTGCGACTCCATCTAAAGTCGATCACCATGTAAAAATAACACGCTCAGACGTGACACATCTCCGCACTGTCCCACTCGCAACTTTCTTCCCCCCGAGGCCGTGGATAAAAACATTCCAGCATCTCGGAGAAAACGAGAGAGAATGGGAAAACGTTCATACGGATGTCTGGAGTCTGCTTTACGTAACGTGCAAATCATTCTCAAAGCTTGAATTTGAACACGAGCGAGTCTTTAACGGGTTAGAATTGTTACCGTTTTGGGATGTGTGATGTAACAAGCGTTACGCAAGAGCGTACGTTTATCGCGACGTTTTATACGGCTTTTCAAAAAGAAACGCCGCTGAATTCTCGATTCTGATTGGTCGGAATCAGCCCTGAGAGTAGTGCTAAAAAATACTCATTTTTACTGCACTTGTTTTAATACACAATCGTATGGAACTATGGTTTCCATGACAACCTGGTTATTGTCTTATTTAACTTGGAGAGAGAAAACAGTTCCGTAATGAGGGAACAACAGTCGATAGGAACCAACTTGTTTCGCGGCTGTTCTACACCGTTAAACGTAAGTGTTAATGGATAGAAATTATGTTCGTTGATAAATAAATAATAGTAACTGGTCATGTCGGGGAATTAAAGACTTCAGAAATGAAATGTGCAGGACCGTGTCGGATTTTGATTTTGCCTTGAGAATCTGGAATCTGTGCTGTTTTGACATGAATTAGACTGGTGGCAAATTTCCCAGGAAAAAAGCGAAGAAGGTTCAGTGTTTCAATTCCGTAGATTAAAGGACAGAACGCCTTTTTTTTTTCTTTCCCTCCACCTCCTCCTCCACGGTGTTCTTCTCTCGACATGTTTCCGTCTTGGATACAGGAGCAGCTTGGCATGGCTTCGAGTCGGTTGGCGTCACGGGATCAGAGGCCAGATGGATTAAGTTGAAAGGCATGGCGCTGTTTAAAAAAACAAAAAAAAAAAGCAAAACCAAAAAAACCCCAAAGCTCAGTCCGGTCCTGTTTTTGTGTTGCTCAGTGTTTCACATCCGCCGGTCCGCTGCTCCGGGCAAGCCGTGCCATCCAATCAGATTTAAGCAGCACAGATCACTTCCTGTTATGATCTCATTTCTAAGTTGCTTTACCTAAAATTATGTGTCTGTGAAGTGAAGATGTTATGTTCTGCCATCTTTCAAACTTTTCATATGATATAATACTGATATTGTGATAAAATATGTCACGACGTGAAATATTGTAGATATCTTTTCAAAAAATAAATAGCGAAATATCATTTCGAACCGGTTATATGCTGTGTGCTTAACAATTAAAAACTGTAAAATAAAATTCTTGGTGTTAAATTTTACAAATGAATTTAGTATAAAATGTATTATTTAGGTAAATAATAATGTGTTATTACATACATATACGTACATCTATACGCATAATGCAACACTGGTGGAAGTTGGTGAGCAATCGTGTATCTCGTGACTCGTATCGCGCCTTCAGGTATTGTGATGCGATATTTTTGACCATATCGCTTAAACCCAAGATTGCATCTGCCACCTGGAAACAGGAATAGAGTAGAAGAGCCGGCGAATTCCATGATATAATATCGATATTGTATGAAATCATGTCATGATACACTTGTCACAGATGTGGTGATGTGATTTTATAATTGTTAATGTTTTTGTAATTGCAAAAAGATTGGATGCACTGATTTAATGTCTGTTGAAACTTTATTTACTTATTTATTAATACAGAATTTTATATTCTTCCATCTCCGTGTCCAGTAATTGATGAGATTCGACATATTCAATAAAAGTATCCTTCCAGTTTTCTAGTGTAAGGCGACTTTGCTGGACCTGATAAATACAACGCATCACAGAAATGACTTCATGCATCGCGGGTGTGTTTCGATGGCATCGTCCTCCCCATGGTTTTTCTCTCGGCTCTGGTTTGAGGAAGGAGAAGCTGAATCTGGCTCCTTATGTAGTAATAAAGTCTGTAACTTAAACCCAAGGCTAAAAGCCATAATAACGGGCTTATTTCACATTTGCATTTTTACATAGCATTTTACTATTTTTGCTCAGGAAAAAATAAATTGTTGGTCAATTTAAGTCCATCCATCACTTTTTTTTGCAAGTCTGGTTAAGGAAAGTTAAACATTTCTGGGGAAAGAAGTACACATACGGAGCCGAACCTCTGGATCCAAAGGCATTTTTCTTTATATGAAATTTATTGTTCTTTTTATTTCCGATTCAAGATGGCTTTGAGACGAACAAAAGAATATTGAATTCAGTGCATAGTCATATCAAGTTGTAATATCTGGATTTAAATAAAGAATTGCCTAGGAGTGCAGACGTCAGGACACCCCGTATAGGACTATTCTGTTGTCACACTACTATCATTTTTCTGCGCACTGACGCAGCGTGACACTCGGCACACCTGCACAGGCTGGACGATGACGGCTCAGAGGAAGTTTTAATCGCCAACATTTTGATCATTGAGCCAGTTAAAGAACAAAGAGCTTTAGTGAAACACTTGTACAATACATGCTAATAATACATGCTAATAACGCACTCTAATCATACACTATACATGTTAATAATACATGCTAATAATACATTTAATAATACATGCTAATTATACACACTAAGAATACATGCTATTAAAACAAGATATAAATACACGCTAATGATACATGCTAATAATACAAGATATAAATTCATGTTAATAATACATACTAATGAAACAAGCTAATAATACAAGATAATGCTACAAGATATAAATACACGCTAATACATGCTAATGGTACACGCTATTGAAACATGCTAATAATACAAGATAAAAACACACTAATGAAACACGCTGATAATACATGCTAATAATAACGCTAATAATACAATATATAAATACATGCTAGTAATAGATGCTAATAAAACACATTAATAATACACACTTATTATGCAGTTTAATAATGTACGCTAATACAAAACTGTGTACACCTGTTCATATCATGGATCTTGTAAATGTATCGTATAATCTGATAAAACCACAGTAATGTCTCGTGCTCTTGTTCTTTTCCAGCTGATTCACACAGAATGGTGTGTATTTTGGGTGTGTCGTAACGTGTTGTGGTTGTTAAACGTGGTTTAGAGAGACGGATGCGTTTACACTCCTGCGCGCCGAAGCCGAAATGCATCTCAGACACCCTAAAGTGGTTTGAGAGAAGATCTCGCCTAATCTCATCATGCCTTAAATGCGATCCGAGTGCTTTTACGGATTTACGGAGTGCGTTAGACTGGACGAGACCGGGTGTAAACAGTGGCGTGGAGTCATTTCTACTGAGAGTCGATTTAAAATATTACATCTAAAATAAATAAAAATCAAAAGGTTTAAACAAATAAATAAATGATGCCCCTGTCTTCATCACAGCAGCACAGATTCGTGGCAAGTTATTGCTGGAAAGCAGTTTTTGGAAGTAACTCGTGCCCAAATCCTCCCAGCACCTTTTCAAGCAAGCAGACAGTTCTGTCTCGTTTGCCGGACGCTCATTCCGAACTCGTCGGTCCGGCTCGTCCCGCACGGCTCAGTGGGAGTAGGATCTGGGGAGTGGAGGGAGGCCGAGCAAAATATTTGCTTTTCTTTTATTACACTGGATCTAATTCTGGCACAAGTTTGAATCCTGCTGAAGAACGACATTTTGCCCAATGACACGTAACGCAGAAGGAATTGTGTGAACTGACTGATGCACTTCTTTTTTTCATGATCCCTTTCATTTGGACCAAGTCTCCCGATCTTTCTCAAAACTCCTCCATACCGTCACCGATCCACCTCCAGGTTTCGCTGTAGGAGCAACACATTCTGCTCGCCCGCATCCCCTATCCGCCGCCAACATGAACTGAAACGCTGACTTGTGCTACAGTACAGCAGAAGGTTGAACGGAGGCGCTGACGGCGCAGTACACTTCTCACACACTGATCTGGGACGAGGCAGACAGACGGCCATCGTTTGGTTCAGTAAGACGCGATTGACGCCATCAGGTTCTGCCGTTAGTAAGTAGAATTCCAGCACAAAACGTTTGACAAAGCAGGGTATTGCTTATTTTATTTTAAAAATAATACAAAAAAAAAATCTGAGGGTGAGCCTAAACCTCTGGCCTGTAGCGTGTATATATTTATGAAATATTAATATGACTTGAACAATATCTGGATTGTTTAATAAATAAAATAAGTAAAAAGTTACTTACATTTAAAATATACTTACTGACCATCGTATCTGTAAACAAACACACAAACAAATAGCTAATTAAATGCAAAAAGAATTACTTAGAAATATTTATATTAATGTAAAAAAAATATTTTCTAAATATTATGTAAATGGAGAAAATACATGATTTTTTAAAGTTATATGTTAACTTGTTTTATTTTATTATTGAGATATATATATATATATATATATATATATATATATATATATATATATATATATA
>JAQQZX010000003.1:1835285-1857755 GCA_030068355.1 Notoglanidium maculatum
GACCGAGCACAAACACGACCAGTGACGGTGTAATGTGGAGCGGTTAGTGTAGCAGGTACGTAGCACAGGAGGATTACAACCACGGCAAGGTTTAGCACAGCTTTAAAATTCAGCTTCGTATTGGACTCCGATGTGTGGAAATATTTAATATAACCGAGAAATAACTCTGTGCACGTATTCCTGTGCTCGGAAAAATGTGGCTACATATCTATACACGGATTATATCCAGAACTCGACCTGACTTAACAGAATACTGCTTCAGAGCTCAACATGGACGTAGATGGCGATCCGTCTAGTGGCCATCAGGGGCCCGTAGCGTACTTCCATTCACACTCCGTTTCTTTTTCTGTGCTAAATAATAAGTATGATCCTCCATTTGTCAAAATTTGGCTTGTCAAACTTGTGCTCCAGCTCCAGCAAACACTGATTCCTCTTCTTTCTTCTTCCTCGTCTTCAATTCTTGAATAGCTTCCTTCCAGATTCACGCTGCCGCTTGTAAAAGCATGAAACGCAGAATGCGCTCTCTAGAGGTTTGTCCGTTCTGGGCTACTGTAGCGGCGCAACATGGCGGCTCCGTAGAGGTGGACCCGCTCCTTATGTAGATATAAAGGGAGCTTACGAAAACACAACAATTCGTAGTTACGGATAATTATACGCCAATGAGGACATACTTATGTATTCCATGAGTATATTATGGAATATATCCTCCATTTCTGCTAATAGACACCCTTAAAATCCTACATAGTGGAGCTTTAACACAGAAAACAATAGAATTGTGAAGTTTGCTTCAGGAGCAGGTGTCTATTTAACATTAATGGACGTCCAGCGTCAGCGCTTTGTAACCATCAGAAGTTTCCCGACACTTTGTGGTTTCTCAGTAACATGACAAGCTGCAGGGTTTTTTTGTTATTTTTTTCTGATTAACCTAAAGAGAACAGAGAGAGGGGTGAGGGAATGACATGAGAAAGAGAACAGGAAGTAACCGGTTTCATGGACATCCCATTACAATGTAGCTACAAATGGATAAAATGATTTTCTTTAGTGAATTAAAAAAACGAATTGCTGATGAATTGCTCTGGTGTGAGACAGATGAAATAATGAGAGAGACGTAATAATCGACAGTGACTCTGCTTCATCACAACACTTCGTCACTGATTCGTTTCCTACACAGTGTTTTACTCCTCTTGTACCACAGCTTACAGGAGCTATAAACGCTCAGTGTGTTTCTTTAGCTTACTTTTTGGATTGTGATTCAAGAAACACTGAAATGTAAAACAAGTATTGTGTCAAAATGCCTGGCTGATATAACGTAATCATTATAAGTTATGGAAAATGATGCTAGTTAGGCTAAATTAGGCAGCTTTATTGCTTAAAAAAAAAAAAAACCTCCTGGTCTAATTTTCAAGGCCTTTCATGAAGCATTACAGAATTAATTCTGCTTAATGACACATGGAGTGAAACTTTCCTTGTGTTTCTGTTGGACCGGTTTTGGATTTTACGAACATCTCCTGCATATTTGCACCATCACTTCTAATCAAAGCTTTCTTTTGTTTGGGTTTTGGTACGAGAGGAAGTGGCCCCTGAGAGGCAGAGCTCCTCCTCCTCCTCCTCCTCCTCCTCCTCCAGTCTCGGAGCCCTGGTGCAGCTCATCGCTGATCGATTTAGACTGTGCCAAAGCAAACCCTCCGCTTCTCAATCCACTGTACGGCTTCACTATTGACCAGACACGCTTACAGCTACCACACACACATTTACATGTGCCTGCATGAGGAATGCTGAACAGAGGGATAGAGGACAGGCCAAGCAGAGTCTCGGTGCTAGCTGCGAGGACACCGGAGGCCGTGCTGGGCCAGGAGCGGGGCGGCTCTGCCATAAGCCGAACTCCTGCTGGAATGCTTTCCATATAAAAGCGTTGGGGGCAGAGGGGGGCATCGACCAGCCGTGCTGACGCTCCCATACGCTCCTAATCCCTTCATTAACTACAGCAGGAGAACGGCCACAGATGGTGTCCAGGCAGAGGGACAGTAAACAAAACATACAGCCTTCCAACAGGGCTGGACGCTGAATGGCATCACGACATGCTTTCCTAAGGATCACATTCTCCAGCAAAATACTGGTTATAAAATGATCAACCTGATATTAAAAATCTCCGTTTCCTTCTCAGGTTCGTGCACGCTGACGCCTTCAATTCCGGTCGAAAGAAGCGATTGTTGGTTTTATATCTCTTTCTTTCCTAGAAAACGTCCTTCTGGGCTCGAGGGACGTGCGATATGGACCAAATCTTCGACCATCTTTACAGCATAACGCCATGACTGCTTTTTGGCAGCGCTGTGATGTAAACACCAAAGAAAAACACCTTATCTTTTCTCCTTTTAGACATGACCTTGAACAAAACTATCACAAATGAGAACAGGAAGAAAACATAACGCTGGGAACAACAAAAGTCTATTTCAAATTTCATGAATCCAAGCGACAGGAGCACCTCACCTCCCTTTACAGGTTCCTCGTCTTTTAATTGTGCTGATGTGTTCTGCTGTTCTGTGCCGGAGCGTTGTACCACCTGTAGCTCCTAGCGCCGAAGTCTGGATTTTGCAACACTGGTGATATAGAAGATGTAAAAAGTTACACGAATTTAATCAGTCAAGTTCCTAAGGTGCTTTAATTTAGTATAACACCACTGGGTTTCACTGTGTGTATCACTCCGCTCCGCTCGTCTGAGTCCTGCACGTAAAATTCCACTTCCTAGTTGGAAACGGTTACTACGGTAATATACGCGACATCAGCGGAGGACGAAGGACACTTTTTTTTTTTTCTAGGAATATAACTTTTCACTTAAAATATGAACGCTCGTCAGACGAAGATAAAAAGGGACGCCAGCTTTACACAGAAGCACCTTTAACGGGAACGTACAAATCGACGTGCGCTAGCTAGCCGACGTGCCGCGAAGTGAGTGTAGCTGCTTCGGGATCTGTTTCCACTAGCGGGGTAAAAATAAACAGGACATTTGGTCATATTGTGTGTGAAATGTCACTTGATATTAAGTTCTCGTTTATAGAACTGATAGTTTACACATGTGATGGTGTTTATTCCGAGCAGCACATGGCATCAACCAACACAGACACTGTATCTACATATAGCTGTACGAGTAGCACAAAAATCATGAAAGAGACTGCCTAGCTGTGAGAGTCTTTAGTGTATTGGGTTGTTTGGGTGTAATATTTCAAATTTTGTATCTAATCATTTGACTTAAAAGGTGCCAATAATTATGTAGTTGGATTTGAATCGACAGAAGAGCTATAATGCTTATATGTGAGCCCATTAGCAACGATTTCCCCTTGAAGGAGCAGCTCCATATCTCATTCATGCTCGGTTATCTTATCCTCATGTTTTAAAGGCCCGGGCTGAGGGAGAGGAGAGGTATGGTAATGATTTCAGAGTTTGGCCCACATGGAGCTCACTTTGTGCTCCTTTTTTCCAGTGGACTGTCCGTGTTGTGGTGCTTTGATGTTGCTTGGTTCCTGATTGCTCTGAGGCAGGACATGCATAGCACACATAGCGATGGCAGATGGACCAGGCTGTGTGTTCGCGGTCCCGCTTTTGGCTCGTCGTCTGAGCCGGTGCTGAAAGACGGAGAGAGGGCCTGATGGGGCTTCATGCACACGTTCCTCTGGACAGTTGCCGACTGGGTTTAGGTCTACACACAAGCAGATGCCGAGTGCTGTCGGCCGTGAGCGTGTCTGTCGTATGCCATGTTCAACGGGATCACAGTTGAGATTAAACATCGAGTGGCTTTGATGAGATTGTCACGGAGCGGCTTTACAGAAATCCCGATGTAGATTTAGATCCCTAATGAGTGAGCCAGAGGCCCGATTTCTTTCAGATGGGGTTCGAATAAACGTTTTTGGTATTCCTCGACTCAATAAGACGGGGGCATCGCAGAACATTTGATCCGTCTTGGTTTGTTTCCCTGCTTTCCAAGATGGCCATGAAAGACACACAAGTCGTGTTCTTTACACCATTAGATGGTTACATTTAAATGAAGTGCGGTGGAGTGGAGTTGCAGTGGGATTTCTTTCACTTCTCTACAGATGCAAGTGAAGTAAAGTTTTTTTTATCCGTCGTTGTCGAATAACGACGTCGTCAAGAAAAACGTCCACTCGCTCAGCCTCGTCTGTGGATGTTTTTTCTCACCTATCCAGCGATAAACTGATAAAATCCTCATACTGCATTTCATGTTGAACGTGTTTGATCACTTGTGATGTTGGACGATACTCCTCCACTTGAAATTTTTCAAGAAGATATTTTGCTTACATTTGTAACCATGAAAAGCATGGTGTCCCGGTTTACACTTCGCTTTAAAATGCGTTCTGATCACAAGTGGACAGCACTAAATACTGGTGTAAATGACCACCAAGACGCAGTCACTCAAACAAAAATGCTCTGGGACACATTTGACCACGTACGTGGCTGTTGTAATGTAAACGGTAACGCGTCCCGATGCGCTCCTGTCCAGGAAAACACATCACACGTGCAGGACATGGTGGTTGTTTTTGTGAAAGCGAACACTTGAGAAAAAAGGAGAGGCGCACTGAGGTACGTGGTTGGAGTGCAAGAAAATAATGAAGGTACGTTTCACATAGCACAGTTTTGAACCTAACCGTGTATGGGGCACTTTGAGGCTCTAGGCTGGACGTCTTGGAGGCGCGTGATGGACACCGAAAGTGGTGATGTGTCTCGGCCGTCCACTTGTGACCCAATCGTCCAAGACGCATTTTAAAACCAGGTGTAAACAGCCGCCCAGATCACTGCTATTTTGCGTGATGTGTTTGTTAGCGCAGCAGTCCTGGCATGAGCAGCAGGATGAGTCTTTCTGAACACCGAAACAACTTTAGCACAAAGACAATCACAGCTGAATTATGCTGTGTGGACGTTGTATTAAATTTTCCATCAACTTAGCATCTCATTACAAGCTACGCAGTCGGGAGGAATTGTGGTCGATCCCCTCCAGGGCATTCCTCCAACCTGCAATAACTGCTCAGCTGTCACGCCTTGCGTCTCTCCATCCAGCCTTCACCGCAGCTCCAGTCGCTCGGCTCTCGGCCCGCCCGACGCGTCGTCGCATGCTAGTTTGATCCGGGGCGCAGGAGAGAGTGGAGGCGAGAGAAACGGAGCATCAAATTGACTGAGTGAATTGCAGTCGGAGGCTGATGTGAGGTTATTAGCTGTCTGAATGGGAGACGCGTAATGGGGGTTGACATCCTCTTGAACACGGGGACCCCTGGGACTGAAGGGAGTTAACTGGATTTCATCAGGAGGAGGTAGACTGCATTCAGAGAGAGAGGAGAGACAGAAAACCTCTTCCAACTTTATTACCCGCCGAGAAACAGAATAGATCACAAGAGCGGAAAAATTTAGTGCTCGATCCAAGCGAGGAGACGTCCGTGAGGATAATCGAGGACAATTTGGCATTTTTTTTTTTTCTGATAGATTGAGAAAATGCCGATGGATCTTCGTCGCCCCTCTTTCTCCGAGCGGTCGGCGCTCTTGCTGAATTTTGCCTCTCATGAACCGTGCTGAGTGAGTTATGGATCTGTTCTGTGTGTGTTGGCACAAGAGACGAGAGACTTGACCAGAGCTAAATCCAGAGCTGAATCTGAGAGCCCCACAGCCAGAGCATGTGGAAATGCGGGCCAAGATTGCATTGCGGTGAAAGTTCTGGTGCGTTCTGAGAGCAGCGCACGATGTGAGCTTGAAATTGTTTAATTCAATAAATGATGTACCGCTATCAAAGTTACATTTTTTCCCCCTGGAAATAGTTTCTCTGTGCTGACAAAAAGCCCACACAGTCTGTCTTTACTCACAACTAGCAATGATGGTTTATCAATAACAATAACAGTGGAAATACACCACCACGTGGTAAAAATAATTATTGACAGGGTGGTGATGAAGCAGTTACTCTTACTGATGAGTTTCCTATAACAGCAAGGGTTTTATTCCTCTTACGTCACTGCAATTTACCAACAACGTGCAATTACAAGAGATTTTAATTTATTACAATGGGACATTGTACTGTTTATCTGTTCATAGGAACATTGAGCTCTGGAACGTCCATCAAACAAGTTAGTTCCTGTTGTCACTCAGCAGCCGTTCTCTCACCAGCAACTTTTGAAGTTAATAAGACAAAAGAAATCCTAGACAGCTTGATAAAGCTGTTACCGCAAAACCGCAAAGTGTAACCTCCTCAGCTCTACCTCGGACTGTTACAAAGCACCGACACTGGAGACTCCTTCCATCAGTGTTAAACGAGGACCTGCGCCCACCAAGTGAGTCTTTTTTGGCCTTGGGTTCCGTGCAGTTCAGTGTTGACGTCGTTCAACGTCCTTGGTTCCGAAACACCCTCAGAGGTGACACCCTCACCTTATTTTCAGTTGAAAACAGTCAGAGGAATAGAGGACAGGCCAAGCAGAGCTCATCAGTGTCGCGTCTCTCTCATCGACCAATCAAAATCAAGAAGTGGGTATGACTTATGATATCCGCACTGTCTGCTTTCTTACCCAGTTCATCTCAGGCACCCGGATGCTTCTTTTCAAAGGTATATCAACTCCCATGCCCAGAGCCGCTGCCAGTGCAACAGGACGGGAATTCTTTCCATCGTTTCGGCTGAAGTTTCTAAAGTACATCGAGATGCGATGCTCACAACGAAGCAATGCGCCGTTGCTTGATGTTTTTTGTAACGTAGCAACAGTAAGTGCTTCAGAGAAGCGCTCTGAAAATAAGGTCATGGGTGCTGCCACAGGCCCTAAACACCAAAAACTTCATCAGTGCTCCTTTTCTTAAGGAATCGGAGCATAAGCCCTCCTCAGGGAAATGTTTGCAGTGTGCTTTCGTCTGTCTCCGTCAGTCCTCTACACGTCTCCTGTGACTCTGACAGCTGTGCTTTCGTCAGTCTCGACTCCGAGGATGACTCATCTGTTGATGAAGAGCGAAAGGGTGTATAGCTCAGTCAGCTCAGCGGTGTCGGCTGAGAGCTTTAAGGGCCCGGCTTTGATGTGGTCTGTAGCGATGAAGGCCTGCTGGTGTTTAAGCGTTCTCCGCAGGGACCTGATGAGCTTCAGAACGTTTCTGTTTACGAGTGTGTCGAGCCAGAAGTGAAGAGATTCAGCATCAAGCTAAGATGCCAGCAGCTGGTGCGCATTTTAGAGTTTTTATTTTTTTGGTTTACATTTTTGTAGAAAAACTGGCCTGGTCTTGGGGGTTTTTTGTGTGTGTTTATCATCATCGCTCAACTCTAATACCTGCAGCTTTTGCTTCAATCGATAAGGTTCACCTGGCGAAAGGTTAAGTGTGCTAACAGCAGACTGATGAATAGAATTCCCGGCTAATGGCTAAGGAAATACCGCTTTAACACTTGTCAGAGGGAAAGAGTGATTAGCCTAAGCCTGAGCTGAGATAACCCTGTTTGTACGGTCCTGCCCTCAACCTGAGACAGTGACTGAGTGGACGGCTTGTACAGGGCGATGTTCCGTCCAGGCCCCCCGAATAATATTTCTTTTAGCGCCACCGTGTTTCTTTAGCGTCTGCGTGCCCTCTTCAGAAGATGGTATCGACTCTGAGGATCTGGGTTTCTCCAGAACGTTCTGATGATAAGCTGATTTTCATTTCATAGATGTCTGAATGGCAAGAACAGGAAGCAGGTCCTCTGGAGAGCACAATGAGATTGGGCACTTGATGATGATGAAATTAAAGAACGTGTGTAATCGTTGATGTATAAGGAGACGTTTATGTAACGTTTATGGAAGGAGTCTCCATTGTCAACGCTTTGTAACACACTGACGTTAGGCTGTAACATCTTTAGGCCGGAGTAGTTTTTTCAATTTCTCAAGAACGTGACAAGTTTTTTTTTAAACTTATTGACTTGAAGAGAGAAGAAAAACGAGAGGCTGGTGCAGGAGCAACTGTTTATAGAAGCCAGACCTGAACAGGAGCGAGAACAGGAACTAACTTGTTGTCGAGGACGTGGACACTACAGGATGTGCTACTGATGTGATATTGGAAAATAATCAGCTTCGGTGTGGTAGCTATGACCGTTTTTATTTCTGCAGAATGTGTGCGCACAGTCTTTTAATAACGAACACAACCATGCTAACCCAATTGCAAAAATAAATAATCTTTTATCGTCCTGAAAATCTGACTGAGACAGATTATGAAGAAAATGTGGGACGAAAATCCTAAATGGTTTTTGGTACAGCTAGCTAGTGCATGCATGTGATTAATATGTGAATGCACTCGACATATACTGGCCACGCCCACTTTGTATACATATAGCAGAACCAAATAGCTAAAGCTGAAGAATAGGTGTAGATCTTTAAGCTGGACTGTTTTTTGGCGCCAGAGAGAGAGAGATAAACAGCAGAAAATGAGACAGAGACGCTCTGGATCGTATCATATGAAGCTATCCCTTTTCTGCGTTATTGATTTTCATCTCTCACTCCATCTCTTTTGCTTCACGGCTAATCCATCGTTCGGGTTTGACCCAAGACGAGCGCTGTCCTGGTACGCCGAAGCTCTCTTTCTCTTCCTCCTCCCTCCTTCCCTCCATCTCTTTGTTCTTCTATCCCAAACTCGGCCGCATTATAAGCAAGCGCCCGAGTTTCTCCTGGGCCTCGGATCAAGGTGGATCCTGTTACTGCCGAGAAGGAAAGGACGGGAAACTCGGTGTCACCAGATACTGCTGAAATCCAATCTGTATGACTTGTCCTCCAGCCGCGTTCCTCATCCAAGTAGCCGACACAAAATGATAGGATGTACTGCAGGGAGCGTTCCTTTCTGAAATGTTAACATTCCATCTGCTTTTGTTGCTCGACCCTATCATGTTGTTGAATTAAAAAACGTCTACAGGTACAAGATAAGATAGTTTCTGTTTTCGTTGTAAACAAGTCTTCATTTCTTCGCCCTTTGGTTACAGGGGTTCTGGCTGAAGGCTCGTACGAGTCTGCGTGCAACCTGTGAGAGAAAACAAAACACTTGTGTCTTCATATGAAATGCATTAGCTTCTCTCGTAGGCTCCATACCAACACCAGGGTTGAGGGAACTGGTTCCAGCCGAGGCTTTCTTTGCCTTACGTGTTTTTCTTTTGGTTTGTTTATTTGTTTTTAAGTTGACTCAAACACTAATTTGACATGATGGTACCAAAACTTTTGCTGCGTTCCGATGCAGGAAGTCAGAGCTCCGTCAGCATGATGTCATTTCCTTCCCCTGTGCATTTGTGTATACAGGATTAATAAGCGAACCTGCCTGTATGTTGATGGATCTAAACTAAATACTTGTTTATAACTCATTTAAAGGTAAGAACTACTTGGTTTACATTGTTCGACGCCATGTTGTTTTGACGTCACGTGTCGAGCTCGGGGTTGAGGACACCATCCCAAGTTCCTGAGTCGGAATTCCGAGTCTTTCTTTCTTTGAGGTCAGAAATTCCGAGCTGCAACTTTTAGTTGAACGCAGCATAAAAAGGTGCTGGTTTTGGTGGGTGGGGCTAGAAATGAAGAACCCTAATTGGTTGTTATGACATCAACCCTGGTTCCTTAGGTTTCTGGGCTCCTGAACCATTCCTGTAGTGATCTGGTTCACTTTGCTAGGATGCTGACACCGACACCTTAATTTTTAAAAAGCTAAGCATGTCCTTTGGCCATATGTCTATTTGTCTATGTGAACATGAAGAGCTGACAGTTAGGAGCAAAGCTGAGCTGAAAGAGGAGGAAAGGAGGCTCATTAACTCCAGCAGGGAGACAGATGTAGAGTATTTCAGTACTGCTTTCCAAAGTCCATCATACACACTTTCACACACATAGAGAGAGCATTCCTTGACCATTTCCTCAGAGATGACTCTACGTTGACGAGCATGTGTGGAATCAAAGTCTCTGCGCTTGACTAGCTTGGTCTGACCACAGAGAGATTAATCATTTTTTCGTTCTCTTTCTTTCCTAATTTCTCTCAAGTCTTGCTTCATGAAAGTCTGTATTTCGTCATATGATGATCTCTGGAGGGGAAAAAAATAGGTAGACACTGTCCTCTAATCTGCTTCACTCTGTAATCAGCAGTGCTTTAATGGTTACTGGTTGCGATCACGCCCTTTTCACTAACGCTAATGTTATGCAGGTTTTTCGGAGGGTGGGGGAGGTAAGTGAGAACGGCATTCAATCGTTCATCCACCTACATCACATCAACATATTTTTAGTGTGTGATTAATCGAGCCTGAATCTGGTAACTCTGTAGCTCACATTCATCACACCTCTTGGTTTCCTCATGGGATTACAAGTCTTTCCAGGTCCAATATGGCGGACATGTGGGAACTTACTGCTGCTATTTTATTTATAAAGCAATAAGAGTGCTAATTAGAAGACTTCTGTTAAGACATCATTCATATAATTGAGGGTCTTGGTGCCATCAAGAACTCGTGTTTTCTGAACCCTATACGTTTCTGAAAATTCTTCTACAAATTAAGAATTAAAAAGTAACTGGAATAATTTATGGAAAGAAAGAAAAAAAAGAAAGAATCTCACCAAACTCTTATCAGTAGGAATACAAACCCACTCTTTCATATCACCAGCGAACCATCCAACGTGACAAAAGCAATTAACGTTCCACCAGAGCTGCCTTTGACCCACAGATAAAGATATGCAGGGCTCTGATTTGGAGAATTCCAGAGCCGGGGCCGGATCACAGGCTGCTCTTATTGGCGGTGTCAGGCCTCGACACGGAGCGCTGCCACTGGAATTCCTAATGAGGAGAAGACCGCATTTTCCACACAGCCTGTTCCTCAGGGCGAGTGCGCTCTCCACACCCTGTGACTCTAATCAGGCTCAGTGATGAGTGAGAAGGGACTGATGAAGAGTTAGTGTGGATTTGGAATATGACCTTTGGGTAGATCATTTGTTTGATGTTAAACAGTACCAGTCAGAATTTGTTTCTCGTGATCCTAAAGACATTTTGGACTATTTGGTCCATTTGGTATATCTGGATGCCCCGAAACAAGAACTTACTAAATTCGGTTAAAATTAGCCAATCACAGCTGAGCATGTAGGAACCTTGCCTCCTTTGACAGACATATGGAGATATTGTGTGTTCACATGCACAAAATAATTTGATACCCGCACAAAAGATTTTAATGCTAATTTGATCAACCTGTTTTCACACACACTTCAGCACTCTTCACTTCAGACCTGTAAAGCACCTGGTCTTGTCAAATGTATGTGCTTCTACAGTCGCTTTTTAAAGACCTCTTCAGACCTCTGCATAAAAGACGGTAGTCAACTCTGCTCTGATATGCAAATCTGCAGCCTCATCCATGTTATATGTCTGGATATGTGGGGTCTGTGGTGGCTAAGTGGTTAAGAAATTGGACTAGTGATCGGAAGGTCGTGAGTTCAAATCCCAGCACTGCCAAGCTGCCACAGCTGGGCCCTTGAGCAAGGCCCTTAACCTTCACTGCTCACTTGTATAAAAAAAAAAAAAGATGTATGTAAGTCGCTTTGGATAAGGGCGTCTGCCGAATGACATAAATGTAAATGTAAATGGATATATTTCCAGTGGAGCCATCGTATTCCTACACTGGCTGTGTTTTTTCACTATTGAATTTTCTGCCATTTACTCTCTCTTAAGATGTATGGCACTGTTTAGCGCAGATTTCCGCTTAGCCCAAATGTCAAAAGCCAAATTTTTTATGCAGTATCTTGCAACGTTAACGAAAATGTAACTGAATTCCTTGCACCTCTCTGCGAGTCAGATCCTCCCCAACATGTAATGGCTACTTGCTTGGCCCATGCTACACCCTTCCACCAAATTTCATGGAAATCGGGCTGGTAGTTTTCCGCACCGAAAACATGACCTCCTTGGCGGAGGTAATAAGGACTTGATGAAAAATCCTAAAAGCTTTATATGCAAAGGAATACCCACAGACCCACTAATTATCGCTGCACATGGTTGATGTTTTTGTTTGTTTGTTTACCCTGAAAGTAATCTGTCTAATTCAATATCTAGCAAATATGTACCATATGTATTTATTTACTTATTGGAGTACTTGGAGATTTCTGTCCTTGCACTTTCCACCCACAGAAACTCAAAGCAGTTAAACTGTCGATCCAGAACATCGCATCATGTGTAGTTTTGTAAACATTTTGTATTTCTAAAAACTGGTCAATATGAATAAAAACTGATGAATAGAGGTGTCGATCCTTGCACTGTATGCCAAGGATTTCTCAAGTGTGACTGAGTTAAAGTTATTAAGTGTGAGTGTGAGGCGCGTGGACTCACAACCACACACTGAAAATCCTTCATCCCGTCACCTTTGATTCACATCCTCATCCACTGTTATGACCAGAGACTAATAAAGAACACTTTTATTTATCTCGCATTCATGCCGATCTTTAGAAATAGCTCAGTGTTTACATCGCTGTTGTCACAGTGTTTAAACCGAATGCTTAACAGTTAGCTGGAGGAAATAGCAAGATTCAAAACAGTCTAAACAAGCTGAAATAAACAGCTGCGTACGAGCGTGCCGACATGAACAGCTACAGAAGAAAAAACACGCTTTAACAATAATTACAGCCAAAATGTAATTAAAAACTGTAGACAAACAAGCTTCAAATCAACAAGACAGATGAAGGGAAAAAAACGGACTCAAGATTAAGAAAGCTTAACCACAGGCAAAAACCATCTCAAGGAAAAGAACTACAGACAAAACCTGCTTACGCAATTACAGACGAAATGTACTTAAAAACAATTACAGACAAAACAAACAAAGAACTACAGACAAAATGACTTTAAATCAGCTACAGACTAAAACACACTAGAAAAAAAAACTGAAGAAAAAACTTCATAAAAATACAGGCAAAGGTGCTTAAAACAATGAAACAAGCTTAAAAAACCAACTGTAAACAAAACAGGTTTAAACGGTTGTAGACAACTAGCTTAAAAACAGCTACAAGCAGAAAAAAAACCAAGTTTCAAAATTCCAGTTTAAATAACAAGCTTGAATGAACTGCAGACAGAACAAGCTTTAAAAAAGTACAGACAAAACAAGCGTAAAAACAACGCAGGCATGACGAGCGATAGAAAAGCATAAAAAAGGATTACTGATGTAACGAGCTGAAATAAATTCCTGCAGACGACTATGGACTAAACAAGCTTTTAAAATGAACTACACACAATATATGAGCTTTAAAACAGACAAAACAAACTAAACAACTACACAGAAACGTGTGCGCGCACGTGTGAGGATGGGTCAGAGGTCACAGGAGCTCGAAGGTCATTGTGTAAAGGTCATGTCGTCATTCCCAAAATGGTGACTAGAATTATTGGATAAACAGGGGTCAGAGGTCATCTTGGAGAGCACAGCGATGTGAAGAGTTCACACTCACCTCTAAGTGAACCGTGTGTGTGTGTGTGTGTGTGTGTGTACGTACTGCTGAGATAAAAACAATAGACTTGCCTAGAATTGTCTTTCATGCATGCACACATACAAGCAAATAAATTTTCAGCCATTATCTTCATTAAAAATGGCACGATCTATGAATATTCGTAAATATGCAAATTAGAAACACCTCCATGTCCTTGGATCGCTATAGCTAGCAGAGCAGTGACCTGCCAGTAAACCTGCATTTGTCTCACGCAATGTTAATCCGTTTAAAAGTAGCCAAGCCTGTAGAAGTATACCGTTACCGTGACAACCAATAAAAAGGGCTAGAACACATTTAGAAGTGAGGCCACATTACTGTTTCATGCGAGTCATGTCATTTTATACAGGAAGTGTGCTTGATTTCTCGTCTTTAATGATCAGATGGAAATGTAGTCCGTTCCAGTTCGGAGGTGTTTAAAGCGGAATTCCTCAGCGCTTACCAAGTGCCTTAACACATTTTTTCAGAAATGTCTTTGCTTCTTTTGACGTGCTTTAATTGACAACACACTGAAGCATTTGCATGTGTGTGTGTGTGTGTGTGTGTGTTGGATCTCGAGCCCTGCTGTGTGATGGATTGGGAAGGCTGGGGTAAAGGCAAGGTCACTTTTTTATGTGGGTGGGATTTGAGATCCTCTTGTTGAACCCCTGCTGCTAATAAGACAGCATGTACACCACTAAACTCTATCATACACACACACACACACACACACACACACACACACACACACACGGTTGCAATCACACACGATCGGATTGCCTATATCCCTGCTCTCCTCCAAGAACATTCCTCCAATCATCTCATATCTATCCCTTTCACTCATATTCAGACTTCCTTCATTAGCATAATCGCCTGAGCCTTTCCTGTTAATCAGAGGTGTCTCAGAGGGGCCTCGTCTGTGTCCACGAGATGAAGACGGCTCAATCTGGCCAATCAGGGCGTGGCTTCAACTGAGGAAACTGTTACGGCTGACTTACAGTTGGTGAAAAACCGAGGAGGGGAAAACAGGCCTTGTGATCTAACCTCCGAACCTGAAGGCATGCTATAACCTGCTAACCTTATACTAGGAGTTCATTAAAACGGCTACTAATTTTTACTAGTAGCTAACAATAAGTGAAAAAAAATGTCAACTAGGTGTTTTATTCTTGTTGTTAAACGGAACATTTAATGAGGGCTTCACTATTTTTATTAAAACAGCAAAGAATACATCCAATCTCACTTAAATTAATGAGAAGCGTCTTTCTGCAGTCTCACAGCTGACAAGACACGCCCATGTCACATGACACGCCCATGTCACATGACACGTCCATGTCACAACACGACACACCCGCTTCAGTACACGACACACCCGCCTCAGTACACGACACACCCGCCTCACAACACGACACACCCGCCTCACAACACCACACCCGCCTCACAACACGACACACCCGCCTCAGTACACGACACACCCGCCTCACAACACGACACACCCGCCTCAGTACACGACACACCCGCTTCAGTACACGACACACCCGCTTCACAACACGACACACCCGCTTCAGTACACGACACACCCGCTTCAGTACACGACACACCCGCCTCACAACATGACACACCCGCCTCAACACGACACACCCGCTTCACAACACGACACCCCCACTTCAGTACACGACACACCCGCTTCACAACACGAAACCCCCACTTCAGTACATGACACCCCCACTTCACAACACGACACACCCACTTCAGTACATGACACTCCCACTTCACAACACGACACACCCACTTCACCCTCTGGGACAACGCATGTTAACAGCTGGAAGTAATACTTGACGTTTTTAACCCTAACCCTATCTTGGCGTAGTGTTCAAGATGGCGGCTCTGCGAAGTGGGCGTGTCATGTAGTAGGCGTGTCTTGTAAGTACTATGTGTTGCACACAGTAGTAGTAGACTTATTTGAAATTATCAGCTACACACAGCCTACAGATTACATTGCCTTGTTTAAGGATGTAACCCATCCTGGAAATTTGTGTGTGAACAACATGGCGGCTCAGCTGAAACCTCTGAAAGCTGAAATCCGGCTCCAGCCTCTTAACCAGCCGAGCAGGATCGGATCGTGATCGTGATCGGCTCAGAGCGAAATGACGCAGAAAAAATGGATTTTATTTACATTTTCTTAAGCTTTAGAAGGTCAACAACAATAAATATGAGCGGAATTTCTTCAGGAATGAAAGAAATGGGATTAAAAACATCTCGTCGCTGCATACAAAGTGAGAAAATCGACTTAGCCATGTAGCTTCTTTCTTTTCCTTCTTTTCATCCCTTCAAATTCAAACATATTAATCCACTAGTCAACTGCTGTACATACATTACAGTCGCTTGTTACTTTTTCTCCAGGGACGCTGAGCAGAGAATAAAAATCCTGCACAAACCTTTTGGTATGGAAAACAAAACACTAGTTGTATTCAGCGGCAGCGAAAGTGTCACGTTCTTTAAAGATTTTCGCATCTCTCCAAAAGAAATCTAGTCATCAAAGCGAAATCTCCTCCATTTTTCGCTGCTCTTCATCTCCTCCGTGTTCACAGAGAGGCTCGGTGTTCTATTCAGGCGATAATTAGGCCTACGGGTGCTGCTGGACTCACCGACACAACTTACTTCTTTCTGTCTTTTCTTTCTTTTTTAATGATCATCTCTATGGAGAGGCATGATGATGTTTCACGTTCTGTAAACCACGTCACGGAGAGTTTCCTTTATTTATTTGTTGATTGATTGATTGATTGATTTATCAGGAACAATACTCAAGTTTGATTATTTCCCCGGAGCCTCGTTTTCATTCCAGGTTCTGTTCATTAATCCTGCGTAAACAGATCCATCTAAAGAGAAGTAAACCTCACCGACTGTAACGCGCGAGAGGAAGAACTCACTAGTTAATGAGCGACTCATCTTCATTCTGCTTTTTTTCCTTTCCTGTCATTTTATTTTCACACCAGATATCTTTTCTCTCTCTCTTTTTCATTATCAGTCTATCTATCATAGAGTTTCCAGAGCTGTTGTGCCAAAGACTCCCACTTATTCCTTTTTTAATCTTTTTTATCTTTCTGATCACTCGTCTAAAGCGAGCCTCACTTTTATCCCTTGTTACTGCGTATTCTGTATATTTTGTAGCTGAAAGGTGTGTGTGTGTGTGTGTGTGTGTGTGTGTGTGTGTGTGTGTGTGTGTGTATGTGTGTAGGATTGGTTCTCTCACTCGCTTTTGAACACACATGAATGATGACTGTATTGATTGCGGAGGCGCTGTCGGCCCTGAGGATGGTTTAATTAGTGTGAGGGCTCCGGGGTTTGACCTTATGACCTTCACTAACTGGCAGAGAGGACTGAAACAGATAGATAGATAGATAGATGCTGTTTCTATTTCTCTATCTCACCGTCTAGCTCTCTCACTCTATTTCTTTGGATTCAATTTTCATTCATTTTCTTTCTTTTTTTTCTTTACATTTGTTTCTTGCTTCATGTTAAGCAATGTGCCATTTTTTCACTCTATTCTCTCTCTCTCTCTGTCTTTTGCTCTCTCTCCCTGTCTCTCTCTCTTTCTCTGTCTCTTTTTCCCCATCTCCATCTGTCTCTTTCTCAGTCTCTCTCTTTGTCCCTTTCTCTCACTGTATCGCTCTAATCTTTGCGTGTCTCTATGTTTCTCTCCTTCTGTCTCCATCTCTCCGTGTCTTTCTCTGTATCCCTCTCTGTTCATCTGTCTATCCTCCGCCCATCTTTGCTCCTCAAAGCCTGAGCCTTCCGTGGAATCTGCTTTTGCTCCAAATCGTGATGACACTCACCTGTTCAGAATCACATCATTATTTCATTTTTGTACAAGTTTGTTTGGAATGTGCTGCGGGCCTGAAATGCAGGGATGGATGTATATTAACAAATGAAATGAAGTTGACCAGACGAAACACGAAATATCTGCGTTTATACTGTCTGAATGAAATAAACATCAGAGTAAATTTTTTTTTATTTGCATTTCCCATACTCTTCCCACTTTTTCTGTTTTGGGGTTATAAAGTCACAATTTATGTAGGCAAGTGAATAATAAATAAACAGTCAGACAGGCGGATAGATGACTCTGTGATGATTGAATAGTATTGATGTGAATAAATTAAACCTGACGTTTGTAGTCAAGTAGCAGAAAAACATAATCCAGACTACAGCAATAAAAAATGCATCAATCTGCACAAAATCAGCTCGACTCGTGAGTCATTTAGAGACTCCCGTCTCATTACCTATACCAGCGCAGCACTTCACGTCTCTTCAAGACAGATTTATCTGCAGTGTTTCTGACACACTGAGGTTTTTATGATGAAGAAAACCTGCAGACACCAGTGGATCAGAAATGGCTTATTTCTACATTCGAATATAGAAACCTAGTTAAATAAATGCCTGCAAAATGTCCAGTCCTCAAGTCACAGGCAAAATCATTTAAAAGTAGCTCAGCTTTGGTAAAATCTGCTCAGTGGCTGTCGGTGCCAGACCAGAGGTATTTAGGTTCTGCAACAGAACCCGTTCTGCCAGAAGAGAATCGGCTGCTTTGCGGTGGAAATGCTTGGAATGATTATAAATTTGGTCCTGCCTCTGAAAACAGTACCAACACACACACGCGCGCACACACACACACACAAGCCCATCTATCCTCCCAGAGCAGCTTTATTAAAGCAGTAAATTCTCAGTCTGTACTGTAGGATGTTAAATAAGCAGATATTATTTAATATTAACAGCACGCCGTGTCCACATCGTCTCACAACATCCATCTATTCCTCTTATCGATTCAGCTCTGCAGTGAAACAAGCACACACACACACACACACACACACACACACACACACTTCTCTTATTCAACACTGATCACGTTCACTTTCTCCCGCTTGTCCTTTACTTCTTAACTGATTCTCAATAGCTTTCTTATTGCCTCCTTTTTCCTCATCTTTTTCTGAAATTTTCAGTTTTTTTAATCAACTCGAGGAGCTTTTTTGGTGCGACACTGAAACGACAAGCAACGCAAAAACAAACTAGCTCTGAATTCTCGCTCTGTCTCTCTAGCTCACACACACAAACACACACGTTTGATCAGGATCATGCATAGATAGATAGATTGATGGATGGATGCATGCGTGGATGGATGGATGAACACATAGATTGTTGGATAGACAGATGTACACATGAATGGACAGATGGATAAATAGGTGAATGATGGGTGGATGAATACATAAATGTATAGGTGAATAAATGGATAGCTGGATGAATGGAAGGATGAGTGGCTGTATGGATAAATACATTGATGGGTGGATGAAAAGGTGGATGGATAAATGGACGAACAGATGGATGATAGGTAGATGAATACATGAAAGGATAGATGGATGGATAGCTAAAGAAATACATGAATAGATGGGTGGACAGATGGATGCATGGATGGATAGATGGATAAATACTTGGATGGATGGACAGATAAAGAAATACATGAGTAGATAGATGGATGGATAGATGGATAAATAGTTGGATGGATGGATAGATAAATAAATACTGTACATCAGTAGATGGATGGATGGATGAATACATGAATGGGTGAATTTGATGGGTGGATGGATGGACAGATAGATTGATGGATATATACTGTAATTATATAAATCTTAAACATAAATGGAAATTTGGACACAGTGTTTGCGCTCTGGCGGATTTGCGAGTGGGTGGGAGGGACTTATCTGGTTTTTTTTACATCTTCAGGATTGGATTGATTTGTGAAAAATTGGAAAAACTTTTTTCTTTCTCTAACTAAATCTCTTGGTTATTTTCTTCCTGATGTGCTCGTCTCACTGTCCGGCCACACTGTATGTAATAATGCACACTGTCATCTGATAATAATTGGCTCCTGAATGGCGTGTTTATTTCCTGGCCCGTGCAGACAGCATCACTTCTGCTCCCTCGCCCGGCTGATGTATGAACTCCGCGCTGCAGGACATCTCTCTCCTCGCACCGCGATGATTTGTACTACTGTCTCCACTTAATTCCTTTATCAGTGTATTATCACAGCCACACGGAGTCCATCGATTTGGCTGCAGGAGTCTGTCTGGCTCTCCGTCTCCGTGCCACCTCGCTCGCTCTCTCGCTCTTGCTCTCTTTCGTCCAAACACAGGAAGACATTATGGTGTTATCCGGTCCGTAAGTGCAGCTCGGAGACTGCAGCAGCCAGGAGTGAGTGGTTTGGTGAAATGCTGCACCAGAGCCGGGCCGCAACCACAGACAGCAGGGTGGAGCCCTCTTACACCACAGCCGTTTACCAAGATTACGCTTTTTTATTTATTAAAGCCCGACACGTCACACACGTCCACGAAACAAGTTCGATCCTGTTTGCTCTTGCGTTATAAACAGCTACAACCAGTCCTTCAATCACCAGACTCTCTTTTCTTCGAGTTATTAAGACAAAGAAAGCGTAGCTTGGCATGTTATTGCGTAACCACAAGAAAGTGTAAACTTCAGTCCTGAAGATGTGAAAAAAGGTTTCAGCTTTACCTCCGACCGTTCCAAAGACTTCTTCCGTAAATGTTAAATAAACCTCTCCTTACAGCAAACTTCACTGCGAAGCGTCCTCTGTACACGTCCCCATGAATGCGCTGTTGCTATAGAAACAGGAATACAGGAACTGATCCAAGAATTCAGCAGTGCTGTGGTGTGCATTAATGCCAGCCCTCTTTAAGTTGTTCCGTAGGTGTTTGCTAGGCTTTAGATCTGGCGTCGGACTGCGATGCTTCATAATGTTCTTCTTCTTTCTTTGTTGACTTGGACTTGGGCTTTTGGGTTGGTATAGCGCTGGAAGGTGAGCTTTTTCTTTATCTACTCCAGGTTTTTGGCCACTATGAGCCACTCATAATTCCCATAATTCTCCAGCTCCAGTCCCAGCTGAGGAGAAGCAGGCCCATAGTGTGATGCTGCCACCACCGTGTTTCACCATGAGTATGGCGTTCTTTAGGTGATGAGCTGTCTTGCTTTTGCAGCAAACATATCTTTTTAGAATTACCTTGATCTCATCATACCTTAACACATTTTGCCATATACCACTTGAGGAAATGCTCCCGTCTTGCCGCCCTTGAGATGTGAAGAATACGAGAGATTGTTGTCACATGCAGGGAGTGACCAGGACATGTCAGATGTTCCTGCGGCTCCTTTAATGTTGCTGTAGGTCTCTCGACAGTAGGTTTACCCTTGATAAGTAATCTTCTTGTCCTTTTGGCATGGAGTGATGTCCTGCTCTTGGTGACGTCACTGTAATGCCCCAGTTTCTCCACTTGTTGAAGATGGTCTTCACGGTGTTCTTTTGTACTCCTCTTCTGATTAATACTCTTCAACAACGAGATGCTTTGCAAGCTCTTTGAGGGCCATGGCTTTAGCAGAAACCAAGAAGACGTCAAGAAAATCCTACAGGAACAGCTGATCTTTATTTGAGGTGAATCAGGATGACTCCATTATTGACAGGTGCATGATAATTACTTTTGAACCTGAGCTGGAAAGTGATCGGTTCATTCTGTTTTGATTTCATTCTTGATTTTGTGTTTCACTTCACTGAGACCTGCGCTTGCATTAGGGCTGCGTAGACATTTATACGCACAGTTTCTGTGTAGCGTTTGCGCTCCTTGGTGGTTCTCTATGCAGTGTGTTGTGTATTTCCTCGCTGTCTCAGTGGTGACGAAGATGAAGACGAGGTCACTCGGGTGGAGGCTGACCTGATTACGCTGGCCTCGCTTCATCCATATCAGTAAAAAGATTGTGTGCTGTTGTGTTTATTCACATTCCTGTCCTCATCACGGCATCGGCAGCGCGTGACCGCTGATCAAACGCACGCAGTCTCCCCGGGTCACGCACAGGACAGCCTCTCGACCTCTCGACCTTGTCTAATTTATCCTCAAATTATGATGCATTAATGCACAAGGAGACCTGGCGACACTACGGGCATTGTAAAGCCGAGGCAGCGCGTTGCGCATGATTAGCCGTGTAGCTGAGTGAAGGTCAGAGTGGAGAGGATGTGACCGTGCTGTTAATCCAGTGTGTGCATGCAAACATCGGTCTCTGGTTCCTTCGTTGCAACAGGAACAGTGCGCGGCTACGGAGCTACGAAGGGTGCTTTTACATTTACGGGTTCTTCTCAACCGCCATCGTATGTTTTTCCTGTATTTGTTTGCTTATTTATTTGTGCTTTTAAAGTAAATAAAAATAATGGCACGCCCATAAAATATAAATTCAGCTTAAACCTACAAACAAAAGAAAACATACTGTGCAAACAAAACCAAACAAAACAAAACCCTGAAAAAACGGAAGTGTGCCATGACCTCAGAGAAAAGTTGGGGGGAGAAAGATACTGACAGAATGATGGACATACATACAGACAGAGAGAGAGAGACAGACAGATGGACAAAGAGAGACAGACGGACAGAGAGGGAGAGACAGACAGATGGATTGACAGAGAGACAGACAGAGAGAGAGAGAGAGAGAGACATACAGACAGACAAAGAGAGAGAGAGAGACGGATAGCCAGACAAAAAGAGGAACAGACAGAGAGAGGGAGAGAGAGACAGACAAAAAGAGGAACAGACAGACAGAGAGCGAGACAGACGGACAAAGAGAGCGATAGACAGACAGAGAGAGAGAGAGACAGACAGAGATAGAGACAGACAAAAAGAGGAACAGACAGACAAAGAGAGAGAGACAGACAGACAGAGATAGAGAGAGACAGACAAAAAGAGGAACAGATGGACAAAGAGAGAGACAGACAGACAAAGAGAGAGAGAGACATACAGACAAAGGGAGAGACAGACAGACAAAGAGAGCGATAGACAGACAGAGAGAGAGAGAGACAGACAGACAGAGATAGAGAGAGACAGACAAAAAGAGGAACAGACAGACAGAGAGAGAGACAGACGGACAAAGGGAGAGACAGACAGACAAAGAGAGCGATAGACAGACAGAGAGAGAGAGAGACAGACAGACAGAGATAGAG
>JAQQZX010000003.1:1866021-1887764 GCA_030068355.1 Notoglanidium maculatum
ATACACTCACATACACACTCATACACTCACATACACACTCACATACACACTCATACACTCACATACACACTCATACAATCACATACACACTCACATACACACTCATACACTCACACACTCATACACTCACATACACACTCATACACTCACCTACACACTCATACAATCACATACACACTCATACACTCACATACACACTCATGCTCTCACATACACACACTCACACTCACATACACACTCACATACACACTCACATACACACTCATACACACTCATACACTCACATACCCACTCATACACAATCATACACACTCATACCCTCACATACACACTTTTCTGCACACTCACATACACACTCTTCTGCACACTCACATACACACTCTTCTGCACACTCACATACACACTCTCACACGCTTTCAGGCTTTTTCGGTATGACAGCAGTGTGAGGAAGTTCGTTTCTCAGGGGTTCTGAGTGGTTCCGAGTGGTTCTGGGTTCTGGAGCTGCATGTTGCAGTCAGATGGATGGATGGCTGGACCTCACCAGACAGATTTGGGAAAGTGGGTGGTCTTGCACGCAGCACTGTGAACTAAACAGTAATTCACTGCTACAGGAATTCCATCCTTCCTCATGACAGCACGGTGACGTACGCGAGCGTTATCTGCGTCGACAGCCCTAAGCTGAGAAATGAGTTTTTACAGAGTTTTTTTTCCAATTCTGATTCTAGTGCTCGTACCCTCAGTATCAGCCCATATCCATAACCGTACAAGACTTTCATTATTCTTTCAGACTGCTGAGCTTTTAAATATTTCTTTATTTAATAGAAGCACTTCATCTAAAAAGCATAGGAAAAAAATATGTAAATAAAATTGACAAATACGCAGCTTTTTTTTCTTGTTCTTATAAACTCTCACAAAAAGCCTCTGATTGGAAATATAGATAAATGTAATAAAGTAGAAATATAATTAAATATATAATATATAACGGAAGTATAGTCACATCTCTGTTCTGTAAATGAAATTGTGAAAATGTGATAAAATTATGTGGAAATAAATTTTAAAATGTGAGAAGATAATAGTGTAAAAACAATCTGGGGAAAAATGTGGTCAAAATGTAAAAAAAAATGGGAAAATAAATGTGAAAAAAATAATTACGATAAATAAAAGAAATATATTAAAAAATCATTGGAAATTATTAAAAAAGGTGAAATTACAAATTACATGTGGTAATAAATTTCATGTTTACATGTGAAGATAAATAAAAAATGTAAAAATAAATGTACAAAAACAAACCGTGCAAATAAATGATTTGATCTGATTATCTAGGAAAAAATCATGTTAAATAAAATGTAAAAAAAAAAAAAAAAAAAAAAAACTGTGTGAAAATGAAGAAATGTGAAAAATAATCATAAATATAAACATGAAAAAATCATGTACAAATAAATTAATCTTGTAAAATAAATGTGGAAATAAATGAAAATTCAGATCTCATCTTTAACACTGATCCAGCTCAGGGTGGATGAACAACACGTTATGCAAATCCACCAACGCTGGAGACTAATTCACTGGATGGAAAAGCGCACGGGCGATGTATAATCAAAACCCATGACTTTTTATTATTCTGCACATCATGGATGGGTGGCGTTTAGAGGAGAAGAAAACAAGGAAAAGCAGGCTTTTCTCGCAGGGTGACATGATGTTCCTCTCACCGTCACACCAGGAAACTGCACTTTTTCCACCAATACAAACACAAGTTCCGTCTGAAACGAACTGGTAAATGCTGGTTCTGTTTCCGCGAAAACGTATCACACGTGTCGCACGATCCGAGCGGGTATGACTGTCCAATCCCACGTGTCTGATACAGCGTAGAAGAACGTTCTTGATCATTAACAGTTTGGCAGGAAGAAGCGTTAACACAACGCAGAGTGATGTTCTCCATATGCTTAAAAAATTTCCTCAAGGTTTCTTTAGATGATTCATGCTTTCATTATGGAAAATGGAACAAAATGGGAGAAAAACTAATAATATGTGAACAATTAAAATGGGTAAAGTATCTTAAAATCAATCATACATAATGAAAAAGCATCCACACAAATGAAAATTTAGGAAAAAAAATCATACATTTGAAAAAATGTACAAATTTGAGAAATAAAATTGTGGGCAAAATTACTTTCAAATGTAAAATTGCATAAATAAAAATAAAAAAATAAAAATGTTAACACAAAATTGCATGAAAAAAAACCCAAACTATTAACATGTGAAAATAAATGAATAGTGTAAAAAAAAAAAAAAAAAAATTTAAATTATGAATAAAAAAATAAAACTATGCACTACAGGTGGAACATTTGTGAAAGTGTTCGAACGTAAATGAATTGTGTTGGGGAGAAAAGTAAAATAAAAAATAGATAAAATAATAGAAATGATCTTATGTGGAAGTAAATGAAAACTGTTCAAAATACAATGAGAGAGAAAATGAACACACCCTTCGTGTGCAGTGTGCAAAAACTGAGTCACGTGTGTAATTTGAACAGAGTTCTTAAAATGGTTCCATGTAGAATCTTTAAACGTTCCCCTGAGAGAATGCGAAGCTCCCAGGAGCTCTCAGTCGTCACTCTCCGTCTGTGGTGAAGCTGAAGGTGTGTCACCTGTGCGTCTGGTTTGAGGAACAAAGCTGTGAGGTTGTTTTGAAGCAGCAGAAGTTAAGTGGTGTTGTGTGTGCTGGTGTGGTCTGTGGTCGAGCTGTCTCTCAGGGGGCCTCGAGCCCACACCCTCCCGCGGGACTCTAAACATCTCCAGGACGAAACCGCACGATGGTGTCGAGAGCCCCGATCACTCACACATCAAAGCGGGACTCAATGGCCTACTTCTCATTGTTCTGGTCTTGTACCGTCGCCCAGGTGCGCTCCATCAGCTAGCCGGCGTGGGGGAGGAGCCGCGAGATCATATCTATCTGGCATGGGTTCTAGAAAAATACCTCTTTGGTCTCCTTCGTAATGTTTCACTTAAGATTCCTCAACCTGTGTGAGAGTCTGCCTGCTCACCCCCATGCGACCGTCGTCACCCATATTCCCCACACACAGCCTTGTTTTTGTTTGCGTTTCACACGATAGTGATTTCGCAGACATGTTTCGTCGGATCCTTCGTCTGATAAACAGACACTCCGGGTCGGAAAACAACGTAGCTCCGTTATCATTTATTTATTTTTTTTTTTTAAATATGGATGCTGAGTGCATACTGGGGAAATATACTGGTTGAGATAAATAAATAATAAACCATGACATTTTAAATGGATGAACATCTTATAAAAAAGACCCCGCACGCAAACTGATGCAGAATCACGTCCCATCTCTAATTATGATCCCAAGACGGATGTTGCAGGTTCCACAGACATGTTTCGTCGAATCCTCCATCTGATAAACGACGCTCCAGGTCTGGAAACAATGTAGCACTTTTTTTTAAACCTCTGTCTCATGTTATCATCTGTTGTCTCTTTTTAGAAAGTCCGGATGCTCGGTGCATACTGGTGAGTATTTGCTGTAGCTGTGAAAATAAAATCGGAAAAAAATCTTCGAAAAACCTTCAAATAAATTGACTATCTAAAATAAATCCTGATTAAAAATGACCTTAAAAACTGGAAAGAATTGTTTAATGTCCCATGTGTTTTGGGGTCATTTTTTGGAAAATCTGGATGCTAAGTGCAAGTTAAAAATGAAATAAGTATAAATATGAAAAAATAGTGTAATATAAATGAAAAAAAATTGTATACCATCTCACATGATCATGTTTAGACTGTTATGTCGACTCCTCTGTCTGATAAACAAATCTGTCTGATTGGAGAACAATGTAGCATTGTAAACCTCCATCTCATGTTATCAACATGTGTTGTCATTTCTCGAAGATCTGGACGCTGAGCGCTTGCTGGTGAAATTCCTTTGCTGGAGTTCAGGACCATCTGAAGTTTAGACATTTCGTGGTCGACGTCGAGGGTAAATTTATCTCACCAGTGATCGAGATAATCCCTCTGGCTGCGCTGTGTACACATGTGGGATGTCTGAACTGGAGGATAAAAGTTGGACAGTCTAGAATCCTGGGTTCTTGTTTCTGCTGTAGTCAGCACCGATCTTCACTCTCGAGCCCACTGCTTTCCAAACTGCTCGCCAAAATATTAGGCTTGTCTTTTTGAATGAATCGGTTTGTTGTCTGGAAGCGCGGGCTCTTGATTAATCCTTCTCCCTGACAGCACAACCTCCTTTCTGTCTTCTCCTTCCTCGCTCCACCTCTCCAAAATGGATCTTACACTTGTTTCATTTCCCACTTTGGGTATTTTCCAGATGTCAACCTCAGCCCAAGTGCTTTACAGCACACACGATCAGGTTCCCCGGCTTCCGATCTTTACGATGCTGCTCGTGTTCAAGTTTTTTTCTCGTTATTTTATTGAATGGGGTGATCAAGAGGTCTGCATGTTCTTCTCTTGCACATCGTCGGGAAAACCTGCAAGATCCAGAAGGTCTGGTTTTCACCAAAAATGAGCAATTATAGAGGAACCTTGTTTGATGTGTTTAAATTTAGTACCAGGAAGAACATTTTACATGGCAGTGAGCTCCAAAAAAGGGGGTAGAAAGGAAAAATTTCAAGGAAGTTTGGACATTTTGTTCCTGCTAACATTTATACGTATCCCGGCCATCAGATGGCGCCATGTTTGTGAACCCTTCAGGAACCAAAAATAAAGATCAGGCGCCATTATTTTTACATCTACCATGTTGACATGCTGCAATTACAGTGACTCCTAAGGACAGGGTTCATTTCCAGTGTAACCTCTTCACTCAGTTTGCTCAAATAAAATACGTGACTTTCAGTAATTTGTAAAATGCGTTTACAGGAGTTGAGTAAGTAGCCCGAAAGATGGTGATGTGGGTGAATATTTTTCGAATGCTTGCAAATAAAGTCGTAAGAAAAGGCGTGAAAGGTAATCCTAACCCTGTTCCTAACCCTGGCATTTACAACTTTAACCAATACACAATTATGACAGTTATAGCTAACCAGCGAGCAACGATTGCAGTCTGGTGTTTGGTATTGTGCAGGAAAGCGGAGTACAGTGAGAAAAATTTGCCGTCGTCCTTTATTAATTGTAAATAAATAAATAAATAAACATTGGGTTTTGTGTACGTATCAGTGTATGTTTGATTAAAAAAAACCAACACAGTTCCGGTGAAGTCACATATTTTCTTTTTACCGTAATATAGATCTTTACACATGACAGCATGATTTGAAGATGATTGTAGCATGGAATGTAGACGAACATGATTAAAAGATTTATTTCAATAAAATCGCCAGCTGAAGGCAAGACGTGAGATATTGAGTTCATTAAAGATGCGCCTGCACTTGTTGCTACGTTTAAACAGCACCGCAGTGAATCTGCTGCATTATCTTTACATTACCCGGCTAATTGGGCTACATTGCCAGGCTAATCGGGCTACATTGCCAGGCTAATCGTGCTACGTTACCCGGCTAATCGGGCTACATTGCAAGGCTAATCGGGCTACATTGCAAGGCTAATCGGGCTACATTGCCAGGCTAATCGGGCTACATTACCCGGCTAATCGGGCTACATTACCCGGCTAATCGGGCTACATTGCCCGGCTAATCGGGCTACATTGCAAGGCTAATCGGGCTACATTACCCGGCTAATCGGGCTACATTGCAAGGCTAATCGGGCTACATTGCCAGGCTAATCGGGCTACATTGCCTGGCTAATCGGGCTAATCGGGCTACATTGCCTGGCTAATCGGGCTAATCGGGCTACATTACCCAGCTAGCCATTGTAGTGGCTAGGTTATAGCCTCATGTGCTGTATGTTAGGTATAGTGAACTTCAATCTCTCATGAAGCTTTCTAAATTATTTACACATTCACCTTCTGCTTTTCCATTCTCAGGTATTTATAATCCAGCCTGTGATGCACGTTTTCTTTCATGTCTTTAATGTCAGAGCTCGTGCACGAGGCCTCGGCTTGAGCGCATGCACCGTGCACCCTGAGTATGCTTCGTTTCCTTCATGCTGAACACCGCTCTATGTTTCCCTCAGGATCTGTAGCCTGTTCTCAGGAGCACGTCCGTGTTCTGCCCGGAGTCTCGGCGCAGAGAGAAATCCATCACGGGGGTTAAGGGGACTGAGCGCAGCAGGGCTGTCCAACAAGTTTAAACACTGTGCTGAAATTCAATTAGCAACAACATTTCCTATTTAAATGCTTTCAGCTTTACAGCTTTGCGTTACAGCTTTGTGCATTAAAGTGTGACGCGAAAGAGTTTGAAGAGGGAAATTAAAGCAATCAAACAACATAATCGACACGGCAGCTAGTGGTGTGTAGCAGCGTGTACAGCTGTGAACAGTAGGAAACACCGGGAAATTAATGTACTGTAAATAAAACCGGGAGGAAGTAAAACAAGGGGACTGACTAAGCAAGAATAACTCTGTAAAAGCGTGTCCTTCTTGTCCTCCTCTGTTTGTTGTTGTTCTTCTTCTCTTCTCTTCTTCTGTTTCTTCATGTTCTTCTCTTGTTCTTCTTGTCTTGCGCTTCCTTAATTTCTTCTTAGTTGTATTTTTTCTAATTGTTCTGCCTCTTCATGTTCTCCTATTTTTATTTTTCTCGTTTGTCTTCTTTTTCTCGACTCCTTGTTCTTCATTATCCTCATCTCCTTAGTTGTCTTTTGTTCTTGCTATTCTATTTGTCTTCATCTTCACCTCCTTTTTCTATATACCTTCTTATTCTCCTCCTCCTTCATCTTATTCATCTTCCCCATGCCCTTTTTCTACTCTACTACTACTTCTTCCTCCTTCTTGATGTTCTTCTTGTCTTTTTCTTTTCCCTTTTCTTCTCCACCTCCTTGTCCTTCTTGTTCTTTTTTCCTTTGCATTTTCTTCTTCTGTTGTTCTCAGCAAGAGTTCTATCCTTTTTCTGTTCTGTTTCTGGAACCATTTCCAACTTGGTCCCTCAGCCCTATGAAGAACCTCTGAAGAACCCTTCTAGTATGGCTTGGACATTAAAGAATAACATTACCCAATGTTTTACCTCTCTGTGTTCTTTGCGTGTGAATCGTATATTTCATTTTTTGCCCGTTGTCGAGAGCTGAAAGGTGGCTGAACCGTTCTCGCTTGCTGAGGGTCTCCAGCATCCTGTCAGGGAAGCCAGAGGAGTTTCCACCACACTGGGGAAGAGTTTTTCCTCATCAGCATCATAAATCTGGGGAATATTCTGGAACGGACTGTGTGTTTTTGTGTAGTAGTCCTAAATATCTGCCATCCAGCAAGTCTCCCTCAGAGGAAGGAGCGATAAATCAGGGAGCGGAATGTTTCGCCGATGTTAACAGTAGCTGAGCACGCCATAAAAGCCAGAGGAGGAAAAACTCAGACGCCACTTTTTCTTCGTCTTCCTCCTTTTCCGTGTCTCGGATTTTTTTTCTGTACTGTCAGATCCTGAGATTGCCTCCAGGCAAATCTGCTCATCACAGCAACATTTTGTCGTGTTTCACCTTGAAGATGTCAATTTCCAACCATTTCCATCCTCACTATCTTTTCTCGTTTAAATTCCGACTATCCCACTATTCCGTCTCTGCCGTTGCGTCTCTGTTGTTTATGCCCCAGTCTTTGTTCTATTCATCCCTCTCTGTGAAGCGCTGCTCTGTCCCTGTGTCCCAGATCGTTCTTAAAGATAGCGCTGTTTCATCTTCTCCAGTCCCATCTGGTAGAGGTTATTGGCCATGTGGAAGCCATTGTGTCCCTCTGGATCCGCCGCTCGCCTGTGTGCCGAGACCCCTCATTGGCCGTGTCTCACCCTCTTTAACATTCCTCGCCCTCTCATTCTGTCTCATGCCCTCCTATTATCTTCACTCTGTCTCTCTGTCTCTCAGTCCTTCTCTCTTTCTTCCTCACTCTCTCTGTTCCTGCTCATCTGTTCTGCCTGAGGCCTTTTTTCTTTTCTTTTTTTTGCGGTTTGTTTGAGAGTCAGCTACTTTGGAGGACAGAGGAGATGATCTTAGCGTTGAAGGTCACGTTCGTTTTGTTTGGTAGTTATTGAATTTTGGATTCTGATTGCTCAGAAGGTGTTGCTTCATTTCTATAACAGTGTATAAGCTCTGACATTAGTGCAGGTTTATATGAATTCCCTCGTTCTTATATGTTATCGTTTCTATAGTAAATTTTTTTTTATTTTTTATTTATTTATTTATTTTTTTTAACTTGTGAGGGAAAGACTATGCTATAACAGAAGTGAGAACAGGAACCAACTTGTTTCAAGGACGTTAAATGTAGCTATGAATGGAAAACAAAAAAGCATCAAGGGTTTATATCCTTGAATAAATTACAGATTGTAATTGTTAACAAGTTGGTGTGGATTTGAGCACATGCTGTAAGGAAAATAATCCCCTTCGGGGTGGTAACGGTAACTCCGCCTCATCACACTACCCTGTTGTTGATTATTTTCCTATAACAGCATGACACAGAGTGTTAAATTCCTTCCCGGGTTGCGCTCTGTTTTCAGCCTGACTCTCAGTCTTTCCGTGGCTGGTGAATAGATTGGAGAGGAGAGGACGTGGTACAGTGTGGTGTGGTGAATGAAAGTGGCCATGACGAAAGCCTGAAAGATGTGCTGTCACTTCAACTTTCTCTCTTCCCTCCCCTCTCTCTCTCTCCAATGTTCCCCCTCGTTCCATCTGCAGCCCCTCAGTGGTTTAAAACACTAAAACAGGCTGGATTATGTTTCCTGTCCATGTGGCTGATCCACTGCCAAGATCTCACTCTCTTCTCCACATGACACACACACACACACACACACACACACACACACACAAGCACAAATCCGATCCCGAGTCCTTGTCGAGCGTCCACTGGAAGCTCTGTAGCCAGATTTGTCCAGATGGAGGGAAGTGTTTACGCTGTTAAAGCATAAAACGCAGAAACATCCTGTTGATCCCGTTGAGTAACGCTGCAGTGATGAAGATGCTGAAGGCCATTAACTCTACAAGCACGTGCAGCTTCCAGCAGCTGACTATCATCATGTCCTGCTTTTAAGGAAGCGTTTAGATGTTTCACACAGTTCCTAAAGTATTCATTCTGTCAGGTTGTGAGAAGATTTTGGTGTAAAATGTAGAAATGTTCCTACGTCATCACTGCAACATGATTAGTTAAATCCTCCTCCATCTTCTTCTTCTACTTCATCTTGTCTTGCACATTTTGCTCTTTTTTACACCAGTATCTTCCACCATCTTGTTCTTCTGCCTTCTTCTACCCTCATCTGCTGTTCTTATTTCTTTCTTCCGTCTTCATCTCCGTTCACCTTCTTGTTCTTGCTCTTGTTCTTCTTCCACCGTTATTTTTCTTCGGCCTCTTTCACCTCCTTCCTGTCTTCATTGTTTACTTGATCATTTCTTCTTTGTCTTCGTTTGTTGCCCTACTTGTTCTTTTCTTCCACTAAGTTTCTCTTATGTTCTTCTTCTTCTTTTATATTCACTGTCTTCTCCTCCTCCTCATTTTTTTCTTTTATTGTTTGTTCTTCCACCATCATCTTCTTGGATCACATTGCTCTCCCACCTTCTTTTGTTCTTCTTTCTCTTTTCCTCCACCATCGTCTTCTTACACCTTCTTTCTTTCTTTCTTTCTTTCTTTCTTTCCTGCACCATATCTCAACAGATGTTGCAGATGAATGGTGTGACTGTGTGTGTGTGTGTGTGTGTGTGTGTGTGTGTGTGTGTGTGTGTAGTGGAAGAAGCCAGGAATGTTGATTAGTTTGCTTTAATGACGTTCCCGTTGCAGATGCTGTAATGATGTTGTAATGATATGTAACCGCGGAGTAACTGCTGTTCTAGTTCCTCGGCTCCTCTCTAACATGGCAGCCGTGCGGCTCGGCTGATCAGCGGGAGGTGCCGGGGGTCAGCCTTCGATACATCGACACTGCGACCCAGGAGAAGCCTGTTAGCCATGAGGTTCCTGCAGAGGAACGCCAGATCAGATGTCGATCACCTTTAATAATCTTCTCATGGCTTTAATTGTTAAGTTATGTTAAGTTAAGTTAAGTTATTCTCATGGCTTTAAATTGTTTAAAGTGTGACCTTTAACCTTCAGCCAACTGGAGTAACTGATAGCTGACAGCTCTAATCCCTGGCTCTCAGTTCACAGTAGCCAAAACAATAAATTAGAGGTGCGCCAAAATAAATGATTTTTTTTGGTGACTAAAGTGCTCCTTTCTTTAGCATCTATGAAAAAGGCAGTGTTTAGAAGCAGAAACATTTTTACAGGCCAGTGTGTGCCATGTGGTGGAAGGTGGAATGTAAACTGCCTTGTCAGAAGCCCTGAGCCTGTAGTCTGGGATTTACCTCAGCCTCAGGCATACGGTAGCCAGAGCTGACTTAAAAAGTAGACAGGAAACACGCTCTGTGGTTTCCTTTTGCAATATTGTGTATTTGCGGCTTTTGTTTTTTGGATACATTTCCGAAATTTTCTCCCCAATTTAGTCTTGGCCCCATCATTCAGCTTCGACCCGTGGAGGGGGAAGGCTAAAATGTGCTTCCTCAGAGTCATGTGATCCCAGACATCTGCTTCTTTTTGAGGGCGGCGTCTCATACTCCGAGGAAAGAGGAGCTCTGCCCTCTCCTGCATACTCAAGCTCACGGACACCTATGATTGGCTGTGATTGACAGGGGAGAGAGAGTATGCCCCTCCCACAAACCAGTGACCAGGGATCTTCATCAAATACGCTGACATTCTGAACACACTTTATCCTTTTAATTTAGAGCAGATTTCATTGCAAAATCATATCGCATCGTACGTGTTCAAATCGTGCAGAATGACGTCAGTAAATAATAAATCTAAAACCAGCTTTATAGATAACAGTGAGGAGGTTTTAGTGGTTTGAACTTTGCTTAGGTTCTGTTGTGATATTCCACAGCATTTCTTTCTTTTCTTTTTTTTGCGTGCACTACCTTTGCTACACAAGACTTGTTTGGATTTGCGCAGCAGCTAATTCAAGCAGTCACTCCTCTTCTCGACAGCTGCGATGTGCTCTGTAGGTACAGCAGGACTTGTCAAACCCTCCGTTACACAACACAATACGACTCACCCCTACTCAACCCATGAACCGTTTTAATATGCTTCCATTTTCTTGGGGTTTATTCTCGGGCACGGTAATTAATTTATCTTAAGGAAGAATCAGCAGCAGCTGATTTTTGGTACAAGCGTACTGTAGATGTGTAATTTGCCCTTATGCGAAAGCAGGGAGAAAAAGAAATGACTGGTATCCACCACTATTGCATTTGTTTTGTTTCCAAAACAGAACAGTTAAAGTGGGGTTTTTTCCCCCTCAGTCCAGACTGCTAATCCTCCTCCTGTTCTTCAGAGCTCATCATCAGGAACAGCTTTCTCGGCTTCGAGTCTGTAATATTCCTCCACAGGGAGATCATGTCCCTCGGCTTGTTCTGTCTCCGAAACTCCTGCTCATATATTTAGAACTTGAATGTGCCAAAGAAGTTAATATCTCACCTCTCTTTTTCACACCCGCCTCCACAAACGTTTCTCTGAAACACACACACACACCCAAAACTGCGTTCATGCTGAGAGTTATGGTTTTAGTGATCGCCGCAGAGAACCTGAGTGAATAGGCCTCTGTGTCTGCCCTCAGCTGTCAGGTACTGTTTCCTGTCAGACGCTCCCTTAATGTAATTTTGATGGTTTTCCACATAATTCATTTTGAAGTTGGAGTTCGGCTAATTTTTCCATGTGCCCCACCGCTCGGCTCTCGCTGTTATTGTGCTCTTGGTTTGGGTTCCACAGTCGGACCACTGCAGATGCTCCAGATGTACGGTTCTGCGGCATTTATTTAGAATCGTGGAATTTATATGAAGTCATTTTAGTCACAATACCAATCCAGACCGATCTGTAACCAGATCACGTCAATGTGATGGTTTCCCAGTATGCTTTCTTCATATGGTTGAGGGTTCTAGCTTTCTCAGGAGTTTCGACATTGACCCTTTCTCAACTTAAACCTTCTTTCCAGTGGGACCAAACTGGAACCCTCAAGGGTGCTAAATGGAACCTTATTTCTACAATGATATATTGCAAGTTATATTTCTATAACATTGCACTCAGAGGGTTTCATTTTTAGGAAAGATTCCTTGTAGAAAGCTAGAACGGTTAACCAACCAAAAAACACTATTTTCTTAAAACTTTGTTTTTTAAAGAAACTTAAGGGGTTCTTCAGTTGTTCATCTACAGGTTGTAGTTGGAACCCTTCAACAGAGCATTTCTATTAGAACCATTTTGCAAAGCCAGACCTGTAAGCCAACCAAAGAACACTACACTCTTAGAAAATTTATAATCTTTAGATGTTCTTTGGTTATCTATCTAGGAGAAGGCTTACAGGTTCTAAATCAGTTTCTCTCTGAGAAAGGGTTCCCTGAATTACCTTTCTGGGGAACCACTTAAAGGTTATATGTAAAAGAGAGGGTTTCCCTATAAAAATGTTCCAAGCAGAATCGTAGATATACCTTAGGGGTTCTTCAGGTGTTCTTCTCAGTAAAACCCTGCAACTGAGAATTTCACTTTTAAAAAAAGCTTCGTATTAGAACCTCCTTGGAAAGCTAGACCCATCAGCTCTCCAAAAAACACTTCATACGTTATAATTATTTTTTTATTTCAAAATTTCAAACCGATACTGGGTCCTTTAGTTGGCTTTCTGCCGAGAACTTTAGGACCAGTGGACCTTTAAAGAATCCCTTTTCCATCGGAGTGTACCTTTTTCTTCTCAAACCGTCCATTGCATTATAGCTGGTCATAAGCAGGTCAGCTAGGTGAAGTGCACTAGATGAAGTGCACTAGATTAAGTGCACAACATGGCTTTTCCCAGGTCTACTTCTGTGAGATAATTGGATAGTTGAGAAACCTCCTGTCTTCCTCCTTGCCAAGCAAAGCATACTGCAGAAAAATCATTTAGCAGCTGTTCAATTTCTGCAGGAAAGGAGAGAGAGAGAGAGAGAGAGAGAGAGCACTCGGAGGTTATATGGTGAGTGCTAGAATGTAGGGAGGATTTCAGAATGGAGATTATGCGTTACTCAGTAACATGACAGTGTCTCATTAATGCAGGCTTTCAGAAAGAGCTTACAAAGAAAAAAAATATGTTTATGAAGGCTTCACGATGTACATCCATTTCCTGTCTGCACTCTAAATGCAGTCCTGTTCATGTAAAAGCTGTCGTCTGTCATTTGTGAGGGTGTTTTCATCGCCATTAAATTTATTTATACTGAATGCACTTTATGATGTGATGGCAATTATCATAGTTACCAGAGGCTTTTTTTTTGTTGTTGTTTAAAGGTTACAAGCAATAAACCAACATGTAAACATGCATAGTCGAGGTTTTAAAAGCTTCTTAATTCTTTTACTGTTTGGTTCTGATGTGCAGAACAATGCCGTGGCCCTGCAGAGGTGCACACTTGGGGATTCGTAGCAATTTGCACAACTTGCATCATATGAAGATGGATACAAATTTTTGGGTAGCGTTCGTACCTTTTCATACAAATTTATACTTTCTTTGATTTAACTTAAATGAATGTTCTATCCGGCCCTGTGGTGGACTGACGACCTGCCCAGGGTGTACCCCGCCTCTCGCCCGAAGATGCTGGGATTGGCTCCAGCTTCCCTGCGACCCAGATGGATAAAGTGGTATAGATATTGGATGGATGGAATGTTCTATCCTTGTTTAGATGTCCCTTGACAAGTCTGCCTGTTTGTGTTACTGAATTTCCTGATCACTTTACAATCTAATTTTAATCCGGACGGATGCAGGCTAACTAAGCATAGTATCATGTATTCTGTTTCTGCCTCCGTTTAGTTTGTCACGCACTGTTTATTTCCACACAGCTGAGATATGCTGTAATGTTTACACCAGCTCCAGATGCCTGAGATTGTCAGTCCCCCTGTAGCTACGGCTGGTATCCTTACACGCACCCAAGCACACTCTTCTTAGTTTAAACAGATGACATCATGGACCAAGACAAGGGGCTGCACTTGCCTTGGTTTTTTTTTTCTTTTTTTGTTTATTTTTTTTTACCTCCGAGATCCTTCAACAAGTTCAATACCTGTTCTATCCTGCACACAGGAAGAGTTGCCTCACCATGTCTGTGCTGTGAGTGTAGAGAACAAGGTTAACACACCATGTCCCATGGGTTCACTTTGAAAAGGAACATAAACACACCAGGAAAAGTAGGATCAGGTACCAAACCCAAAAAAGATGAAGAAAAACTAGAAAGCCAGACCTGGTAAACATCCAAATCAGTTCTTTGGTTGCCTCTCTGGGGGAACCCTTTTCTCTTTTTAGAGAAGTTTAGAGAGTTTCTGGGTTGGAGAAAATTCCTAGTAGAACTAGGACCGTTAACAATCCAAACAATGCTATGTTCTTGGAAAATTCAGATGGCCTTAGAGATCCTTACGGCTATCCCTTGTTATCCCTCTGCGGGAACCCTTGATGATTCAGTGTAGAAGCCTACAACAGAGATTTTCACTTTTTAGAAAACATTCCTAGGAGAACCTCTTTAAAAGCTAGAGTCATTACATTTCAAAGAACCCTACACTCTTTGCTTTAGACATTTCTGGCCTGCCAGTCTGGATGAATCCTTAATGGTCTATATGTAGATCTCTTAAACTAAGTGGGTTCACTTTTCAAAAAGGCTCTTAGGAGAACCTCTTTGGGAAAAATGGACGCATGACTTATGCAAAGAATCCTGCACACTTTGAAAATGTTGACGCCTTATAGGTTCCTGGCTTGTCCCTCTGGATGAATTCTGAAAGGCTCTATGTAGAACCCTTCAATAGAAAGGTTCACATTTTGAAAAGGTTCCCAGTAGAACCTCATTGGGATGTTAGAACCATTAACCATCCAAATAATCTTACACTCTTTGGAATTTGTGATGCTTTAGAGGTCCTGTGGCTGCCTGTCTGGGGGAATACATAATGGATCTATGTAGAACCATACAAGATGGCCTTTGGACTGATGTCATGCATGCAGAGATGGTTCTCTGTATATGCTAAGATCTACAGTATGTATACAGGTGTTAGCATAAGTATTCACCCCCCCCCCCCCAAATGAACTTTTCCACATTTTGTAGTGTTACAACCTGGAACTGGATCAGCAAGGCCCTATTTGATTGCTGCTGTAATAGTTTTAATTATCACAGTGGATAGTAAGTGAAGAAAGATATACAAATGCCTTCTTTCTAATCTGTGATCTCTCTATTGTCTTGTGCTTAGCAGAAACCTCGAAACTTGGGGAGAAAAGCCAAGTGCAACAGGGGTCACATCTGGGACCGATTACATTCATGGTTTTACATTCATTTTTTGTGTTCAGTTCCTCGTCCAGATTGGTTATTGCACTATTTTAATCCCAGCGCCCTGACTTTATTCATGACTCTGCATATTTTACCAGTGACACTGGTGCTTAACAAGTCAGAGACATTCTTGTCTGGAGCAAAAAGGCATTTCAGGAGGCAACTCGTAATCTGAATCCCAGATCGCCAGACAAGTATGATTATCGATTCAGCAGGTTCATATGGAGGTCGGTCGGTTCTATGGCTGCCATGTAGTCTTGAGTATACTTTTCAGAAAGACACCACATTCTCTCGTTCTTTTGTCCTGCTTCAACCCTTCACAAGGGTGAGCGCTGTCCTAGTGGAAATGTTCCAAGCCCCAAATCTCCCTGTACACGAGCCAGCACTGGGTTTTGATGTGCTCATGAGCAAATCCCCAGTTCCCTGTTGGCTCCAGTGGAATACAGCAGGAGGCCTCTGAGGACGCTCAGAGAAAGCTTTTCATTTCCTCTGAACAGATCTCATTTGATCGAGCAACCCCAGTCTGTGTGTGGTATTCCATCTTCAGTTTTATTAATGTTAGAGCCACAGTGAGGAAGATCTCGTTTTGATTTGACATTTGCTTGCGTCTGGTTTTGATTTTGCTGCAGACGTACCAAAGACAATCCTGGGAGAACTGACGCTTATCCTTGAGTATGAGCGAGGCTAGAGGTTGATATCTGTTTCCTTTCTGTAACAACATGCGAGAAGAAAGAGTGCATTTGTTAGATAATTGTTGCTAATCCTTTGCTATTGCAAATGCCGTGCTTTGGTACTTGGCAGTTGGCTCAATCCGAAGCTAGGAAGAAGACCAGAAATGTTAAACGTCAAACTTTCAGTTTTGGCACATGATCTATCATGAAGCCTGATCCAAAAGTCAGTATTTAAGGTGCCCCCGAAATCAAAATGGGTTGTCTTGTTGTACCTATCCTTAGAGATACTCTCATTCTCCTATCAATTCCAGGAAAACGCTAATATTTTTGAGATGATTCATCCTGTAATAGTCTTGTGTCAGTCTAAGTAAATGCCCTCTAAAACAGTTGTATATTGCCAGAATGTTCCTACCTCAGACTGATTGAGAAGCTCTTTGCTATTCCATCTTACCATTTAATCAACCCCTTGTCTCCTGATGACGACCCTGATGCTCGACCTCAACTCAAACATGTATCACATAACCACAAAAGCACACGGCATCTCGGCATCTAGGATATCGTCTAAGTGTGTGGGTAAATTCAGCTTCGCCACAGAGATTTGGCGCATCTCGAATCCTGTTTGCCGTTATGTAAATCATTCAAACCTGTCAGCACACTGTCGCTCTGACTTCCTGTTTTAAAAGGAAATGCATCAACATATGTAATCAGATGACAATCATTTCACAGGGACTTGAAGGATACAAACATGGCTTATTATACAGTATAACGAGCAAGACATATGATGTTGCATGCACTTTGACACCACAACAAGGTCTTGCTTTATTAGCTATTAATAGCTTCTGTAACACTGGAAGCCCTTTACCTCCCTCGCTCTTGTCTCAGTAATCTCTCTTTCTCACAGAGGAGAGGTGAAGTGGAGGAATGCTGCTTTAACGATTGCAGCGGGAGGGAGCGAGATCCCGCTGCGAGCGCACTGGGTTTATAACCGCCGCATTGCTCCTCGAGATATACACCAGAGCATAGAAACAGACGAGGCGTGCGAGAGTGGACACGAAACAGGAGGGTTCTTCTCTTAAGGGATCTGTCCATCGTTCTCCGTCTCAGACCACCGCAGTGAGACATGCTCGGATCATATTTGCACTTCTCATTAGATAAAGGGCACAATTTTCCAACTCCTGCTTTTCGACCGGTATGGAATGTCTACTAGTGCGGTCAGAAAAAATGTTCGATTACTGTTTGAACAAAGCCTTACTGTTTGAACAAAGGCTTTTGTAACTCACCGTCTGCTTCTGTGAATGGTCCTGAAAGATCCGAACTTCCCAAATACAGGTTACGCCTTCAAATGAAGTCTTACCCTTCAGTCAGTAGTCTCACCTGGATATTGTAGATCCTTAGGTTAGATTTCTTCCTCATGGCAACGGTCTGCTCTGTCTCATTCATTAGTGATCTGAATCTCCATCAAGTCAAGACAAAGTCTGTTGTTAAACGCGCTAAATGAAATGAATTGTTTAAGCTCTAGTTGTATTTATCAAAGCAAGTGTTTCCTGAACTTGAATAAATTGAGACTCCTCTTAAAGAGCTTATCTAGGTTCAAGTGAAAAGATGCAGTTATTAATAAACCGGAGTTAGAATGGAGAAACGGAGATAAGCCGAGCAGTAGGGTCGATTTTCCTCACTGATTCCGTAGAACACTTTCCCTTTCACAGATTCGGATGCTGTTACTTTTTTTTTGTGTTCCAGATTTAAGGTGGGAGAGCTAAACCCACTGTGCAGTTACAAGCAGCAGAAAGTGGGATCTTATGGCCAATTAAGTGCTTAAAGGCTCGAAGGAATTTGTAGGCAGTCAGGAGTTCAGGTTACTGCTCACTTTGATCCGAGACCGACGATCGTCAGAGCGATGGGAGAGATTGGAGCAGGTCCAGGAAAGCTCGAGGAAATGCTGTGAATTTCCGAGTGTGTGTGAATGCAAATACACATCCTGTTCTGTTCACTATGTTAGTGGACGTTTGAGTGTCGCTGTAATACTTTTGAAGGAACGTTATCTCATCTCAACAGTGTGGAGTGTGGGAGCACCCAAAAAAACAAACAAATTATCAACCGCATGACCGAAGAAGTGGAGTTTCTGGAAGAAAATTTCTTGAGAAAGCAAATAAGATAAGAACAGCTGCCATACCTGAATGTTTAAATAATAAGGCCTTATACAGAAGCTAAAGATGTAGTGTAGTCCGGGTGGAAATTTTTTTGTCTTACTTCATATATTATGTTTGAAAGTTTTGTTAAGATTTAGTTTCACATGTCTAAGAGCCAAGAGTTGGCTTCGACTGGTGTAAGCGCGGCTTTTTCTGTAAACTGTCCAAGAAACAGTAGCTGAGACGAAAAAAAAAAAAACGGGGGGAAAATGTTACTGAAAAGGTGCCAGTGTGTAATGCGGAACCTTTCCATGCGTTTCCAAAAGAAAGGTTTACACAATAGGTTTCACTTCAGAAAAGAAATGTGAAGAATCTAGAACCGGTGAATTGTTTCACTGGCAAACTTGAGATCAACTTCAGCAACTCGTGTTATTTACATACAGTACCTGCTATTAAAACAGTGATTAACAGTAAAATTAATATCTCATTAATGAACCCACCAGTTTACTCAAACTGAATGAGAGCTAAAATATCCCAAACCCTAAAATATCTCTAATTTCATTTCCCTGTCTCTCTTTCTCTCTCTACAGTTCTCCGTGATGAATTCAGGCAGAACCCCAGCGACGTGATGGTGGCCGCTGGAGAACCGGCGGTGATGGAGTGCCAGCCTCCTCGCGGACACCCAGAACCCACCATCTCCTGGAAGAAAGATGGCATGAACGTAGACGACAGAGACGAACGCATAACAGTGAGTGCTGTGCCTATTTGTATACGTCAGGGTTCATTCAGACACCTAGTGTAGGTTTAGGTTCGTTTCAGTCGGCAGCAACGTCGGCTATCTAAACCTGAGTAGTTTGCTCCAGTTTCCCCGAAATTTACCGTAACATCAGTGCAAAATTTCTTGTTTTTGCATTTCCATTTAAAATCAAACACTGGTTTGCGTTTCAGTTGGTGTTAAAAAAACATCTCATCTTCTCGTTCATTGTGGTAAAAAATATTTTGAGATAGCTGAAATGACTATTGAGCGGGACCTGCCCAGGGTGTTCCCCGCCTCTCGCCCAAAGATGCTGGGATTGGCTCCAGCTTCCCCGTGACCCAGACGGATAAAGCGTTCAAGATAATGGATGGATGGACTATTGGGTGGATTCATCAAGGTTCCTCTAATGAGCACATTTATTACGCTACATCCCTTATGCTAGTTCTAGTATCTCATTAGCTTCACAAGGTGTAGACCGCAAAAAAAACGGTCTCTAAGAGGATACCATATTTGATAACAAAATATCGCATAAGCAATCGTAATATAGATCTTCTTAGGTTTTAAGCGTAGAAGGTGCAACTTTGTCCCCCGAATTTTTATTACATTTACATTTGTCATTTGGCAGACGCCCTTACCCAGAGCGACTTACATATTACTTACGTTTTTATACAAGTGAGCAGTTGAGGGTTAAGGGCCCTATTATTATTATTAATATTCCACCCGTTCCATGTTTGGCCTTCTTCTCTTTCAAGATATTGACCCCAACCCATCCTAATGCCGTGATCATGGCTTGTTTGAAGCTTTTGGAAAGACCCTCTCGTTCCCCCCTAACCTTCTGTCGTTTTTTTAGCCACCTGTGGAGAACTCACCCGACCCATACATGAAATCAGCTATGACCTGCACTCTTCTTTTTCTTGATCCCTTTTTCTCCCCTAACGCATGTCTGGCCCCGTAGACATCTGAAGCCAAGCTCTGTCACTCAGTCATGATTCATATAACAGCTATCAAAGTTCATTTCCTAGCTCAGCTCACCCGACACACACATCCGTCCTCCATGAGCCACATTGGCTCTGTAGCAATCACTAAAAAAAATCTGTTAATTACTAGCTTTAGATTACGCAGAGCTTCAGCTGTACAAACACCGGTATATGAGCTGTTACTATAGAAATGATGACAGTAATTATTTTATAAACTTATGGTTCATGTTATAGCTGGAACTGATGTCTGAACCGTGCTGTTATACAGAAATAATGTTCATCTCCTGACCAATCAGAATTGTCCGGTTTATTATTATTCTCTATTTCTTTTTCTTTTTTTTTTTACTTTTTATCTTCAGCGTGTGTGTGTGTGTATCCCTTTTCAGGATCTATGGAAACTTTGTGTACTGTGCTTCGTTTTTACTTTAAATACACTATGGCGTGGTTATTCTTTTTCTTTTCTTTAATTCATTTTAATCAGTGTTAAATCACGTTTTCTCTTGTTAAGTAGACATTTTTAGACGTGGCACTTTTGTTTTGCTGTCACTCCATGAGATATCGTGATAAATACCACGGGGCGTGAAAATATCTTGCGACATGCCACATCGCCCACCGCTTTTCCCATAAATACATTATACACGTTAGTTGTGTCACTGGCCAGATCTGTTATTCTGACATTTCCAACAACAATCCTAACCATAACATGGTGAAATCTTCACATTCTCACCAAGGAGCCAGAATAAATTAGTCACTCTTTAACAGAGATAAGTTGATGAGTCCTCTTCTGAGAAGATTATCCGTTGGAGAAAAAAAAAGTGCAAGAGTGTGAAGTAAAGCCATGTTTCATTATAACAGATGGAGGAACGGTCCTGCGCCGCGTCTCGAGCGCCGGGCCTTGGCGTGTTTAAGTGGTGTGGTAGTCGAGCCTGTCGTAAAACAATGAATAGGACGTATTCATCAGGAGCAAAAGTTGGCCGTAGCAACACACCGAGGTCTGAGAAGTGTCTCTGCTGATGAAATACAGGGTTTGAACCTGGGCCACCGATTAGTTTCTTTTAATTAAGGGAGCGAGAGGAGTAGAGGCGGTGAATTCATCTCTCTACTTTCTCGTATACACAGGGAGAGAGAGAGGGAGAGAGAGAGGGGGAGAGGGAGAGGAAGAAGGAGAGACCTTGATGATGTAGAGGCTCTGTTCATTTATTTATACAGGATTAAGAAAGCGCTCCAGGGCGTGTTAACTTTAATCAGTCTGCTGGCAGTACGAGTAGAAGATTCAGTTTAACACTTAGCGGATTTAGAGAAGCTCGGGCTTCCTAAACGAGACTGACGTTAGGATTAGCCACAATTTGCACATTTTATCTTAATGACTCGAGGTGAATGTCAATAGGTCGGTTGTGTTTCACGTGTGTGTGTCTTTGAACACATGAAACAAACGTGCAAAACATGATTGGTGTAGGTTTTTTATTCATATTTCTTAAAAATAAAAATCAAGCTGCAAATCTCAGGTTTACATTAATGTTCTAATATGTTAGCGTCGCTATAGTAACAGCTCGTCGTACGTAGGACGCTCCACATAAACATGTGTAACCGTTGATATTTCTGTAACGCTTTGGGCGCAGCCTCCAGTGGCAGTGCTTTGTAACAGCTTAGTAACAGTCAGAGGAAGAGCTGAACTTTTTTAACGTTAAATTTGTGTATTTTCCAACCATCTCTGTCCCCCCCCCCTCTCTCTCCCTCTCTCTCTCTCCCTCTCCCTCCCTCTCTCCCTCTCTCTCTCTATCTCTCTCTCTCTCTCTCTCTCCCCCTCTCTCTCCCCCCCTCTCCCCCCCTCTCTCTCCCTTTCTCTCTC
>JAQQZX010000003.1:1920541-1933777 GCA_030068355.1 Notoglanidium maculatum
GCGGCGTGTTGGATCATCCTCATGGTGTTCAGCGTCTGGCTGTACCGCCATCGCAAGAAAAGGAGCGGCCTGAGCACGAGCTACGCAGGCATCCGGAAAGGTGTGGCAGCAAACTCAGCGAACGACTTACTGTGACTAAATTTTGTTTCAAAAACATTTAGGAAGACGAAAAAAACGAGTAAAAAAAACCCCATTAAATTCAACACTAAATGTAGCTAGTGTGCGAAAATAATATGCCCCAAATTTCACACGTGTTATCCAGAATCAGATCGAAATTCATCTTTGTGAATTGGTGGGTGTTTGTTTACGTTTTGGAGACACTTCTTTCACATTTGTTTATTTGCTGTTGATCACCAATTTATTTTTAGCTTGCAAACTGTGTGGCATTTCTACAGCTCTGTCCTTTGGTTCATTTTAGAAGCTCACACCAATTAAAAAAAAAAAAGAAATTACAGGCATTGATTCACTTCCTGCTTTTGAGTCGATCCAGAGTCGAATCGCTTTCGAATCGACTCCATGAGAGTTCACACTCTCGGACACAGACCTGACTGAAGGACTGTACCAAGCGGAGAACACATTGGTTGGTTTCATTGCATGTTTTGAAGTAGTAATAAACTGGACAGCGCCCCAAGACTACGACTGGAACAGCTTTAAGATTTGGGTTATGTAAATATTTCTCATTACCTTGAAATAACTTTATTTGTTATATTAAAGTGGTTAAAGTTCAGAACAGATTCAAGTGAAAAGAGTAATATTCACTGCCTCCCGTGTCCTTGCTTTGCCTCTTTTCACTCCTGGTACAGTCTGTTCTGGTATCTATCGGTATCTGATGAAGCGTTATTGCTCTTTCATAGCTCTCGCTTTCACTCGAGAGCTCGTGTACTCAGGAGATCGCACAATGGAGTTTTTTCCCCGATGTTGGCTCTGAGCTGCAGGCACACAGTCTGAAGGACATTCAGCTAATGGAATGCGTATTGGCAGGCTGGAGGCTGTGCTAAAAAAGAGACGCGAGTCTGGCTATTCATTCGCATTAGCATTCACACAATCTGAAGGTTGACATGCGCTCAACCTTTAAAACATGAACAGCGCGACACTGAAAAAGATTCAGCTTTGGAAGTTCAGCGAGATGTTCGTCCTTTCGCTTCATGTCAGTTCAGACCCGGTGTAGATCTGATTTGTTTTTAAGCAGTATTCTTGTGATAAATTGCTCTACATCGGCCAAAGTATAAGTTCGTGTTTACGTATTCTTGTTTTTTTAAACGCAGTCGGTTCGTATTCCATCCCGTTGGCTCCGCCCTCCAAAGTTAATGCACGTTAAAAGATTTGAGTATTGTTTCTTAAATTCAGAGCAGAATTGCTGTTGTAGCCTTTAGCTGTAGCATGTGCCATTTTTTACATGATTTTTGGCGATACAGGAACCTGCAAACTACGCCTTTTCTACTTTTCCACTTAAACCAGCGTTCAGCACAGACATGAATAAAATCAAGACATTATCAGGGAGGAGACAAACCACAATCCTGAGAGGAAACTATGGGGGGAAAAAATGCCGTAACACCAAAGATGGCAGCTGTATGCTCATATCCCGTCCCATCCATCCATCCAGCCATTATCTATAGCGCTTTATCCATCTGGGTCGCGGGGAAGCTGGAGCCAATCCCAGAATCTTCGGGCGAGAGGCGGGGTACACCCTGGGCAGGTCGCCAGTCCACCACAGGGCTCATATCCCGTCCCTCCCCAAAAAAAGCCAGTTGTCTGCAGAACTGGGAAACGTCTTAAGCCAATCATGTTGTTGCACTGCTCCAGGTGCACAGTTGGACATGTGTATTATAAATAATGCTTGGGGGGGCTTTTTAAACCTTATTTTGGGGCAAAGTCAACAAGGTTTTTAAGCATTTTTTTATCAGATTTGACTGGAGGTTTTTTTCTGTGCTGTTACGGCTCGCTCCCCATTCAGTTAGAAAGGCCTGGTCTTGTAATAATAAGGACCCTCCTGGTCCTGAAAAAACTGCCCTGGGGTTGTTACCAACGTGGCTGACGAGTACGAGAATTATTGCTCTAAGAACTTTGAGAAACTTCACCAAGCAGAAAATCCAGTTCACTGAAGGGGAGGCATGAAAGACATGCATTTACGTCTGCTATGATTTTTAGTTTTGACTCGTGAATTCACGATCTTTGGTCTTGTGAGCCAATAGAAAACAAGTGGGTGTGGCTGGTGAGTAAAAATAACTATATAAATAAAGAAATGGAGGAGCTGCTTAGCAGATTGACTAAAGTTGATGGTTCTTTAATATTATGCATATTATTAGACAGGGAGAGAGAGTTCTGTTGTCTACCACTTTATTGGACGTACTTGTGTGCTAAAGCAACAAAACACTATTATTTCCACGGGCAAGTCTGATCTTGCGTTTGTAGCTGAGGTCGAAAGTCAGAGTGTGGAAAGTTTGTTATGGCGAACGCTTGCTGGCATTTCCATTCGCACATGAGGAAGCAACAAGCCACGAGCTGCCCTCTTAGAACTGGAGGCTGGGAAAGCCTTGTGTGTGTGTAGAAACAAAGAAATGGTTCACTGTAACCACCTAAGACACGAGTCGGCTCTCAGGGTGGAAAGAGATAGAGGAGCGAGGTGTGATCTGTGTGCTTCTAAGCAATATGGCCAGCTATACTCCCCAACCTGTCATTACAGATGTGGCATTCACTGAGCAGCTGAGCGAGATTTAGTTATCTTTCGTCTGTCATTGCAGTATTTTGTACGCTCTGGGAAGTATGGCGAACGGGTGTCCATCTCGTCTCGCTTCGTCTCGCTGTTTACCTCGGAACAGATAAATACGTATGATAACCGCATCAAAAAGCGGCCACATCTATTACGCTGATCTTTTTGTACGCTGGGATTTCCGAGCGCCACCAAACAGACAGACAAATGGAAAAGAAAAAAGGTGACATTTAAAGGCCAGGGCTGGGCATGCTGAGCGTAAATACGAAGGATAAGAAAAGGTGGAGGTGGAAGACGGTATAACGTGTTGTCATGTCGCAGTCAAAAAGCGTCAAAGGAGTTAAGTAAAGCGGTTTCTTCTTTCTTTTGATATTGTAATTGGCTGTGTGGGTGTATTCACCATTTTATACCCTCACAGCGAAGCCATAAAAGCTTTTTTATGCTCTGTCAGTCAGTTTATGGGATTGTTCAATGGTAGAGATTATGGAAGATTATGGATTGAGGATAACAGTATTGCAACACTCAGGAGTTTGTTTGCAGAGCAATAAATTTATTTAACTGCATCACTGATGGTCATATCAGTAACATGGACTTCAGTGGATTGCGCATTGATTGAGATTCCGTAGTTTTCATTTTCATGTTGATTTAATCCAATTCAACACCATTTACACTTGGTTGTTTTATGCATCATGGAGCTGGAATTAAGATTGTATCAACATTTATACATGTAGAACTGTGAAGATGGCGGTTCTGCTACAGTCTTGCACTTAAAGCTTGACCCTATTACAGAAGTGTGTTAGTCATAACTGCACTCTCCAGCGCCACCCAGATGAGGACGGGATCCCTTTTGGGTCTGGTTCCTCTCAAGGTTTCTTCCTCTTGTCGTCTCAGGGAGTTTTTCCTCGCCACCGTCGCCGCAGGCTGCTCATTAGGGAGATATATAGATACATTTATAGATTTGTAAGTTTATATTCAGAGTTTATATACTTCTGAGAAGCTGCTTTGTAACAATGTCTGCTGTTAAAGCGCTATACATTTGAAATTGAATTGAACATTTACACTTCTATCTTCCAGATCTAAATCTGTTTATAACACCTGACGTTGCACATTATTCCAAATATCCTTTTCTCTACAGAAAATTATGGGTTTTTTTTGTTTTTTTTTAATTTATCTATAACGTAGATAACGTTGGCGGTCTTTAACCTTGTTCTTTAAAATGTGATGGTCAGGTTTATTGGTCTTGCTCAATGTAAAATGTTTAGTTGCAGACCTGATAGACCGTGCAAAACAAGTCGAAAGCACAAGAGCAAGTTTAAACATGTACATCAGTGAATACAGTAAAAAACAGATGGCGCTTATAGACTAGATAAAGGAAAAAAAAAAACACACCGTGCTGTTATAGGAAAATAATCAACAGTGGAATGGCGTGATGAAGCTGAGTTTCTCTCATCACTCTGAGGTTCATTATTTTCCTATAGCATTATGTCCTGTGAACATGAACATGGACATCCTGTAATGTTGTGAACATCCATGAAGCAAGTTAGTTCCTTACATTATAGCTGCTGTAAACCAGCCTCTCTTCTTCTCTCTCTTGACATCGATAGTACAAAAAAGAACCACCGAGAAACTGCAAAGCATAAACTCGTCTGTCAGGAAGAAGTTCCAGCTTTTCCTCTGGCTTTTACAAAGCGCAGACACTGGAGACTCCTTCCATAAACATTAAATAAGCATATACAGACAACTTCTCGGTGAAATGTCCATGTGAATTAGCTGTTGCTATGGAAACTGTAACCTATTCAAACAAGTGCATTACTATAAACCAGTCCAGTTGCCTTCTGACCAATCAGATTTGATTTGTGCTATAATTAATGGACAAAATAAATCTATGGTGTATCTACTTGATATTTAAAAGCTGGAGGGTGATTATGACCATGTGGTGAGTAGTAAACAGTGAAGTATGATGGTTAATGGATAGATAAATCTATGCTAGCCGCGTAGAGTATAGCAGACAGCGGCCATGTTGCGTGTGATGCATTTTGGCTGGATTGTCATGTGGATAACTGATCGTGAATAACACGATATTCAAGCTTCCTGAATCAGAAAGCGAGCTCTTTCTGTGTACAGTTGATATTATGAGAGCTTTACTACATGCTCCTTCAATAACTGCACTTTTTTCTTCTTCTTTTCTTCCATGTTTTGTCCTTGGGACCTGCAGTTCCATCGTTCACCTTCACGCCTACTGGTAAGCACTACGTTATAACCTCTACTTAGCTGCTAAAGAGCTACCAACATGTCAGCCTGCTTTAGACATCAGTGTTGCTTTTAGATTCAGAGCAGCATGCGCTGTATGTCCACTTCACTCCCTTTCCTCACTCCGACTCCCGACAGAGGAATCGCACAGGACATCAAGAGACAGCAGCCCAGCTCAGTAAACCATGTTCTCTGGTTAAAAATGCATCTTCCCAATAGAAAGAGCTTTTCACGCAGCCTTCAAAGGCGGCTTTGGGAATCCGCCGAGCCCCTCGGAATCCGGTTAAAAAGGAGGAGCGCTTTACTAAAGAAAGCTGTTAAACATGGACAAGAACGGATCAAAGCTACTCCGTTTGGCTTCGCGTCTTGGCCAGGTTCTGACGAGGTGACGGCAGAGCTCTCGTGGCCCAATTAGACCAAAACGGAGAGGAGCTGGAGCGCCGTGACTTATTGCGAGTTTTCCGTAGCAGTCAGAAGAACAGGGCCCACTTTCACACCCTCCTTCCATCGCTCGCTGTTTGAGGTAGTTTCATTTCGCACTAATCAACCTCCCATTGACGTCTGCGCGGTTACGAGTGCCAGTAAAAAGAGTAGGAAAAGGAGACTGATTGGAGTGAACCTTTTTCTGCATGAATGGAAATGGATCTCGATTGCGATCAGCGACACTCTGCCAAGCTCTAAGTGAAACCCCAGGTTCTGCTAGTGGAGCATTGCCAAACACTTAGCTGCCAACGCCAACCACCCTCCTGAATCAGTATTCATAGATCTGAAAATGTCCCGTATCAAGCGCTGAACAGTGCAGGATTGCAGGCCAAAAAGTGTCTGCTGTAGTGTATAACTCAGGATATTATCAGTGTGAACTGGGTTCCAGCTCGCCGTCTGAAGTGGGGAGAAGGAGACGCATGGAGTGTGAGACTGAAAGTCGCTTGCTTGTCACACTGTAGAGTGGATGCTAAAGCGGCATGCCCAAAGTGCCAACACACAAAGCAGGGAGTGACTCAGGCTTCTGGCAGCACACAGACGTTTAATTAGCTTGCAAGTCAAGTCCAAAAAATTTGCTTGCCAGTGTTTCGACATTTATTGTCACGTATGCAAATCTGTGTCTGCTTCGTCGACGTCCTTTTCTTATCATATCACTTCTTTTGCAGTTTCCTATCAAAGAGGAGGAGAAGCTGTGAGCAGCGCTGGCAGGTGAGTCAGAATGTTTCGTATGTCATAGGCGTCCGCATATGGGTAACAAATTAAAGCAACAACAAACCTCTCTGGAACTGTACTGGAGAGATGCGCTCTGCTCTTCCAAAAGATTCCCCGTCAGTTTAAGACATCGCTTCAAAATCTCCCATGTATTAAGTGTTCAGTTTGGGGAGTGTCAAGGCCATAGTTACGATCATCATCCTCCACATCAAACCATACTCAGCCCTGAAGATGGTGGACGGATGGAACAGGCCACACCCCTAGGGATGTTTCATTATAGGATAAAAGTAATCAGTCAGAAGAACCGCAGTATCGATTCTCTTTCCAAACCATGTGAGGAAATAATAAATAAATACCCCTTACTGCATAACGAAGCAAAGCTGCCGGCCTTCCCTTTGATTTGTTGCACAAATAACACAAAAGAGTGAATATTTTCATTCCCAGTATAATAAACAGAATCCCATTCTAATAATGAATGAAATCCGTCAATTCGAAACTGATACAAATTTGAACGAACAAGAACAACATGGTCGGATTGTCTTTACAACAGTGAAGGGTATTAAAATGTGAAAATGAGGAATGTAAGACAATGTTAAAAAAGTATAAATTTGTCCAATAATTCATGCTAATTTGACCCGACAGCAGTGCCACTCACTGGATCTACAGCGTAATTGCATGTGAAGGGCACAAGGGGGCAGTCTTGGGTTTATAAAGCCGTTTTTGTGCACCCTGAAGATGGAAGGCCTTGTACAACAAAGCTAGAAGAAATCAGAGACAAAAGCTCATGTCTTTCTCACCCCATATTGCTCTTGTGGGTTAATGCAAGAATTGGCAAGAATTTCAGGGAAACAGGGATGCAGTAAGAAAGACAAACGTGAAAGATCTCTCTACTCCAAACTCACTCAAGCCCAGTGTTGCTTCTAGGTGAGCCGTCCGAGTCCTGGTGGGCGTGTTCCTCTTTTGTCTAGAGTTAGATATCTCGAGGTGGTGTTCTTCTTGAAATATCTAGCATAAATCAAGTGAAATGTGAACATGTGAGCTGTGCTGTGTAAGACGCGGTAGTGAAATACAATCCAGGACAGGAGGACGTTTAACCCTGAGTCAAATATTTCACAGCGTTAAACGTTGCCTTTGATGTTCTATTGTTCCACTTTGAAGCCTTCTCCTTATCATGTCTTTTGGTTTCTTTCCTGGTCTTCAGGTTTGACCCTTTTTATGCAGTCAGTAGTTTGTTGTCAGATCCAGTGACATGCTTCCGTAGACCTCCATTTTTATGCGCTGTGGCAGCGAGGTGATGTGTGACAGAGTCCATTCAGGAAATAGAGCTAGGCGACATGCTGATATGATATCGATATTGTGATATAAAAGCATCATACAAGACTCTTCCATGTATTGTGATGATCACCAAGTGTCATTTGCTTTTTTTTTCCTTCTCTTCATAAAATACTTTGTGCTTTTCAAACCAAAATTATATATCATGATGCATATTAAAGGCCAGGGCTGGTTGGTGGTGCTGGTTGGCCAATGATGGTTTTTTTCATTGCCATAATCCCTAATGGGAAGATTTGTGTTTCTTGATCAGTATTACCTAAACATGATGTGTTTTATTGAGGATTCTATTTACCGTCTGTACAATGAGGTCAATGGAAAAGCAAACAGCACATATATCTGTATTTCTCATCCACTGTTGGTGTAATGAGTGTCCTCAAATCAAATGTCAACACTGTAGATTTGGTGTTTATCATATATAACATAGATACGAATAGTTGTCTATGGGGTTTATGCTTTAAAGCATGTGAATATGGGGTCTGGATTTGGTGGGTGGTTTAAAAAATGTAAGTGTTCTTGTGCCATAAAACCTAAGAGCCACATTCCAGTATGCAAATGAATTATAAGTGTTTCCAGTTTGCCTAGTGATAAAAAATACAAATTTGAATTTCCTGATAAGGGTAGAAGCCTAAGCAAAATCTTTTCCCATTTTTTTTTTTTTTTTGGGAAACTAAATTTATTATTATTTACCCTTCTTTTGCACAATGTTTCCTCAGAATACTATCCCATTTTCTTTATTTCTAAGCAGATTATGCGTATTAATATGGTCATATGCACCGTATATGATTGGTGGCTTTAACATTGTGCTGGTTGTGTGTGTACAGGCCTGGTTTGTTGAACATTAGCGACTCGGCTACGCAGCCCTGGCTAGCGGACACGTGGCCCAACAACTGCTCCAACCAGAACGACTGCAGCATCAACTGCTGCACCTCCAGCAACGGCAACAGCGACAGCAACCTGGCCACCTACAGCCGCCCTGGTGAGTCAGCGCTGAACAGGAAGCTATATGTGTGTGTTGAAGGTTAAAGCAGGGCTGTTTTAGAAGGAGAATGAAAGGTAGCCCTGGCCCGGCCCTTATGGGGTCTGCACTGCCAGCTAATCAAATTTGCCAGCTGATTTCCATACTGTTGTTGTAGCGTCTAAATGCAATTTCCCCTAAGTGCTTCCTTATTTAGGAAACAGGGAGCAGTTGCAGAGGTCAAAGAGAGCTTGTGAGTGAGTGAGTGAGTGTGTGAAACTACTGTATGTCTGAGACGGATGGTGATGGAGGAAAAATAAGTGATATAAAAAAGCCGAGTGTGCAGAAAGAGTGATGAAGCCCTTCCAGGTGTTTTTTTTTTGCAGGCGTCAGCAAGAGCTTGGTGAAATAACAAAAGGAGAAACAGTTTTTAGCTAAATGTGTAACAGTGTGAACAGAGCATCAGGGTTGGGAGAGTGATAAAGCACGTGACTTGAGACAGTGCGATTGTAAAAAATTGGCAAATTCAGGTTCTGAAGCAATGAGCATCATTAATGTACAAATATTATGCCGCAACTGCAGTCGCAATATATCAGGGGTGTGAATTATATGATACGAAACAATTAAAAGTTCAATACATTTCAGTTTACTACTGAGCAGTTGGTTCATCAGCGATGCCATTTGAATTGGAGGTTTCCATTTGAGAGGAGTTTACACATTGCGGTTTCTTGGTAACTCAACTAGCTGCGTTTTGTGTCTTATCAATCTCAAGAGTAAGGCGGGTTAAAGAACGAGTGTTTGTAGCTGCTATAACGTAAGTAAGAACTGGATCTAACTAGCTTCGTGAAGGTTCTAGAACGTTAAATGGTCCTTTAAACAGATTAAAAATTGTGATGTCCATTCTATAATACAGAAGTGATTGTAATTGGTGGTGGTTTAAGAGGAATAAAACACTAGGATGGGGATTGGATTGGACGTCAACGTTAGATGTTCCTGTAAACGGATAAAAAGTCTTGGAGCCTGTGCTCAATCCGTGGAGCGTGCATCAGTATTTGACAAGTATTAGTTAACCATTTAACTATTGCTCATTTGATTTTGAAGCCTCTTCACTTGTAAATTGGTGCAGCCATGCCAAAGCATGTTTTCTTTACACCCCTGTAATATATTTAACATCTGAAGAAAGTTCACGACGTTTGTAAAGAAGTGAGTGATTGAAACGATTGTCCGTTGTGCTTGGGCTTGTTTTGAGCTGGTGCGAATAGAGATGTTGGTTCTAGAAATGCTTTCAGTGTGAATTGAAATGCTAGACAGTGGTGACAAACGTTGGTTAAATGATGCTGAATCGTTCCTCTTTTTGTACCACATGCCTAAGCACGCCATTTACCGGGCTATGTTTTCAGAGACACAGTTTAGTCCAGGCATTAAAACCCAAAAGCGCTTCACTGCACGTCTAATCCGCTCCTTTTATGAGGTGTGTGTTTTACTGCTAACTCAAGCTTTTATCCGAATCACCTTTTTTAAAAGGGAGGAAGGATAAATGCCATGGCCACTCACAGCATGACAGCGTGAAAGCTTGCCAGCCTCTCGCCTGGCGCACCTAAAGCACTAAAACCTTTAGGAAATTAACTGGCTCTGAGACATCTCCCGAAAGGCCACTTGGTAGGTCTCGTTTTGTAAGGACCTACTTCTTTTCGCACGTCTACTTTTGAAGTGCTGCAGTATCCCTCTTCCTGACAGAAACGAGAGCCGATCCAAAAATCCAACCGACGGCAGCCGTGTGGTATTTACCGCTGAGCTCTGAGCTCTGATCCTGGGCAGGATTTGAATATTTTATGAGTGAGGGGAAAACTGGATCTGTCAGAAGGGTTTTTTTTTTTTAAAAACAGTGCTGCTCCTTCTCCGGAAGGTTTTGATTTGGATGGGATGCAACACACGGCTTGATGAGAAGAGCCGTCTTTTTGAGAAAGGCACAGCTTCAGATAGCGCATTTGACACGGCTTATAAGGAAGCGGATAAGCTAAAGCACCATGATGAAAAGAATTAAATAGCGGCTGCAAAGTTTTGGATGTGATGGTTTGGAAGTTCCGAAATATCGTCCCAGCACCAACAGGTCTGTAAAAGCAGCCTTGACTGCTCGAGATGTCATTGCTTCTTAGGGAATTTTTAGAGAGGGATTTACACAATTTTTGGAATGTTATTAGCTTCATTTTTAAGAAGACCACTTCAATCACTAAATCGTCCCTGTGTCTAAAGGTCTGCTTGGTGTAAATATCACAGACCGGATGAGCATTTGCGATGCACTAGGTGACGTTTTAGCAGTCTGACATCATGTCTTTTGAGAGATATGCAAACAGCAAAGTTTGGTGCAACTTGAAATTTTTTCCCTTAGCATATTACATAAAGTTTAGAACTATGGAACAAGTCCTGCAGTCTCGATTCCCAACCATTCCAGACTTGAGATATTTCTTGTAACGAAACCAGTATTAGTTATATTTTGACCCGTTAAAGAATTCAAGAAATCTTTCTTCTTAAAGTAGACCAGATTACCTACATCTCAGTAGCGTCTCGTGTCTAAAACCAACTCCTCACATATTACTACGCTACGTTGAAATCTTAAGGCCCTGTTAGACAGATCTCTTCCCCTCTCCGTTCATCCAGCCGACTGCATCGCTAACTACAGTCAGATGGACAGCAAACAAAGCAACCTCCTGGTGCCGGACTCGTCCCTCTACGGAGATGTTGACCTCTCCAACAAGATCAACGAGATGAAAACATTCAACAGCCCCAACCTGAAGGACGGGCGATTGGTGGCGCCTGTTGGCCAGCCCACGCCTTATGCCACCACCCAGCTCATTCAGTCCAGCCTGGGTACCAACCACATGGGCAGCGCCGACCTCAACGAGAAACAGAACTGGAAGAGCAGCCAGGGGACTCCTCAGAAACAGCAGGAAGTGACCTCACAGCTGCAGTACACCATCACGGAGCAGAACAAGCTGAACAAGGGTGAGTTTGGTGTAGGGGCGTGGTGTGGTTGGGGGGGCAGTAAAGAGACACCCGACCTCCCCGAAAGGCCTTCGTGCTGTCAATCCAGAGCTTCATTATCTGTGATTGATATGTGCAGTTGAGCACTAACTGCTTTGTTCATGATGAGTCACTTTCCCATTTTTTCCCCTTATCCTGACATTCTGTATGTCAAAAACATCTTTAAAAACATTCTTCAGCCTTTCAAGCATCTTCATTTACTGCCAATCACACGTTTTCCCCCACTTTCCACCTTCTATTTCTTTCTTTTTGCGCTTTCCCGCTCTAGTTACATGTATGACTAATACAAGCTTGGCTTTCACAGTTTCTCTTTATTCGTTTTCTTCACGGTCATGAAAACATGAGCTTGCTCTGGGGTATTAGCTGCCTTTCCACTGGTGTAGTCATAGTGTTAAGATTACCATCCAAACACAAACGGTGTAATTTAACCCGAAATGTTTTTATGGGTCTTTGTATAATGGCAGATTAGGTCCATTTGAATGGACAAGCTAAACGTTTTTGCTTTTGATGTTAATTTGCATTATCCATGGGGCTAACAGCATGCACCATTTCTGTCACCTCATGACCCTGCTTCTGCGGGTCGTATAATATATTCGCACATACTGTACATATTCACGTGTTTATGAATCCGCTGTTTTGATTAAAAGGGGCACCTAGACACACAACCTCTAATATGCTATGCTAATAATGCAATAATGAGAAGATAGACTATACCTACAAACCAAAATAATCCAAACAAAGTAAACTAATGAATTAAATTTCAGCCTGACTGGGGCATCAAGTGACCTGCTTAATTGTTTGTTAAATAAAAGAAGAATAATCACCACTTTCAAATCTTGTTCCTTTCACAAGGAAAGTACGATATTTTAAGACAATACAAGAAAGTCAAGGGCAAAGTTGGATTTGGGGGAAGTATATAAAAAAAATGCTGGGAGTATTTTTCATCTTTTGTGTATCTTTAGAGTATGTGTCGCTGATACGGATCATTTAAGATTTTCCTTTTTCAAAAACAAAAAGCCATTGAAGGTGCAGTCATCAGTTCTAATCCAGTACACTTGTTTGTCAAATTCAGAAAATGTATACTCGCGATACACTAACTGTCCGTTCTTAGAAAAAATCTGGTGCTTGTACATAGCCATGGCTCTGGAAACAAAGGAAGTGGCTCGTACCATGCAACACAACACTGTTCCAGCCATTCAGTACCAGGTTGCGTATTCCATCCAGTCAGAGGGCAGGGGGATGGAGAGTGGTCGGGGTGGGCGTGTTGCTCGTATTGTTGCCTTGGCAATGAACTTGAGGGGCGGAGTTTCTGAATGAGCACTGAAGGGAGGTGTGTATTTGTTTGGCTGTTGAGTTCAAATATCAACAATCTTTCCCCAGAATCGATGACTGCACCTTTAAAAACTTGAAACTAATGTTAGTTTCACCACATGATGGTGGTTTGAGTTACTTTGGGATGCATGCAAAGAATCTGCAGTTAGAATGAATTTCTTCAGCTTGACCAAAATCTTTGCATGTAAGCACAGACGCTAATTATGTCATGCTTCATGCTAAGCCTCAGACCACTACAGAAGTGGAGACAGCACTATGCCAGCCACCATCCCGTATAACCAAGCACCTGATCCCAATCCCGCCGGCTCCTACAGCAGCTCCGACCGAGGTAGCAGCACATCCGGTAAGAGACTCTCTCACACACACACACACACACACACACACACACACACACACACACACACACACACACACACACACA
>JAQQZX010000003.1:1949545-1960479 GCA_030068355.1 Notoglanidium maculatum
TCACACCTATGGGCAATTTAGAGTAGCCAGTTGACCTAATCTGCATGTCTTTGGAATGTGGGAGGAAACCGGAGCACACGGAGGAAACCCACGCATGCACGGGGAGAACATGCAAACTCCACACAGAAAGGAACCCTGGGAGACCCGGGGATCGAACCCAAGACCTTCTTGCTGTGAGGCGACAGTGCTAACCACCGCACCACCGTGCCGCTCACATTTATAGGATCGCTGTTAAAAATATACTACCAAACAAAAAAATCTTTAATAAATTTCACTGTATGTGTGAAGACCTTAACTCTGCCTCATCACATCACCCCATAATTGATTAATTTCCTATAACACCACAACAAAGAGGTGTCCTAGTCCTTATGTAAAATAAGTCTAAACTCTCAGTCAGGAATCAGGAAATCGCCTCTCACAAAACGTAAAGACAATACTTACCTGGCATACAGCTGGAGAAGGGTTTAAAAAAAAAAAACTATTTTTCTGACAAACATTCCGAAAAGTTCTCTCACTTGCTCTAATTGAATAATGGATGAATAAATGAATAAAACTCATTTTGGTGTCATCAGCCTTAAAGAAGTACTCACCTGCATTTGATCACAAGACACTGCAAGAAAGAAACAGGAAGCCTGATACTCACCAAACTGCAATCTTGTTCATCCCTTTCGAGAAGCGATTGCTTCAAATAGATGAAGAACGTTCTATGGTTTAAAAGTAAGAAGTGATCGACAGCGCATTGCTCTTGAACGTGTTGTGCTTCGAGACTGCCCGGTGGGATCAGCGTACATGACTCAAGGTCACGCGACACGATAAAACTATTCATCACAGTATCGGAATCATCGCAGTCCGGCAGATTACGTTAAACTTACTGACCTTTTAACACGTTACCTATAAACAGCGATATGGCCATTGTCGTACGTTAATATGAAATCCATTTGTTCCATGGGAAAATTACAAGGGTTAGAGTAAGGCTTCTGTTGGAGTAAAAAAAATCATGATCAATAGTGATTAAATATGGTTGAATAACAGATTAATTAGGGATAAATAATGATTCGCTTTGCTGTTTTATGGAATTTTTCGGATATCAGCTGGCAGTCCATATATATATATATATATATTTTTAGCTCCAGTGAGAACTTAGCAATTTAATGCGTGCATTGGCAAGATCAGATCTTTATGATTAAATGGGTGGAGTTATAACATTTGAACGACTTGTGTGTTGTTTTTTTCCCCATTTTTTCCATATAACTCCTAATGGATCGTTGTCTTAAAGGGGCCAGCTCACCCTTTCCAGAATGCTCTGTGCCAAGTAGCGAGTCGCCATTTTCGCTGCCATCAATATTCCAGAAATAATCCCACCACAATCCAGCAACATCCTAGGTCACAGATCTTAAACTGTAACATGAAATTGAAGATATTTTGTCAAAGTATCTATATTTTAAATAATTTCGACTGATCTATTCCGTTTTCGTAAGGTTAATCCGTACGCAACGGCTCGAAACTGCTCATCGGCAGCCGCGAAGGAATGAACAGATGAGGCGAATTTTGTTCGAGGCTTCCACATATGTGCATGAAGAAAAAGTTCCAGATGGGTTTCAAAGCAATGAGCAGCCCCTTTAAGAATCAAACCCAATTCGTAACATTCAGTGCTACTGCCAGATATCGAATCGTTGCCTTAAGAAATCATATAGCAGCAGAATCAGTGGTCTCGTCAAATATCGGACTGTTGCCTTAAGAATCGAACTTGTATCATATTGTGTGGAAGACTACACAACTCGCCGAGTCGTCCCCATGCTGTGACAGATTAATATTTAAAAACCAATGACGCCCAAACTCCCACATTTCAGAACTCAACACTTGTGAGGAGCACTGAAACGTCAGATGGGGACGCTGGTTTCCTGCACGTCCCCCCAGGCGATGCCGCCATCTTGGGTTTGACTGAAACGAGACTGTTTTGCCCCAGGTGTTCCCCTAATAAGCACTCTTCTAAACGAGAACAAATTTGGAACAGGAGCGAACCATCCCCCTCTGCCTCCATCCATCATTTTAATGAGCCAAGTTGTGTATGAGCTTCACTACAACTAGCAGGTGATTAAATCTCAGCCACATACTTTCAGACCATCCCTGCGATGTCTCAGAAATGAAAATCGGAATGCGTTCATAATAACACGTCTATCAGCACTTACCTGCGACTGCCATAATGCGCAGTTAGAGCCCATGTACTGAAATCAGGCCAAGTGATGGAAAAGTACTTTAATCCATCTAGAACACAGAGGGAGGCTGCATCAGAAATGAGTGCGAAGAACTAATGTGACTGAGTGTTGAAGAAAATGATTACTGATAGCACTGTTTGCATGATTATTTTCTCCTTTGTGGACTTGGAACATGTGATGTGCGACAAGTACTACAACTTGTAGAAACTAAAGCGCCACCTAATTAGCTTTGTCAAATTTCTCTTCCTGTTTCTTCACCAGCGCAGGTTTGACAGGACTTGTAGCTTGACTGGAGGGTAATTAAGAGAACCAGCTGCATGCTGACAGTTCTCTCCCAAAGGAGACACTAGAACAGCCCATCTTGCATACTACGTTTCACCTCAAACCTCCTCACTCCGACAGATTTCATTCACTATATGAAACCTCCACTTTCTTTATTTTCTTTTCCACTCCAACAGGTGCCTGAACGTCAACAGTAAGTAATGTGTACATGTATATGTACACAAATTGTAACAGCGCTTCTCTGCATTCGTAATAGCGATGCAGAGAAATGAAAAAACCTTGTCTAAAACCAAAACTCAGGACACGCCGGGTGAAAAACCAGTGGCTGGTTGGAATCGATCCATCGTTACGTACACTTTCTGCAGGTGGAGCTAGTTACTAACCGTCATGCGAGTTATTAACATGCTAGATAACATCTGAGCAATTTATTAGCCTTAGCTATGCTTCTCTCACGTTCCTTGATGAAAAGGGCTTAGAGCATCAGCAGCTTTTTCTTCTTTTCGACTTTAAAACTTTTTCAATTTAAATTGAAAGAGTTAAATCTGTAAGGAGGGAGGACTGCACTTTTGGCATTTTTTTTTTTTTTTAGTGTTAACTCGTACCATAGTACTCGAACATTAAGTTGCAGAGCTTCTACGCAAAATGCATGAAGGTTGGCAGGTCTGAGTGCAGAACATTACCAGAGTATCTAAACACACTTCATTTTTCCATTGCACACAAGACAGCATTGCTTCACTGGCCTGCTTAGTCTCTGGACCGCTGTCCTATCTAGTATGTTTGGGATAAGATGGAGAGCGTTGTTAACAGCAGTTAACAATGTAACAGTTGAACAATCATTTACCAATCTTTTAGAATCCATACATAAATGAAGCCAAGTCGTCCTGAAGACCAATTAATCTTGGGTCCAGGTGTGGCAAAGGAAATAAGATATGAACTATAGGCCTCAGAAGTTGCACTATATTCTTCAGAGAAACTTACTGGAACTATGGTACATACAATATTATAGAAAATCCTGAAGAAAGATAACTTTCATAGAAAATAAAGCATCAGTGCAAATGACTATACCTTAATCTCGTTAATTTATCCAACTGACCTCGGAGTACTCGGGAAGTTTTAAGACCTGGACCACTCTGCAATTATTTTAATAAGTCTGAAGCCATTACAGCCATTACAGCAGTCACTCTGGTCCATCTTCCTTTAGTGCTGCTCGTGGCCTCATTAGCCGATGAGCACTGCCACTGCCGTCCCTGTTCGCCGTCCCAGTTGACGTAAGCCATCCTTGCTCGTAAGTCACAGACAATTTTTCATCTTTCTAATTATTTTTTTTATCAATTATTTTAGAAAGTCCCATCTCTCCGCAAGTCCCCATCATCAGGGAGATGCTTAGTCAGATTTATGAAAGGAAACCTGTGCCAGAAGTGGGGCACTGTAATGAGCCAAATCAGCACAGGCTGACAGTAAGTTTATCATGTCTGGGCTCGTGCATTAGGAATAAAAGAACAGAGATGCTGTCAACAGATGCTGACGACGGAGTGCTGCTCTATCTTCAGGGAAATTAACACCCTTTCAGCTAGACAGATTCCGAGAGATGGCATTCCACGTAGATGGACCATAGCAGCTTTAAATACACTATAGGGTCTAAATTATGTGGACACCTGATTATTACACCCATATGTTTCTTCCCCAAACTGTTGCCACAAAGATGGAAGCACACAATTGTATGACATATGCATATAGCATTACAATTTCGCTTGACTGGTATGAGGAGGCCCAAACCTGTTTCAGCATGACGCCCCTGTGCACAAAGCAGCTCCATGAAGGCATGGTGTGTTAAGTTTGGAGAAAACGTACTGGAGTGTCCTGCACAGAGCTGTGACCTCAACCCCTGAACCTTTAGGATGAACTGCTACCCCAGGCCTCTTCACTCAGTATCGGTGCCTGATGTCACTGATGCTCTTGTAGCTGAACGAACACAAACCCTCATGATACACTCCAACATCTAGTGGAAAGCCTTCCCAGAAGTGTGGCGGTTATAACCGCAAAGATGGAATAAATCTGGAATGGGATATTCAAAAAGCACACATGGACGTTATGGTCAGATGACCAGTATAGTGGTCACAGTATAGTGGAGTATATATATATACACACAGTATAGTGGAGCTCTGTATACACCACATAAATTGGCAGTTTAGGTGACTGATGCTTGTGAAATATTAATGCACGCCGATTGATAGCTCACAGTCACTTACTGCTGGCACTGAACTTCAGTTACAGTTAAATATTTTATTTATTTTGCTCATGTGAACAATCTTTTCAGAAAATAAATCTTCCCTGGAATAATCGCATTAAAGGAGCATCATCCGAACCTGTAGGAGGAACTTTGAACGCCATCAAGCGAGTTCACGGCTACCTTTTCAACCTCATCATATTTGCCGTTTTTGTTACATCATGTTTCTGTTTTTGTTACGACCCCACTGTGAAAGACCTCGACACAAGCAATTATTGAGCTAAAGCGTAGCGATGATGGAGCGAGTCTAAACGTTTTGAAGCTGACCATGAGCACATAATAGGAATAAATTGGCATGTTTTCATAGTCAAATAACCTGCTGAACAGAGTCGCTCGGAAACGAAGCGCAATGATGGATGAGAGGTTAGGATACGGGTGAGCGCATGGCAAAGTCTTTAACAGGCTGGAGGATTTCTCTGTCCTTCTCTCACACTCTCTTTAGACTCCCACGCTCACATTCACCATTTTGCTTTAGTCGTTTTGTCTCTTTGAGGTGCACACATGAATAAGCTTGAACCGCCAAGCTTTCATTTACTATATGTAGCATTGTAAACAGACTTAATGAGTTTTCTTAAAGCCTTAAATCAGGATGTGCCAAAGAAAACAGAGTACCAAGCTAGTTAAAAGAACACACAGCAAACATGCAATTTGTACATTTTTGCTTCGGTAATGGCTCCGTCACTGGATACTACTGTTGCTTGTAAGGAATTAGGGTCTTGCTATGGGCACACAGACGATACGGGGTGAAACAGTACGGCGGATCGTATCGTTGGATATGAGGCTCCTGATTCGATACATCTCTGTATTAATGTGGGAGTTACGACCTCATTAGATTGTGAGCCAACAAAATTCATTGCTTAAATTTGTACAGCTTGGGCTTTCCTGATCTTTAGCTGCTATTCACGGCTCTCGTCACTCATGATGAAGCGTTGGACGCAGCGTCGAATCGAATAGCTCTCCATCCTCGTCACACGGCCGTAATTAGTTAAGGCACTCTCTTATCATATCAGCTGCAGGGCAAGCACATGTGAACGCATCGGTATAACTCACGGTCCTGTTGAAAGCTTGTTCCATTGATTACTGTGCTCCCATCTCCCTTTACCAGACTAATGAGCCGCCAGGATTTCCACTAGAAAGGTTAATACAATATCGAAACGTCAGGAGATTAATGATATCGTTTTCGGTGCCGGGGCCCATCGTTGACGGAGGTGACAAATTCCTTGCCCTTTTCACTCTGGCTCGAGCCGTGTGCACGGTCATGGCCCAGCCCTCGTCGGCCCCAGAGAGAGCGAGAGATCCGTGAAAGCACCCAGGACAGAGAAACGCTAGAGGAACAGAGGATGACACAACTGAAGGGATGGCTAGGTCTCTGTCAGGAAACAGATTAAATGAATCCATCTTCATTAGGATGATACAGAGAGCAAGTCAACCAAGCAAAGGAGGAGCCTGCGTCTGTGCGTCTCTGTCTCTTTTGTTTTGCCCCGTCCACTGGTTTTGGTTTACTATTTAGCACAGACTATGCATTTGTGGCATTATCAATATTTCTTAATACAGCATGTGATGTACCGTTTGGAGCATGGATGGACAAATTTATTACCTAACCTATCGGGCAAGTCGATTCCCAACGTGCTGTTTGTTAGCTATGTGCATTAACACTGACGGAAGAAAACACTACATGATTATCATCCTGTTTTAAGAAAGTTTCTAATATTGCACCAGTGGAGGACAAAGCACCAAAATCCTGCTAGTGAAGTAAAAATAAAAGTCTTCTATTTACATTTCTACGCAAGTTAAGGTACAAAAGTACCTGCTATTTACTGTACTTAAGTGTCAGAAGTAATTAAAGTTGCATGTCCACTGCAGGAATCAAATATCTCTGCCTCCACTCCTTCACTGGCGCCTTGCCACTCAATGGGCGTCTGACCACAGCGCAGGACGCACTGAAAGGACCCGTCAATCATGGAATTGATTCCAATTGGCTACTCCTGTAAACTTAGCTCTAAAAACTTTTGTGAAGTATGATGTTTGTGCAAGTGAAACAGTCCTTGTTTATTTTTTTCCCCTCTGCAATAAGGGTGGAACCATGGGGTGGAAACACACAGTCATGGATTTTGCTATTTTTCTTTTTTTTTTTCACCATTTGAGAAGAGAAACAACCCCCCTGCACAATAACATCATAAAATTGATTATATTGTTACAATGGCACCCGACAAGGGGTCGGCGTATTAGACAGCACGTGAAAGTCAGCTCTCGAAGTTGTGTTTGAATGAAAAAATGGGCAAGCAAAAGGATCCGAGAGACTTTGACAAGAGCCAAATTGTGATGGCTAGATGACTGGGTCAGAGCATCTCCAAAACAGCCGAAACAGTCTCGAGGTGCGCCTGGTATGTAGTGGCTAGTAAGTGGTCCAAGTTAGGAACCTGCGACAGAGTCATGGACGCCCAAGGCTCAGTGACATGCTTGGTTAGTGAAGGCTAACCCGTTAGGTCCGATCCCACACAAGAGCTACTGTAGCACAAATTGCTGAAAATGACATGCTAGCTTTGACAGAAAGGTGTCAGAACACACAGTGTATCACAGCTGGATGCATACACGGCTGCGTAGCTGCAGACCGGTCAGAGTGCCCATGCTGACCCCTGAAGGCAGAATAAACGTTTAGCTATCTTTTTCCCCTGTATAGCTCCAGTTAAAAATATTTTAGTGGTTTACAAAAAAATGATACATCATATGGGTTTCTATATTATATTATATATAATATATTATACTGATACTGCAAGGTTTCTATACTATTGGTATTGATACGGGGAAAAAAACAAAAAGACAGTGGTATCGGATCATTTCTAGCAAGCTTCTAAGCAAATAATTGACATGTAAATAAAGCGAGATGTCTCAGTTCGGTCGCTGTAATTACGCAACCTTAGAAAAGCGTAGGATCAGGGTGTTTGATGATTAAAAGATAATGTTGAGTATTATTCCCGTTTTTGGTTTGAACCTCATGCGCCGTGTCACCAGATGTTCATTTTTCCGCGGTTTGTGTTTTTAATTAGAGGCTCCGGCATGCAGATGTGTAGCTGCTAATCTGGTCTTTCTGCTCACGACGGGAGCGAGCAGAGCGTGAAAGTAATTGGTGAGTGTAACACAAATTGGATCTTAGCGAGATGTGACTCGCAGTCCCTCCGAGGCAGCGCTTGCGCAATGATTGGAACAATGCACGTATCAAACTATTTCATTACGTACACTTATAGACATTTACAGTCAAAGACTAAGCGAGAAAATCTATAAACGGTATTAATGTGATTTTATTAAACACACTGCATACAAACATCCGTACGTACGTGCATGCGTATTGGAAGTATTGACACCCCAAAATATATTTTTAAATATTAATAGTCACTCTTTGCTGCTTTGTCATCCATCACCACAGAGTACAATCCGCTCATGTGAGTGTTTTAAATTCATTCAAAGTGTTTAAACTCATCCGACAGACTGAACCTGTATTGTGAATTTTACACCAGTCGGCTTTTTTACAACTACAATTTACCAGCTAGCAATTAAACTGGGGTTAATTAACATCAACGCTCTCTCACTCTCACCGTCTGTGGCTCTGTCTCTCTCTGTACATGTGCACGTCTCTCTCGCTCGCTCTCTCTCTCTCTCTGTGTGTCCGTATCTCTCCATCTTTTTTCTCTCTGCAAATCTTTCACTTTCTGTTGCTGTATTTCTCTCTGCATCCTTTACTATTTCTCTTTTTCTGCCTCCATCACTCTCTCTGCAGGTCTACTTTTTTCTGTACCCGTCTCTCTCTGCAGCCCTCTTTGTGTCTCTCTCTTTCGCTCCCACCCTGCCTCTCTTTTTGTCTCTGCATTGCTGTCTTTCTCGATCTCTTCATCTCTCTCTCCTTCGGTCTCTTTCTGCATCCCACCATCTTTTTCTATTGTGCCTTTCTCTTTTTGTCTGACTGTCTCTCTCGCTCTCTTCGTATCACTCTCTGTCTTGCTCACACCTTCTCTCTCGGTCGTCCCCTGACCTCCACGTCACAGCCAATTTGGAAACAGTTCATGTTTAATTACTTTAAAATTAGTTATATTTGTTTGTTTTATAACAACATAATCTGGGTCACAAGGTGCTTTTTCTGTAAATGCTTTACAGAATGCAAATGATTGGCAAAGAAACATAACAGGAGATGTAAGAATGAATGAATGAAAGATGGCGTGATTTGGGGTGAAGTACAAACTGTTGGAAGTGTGGAGTACAGGATGGGTTACACTTTTTACTTCGTACAGAAGCGGCTCAGACGATCTTCCTGTCGCTACCTTGTTGTTAATTTGCTGCTTCAGTGACACGTGTCATCACAGAGGTTATATCTAATAACCTCAACTACCCCCATTTTGGGGTTATGGAGGTGTGTACCGTCGTGTTTCTTGTGTGACTAAAATTAATGGCCACAATCATCTATTTCTGAAGCCTGGGATTTATTAGAGATCACGTCTATAGAAAGGCAAAGATTGTTCAAGAATTTAAAGTACACCATCCTGGATCATCTGTCCATCAGTCATTCTACACACAGTCAATTAGACCACCGATTCATTATTCATATGACAGACAGGACATAGGACCATGCTGTGTGTCAATTACTGAGCACGCTCGAAAGAAGGCATCTCGTTTCCAGAAGAAAAAATGATATTCGTCGGACCTTTTCTCACAGAGAAGCGGTGAATGTTGAGGAAGCACGGACATCATTTACAAAACAGATGGACAGACCGAGAGGAAAGGAAAGGGTGATATTTTTCAAGCTGAGATTTCCAGTTTGCTAAAGCTACTGAAACACACCTGCTGGGTCGCCATCAAAGCAGCAGAAATAAGAACTTATCCTCCGTCATAAAGCGTCAAGGATGGAGTAAGCAAAACTCGCTTTTGGACATGGCAACATCAATAAAACACAGTACCCTGAGGTACACACATGGACTTTGTACACAGGACTAAATAATAAAAAATAGACACCGGATGAATTTATCATCTTACCCGTTACGCAAGTTAAAACTGCAAAGTGCAGCCCAGTGGCAGGTTTCCCCGAAACATAATTACTAGGCTAAAAAGTGATCGCTAAGATTATAATGATAAATGGCACGCTAGTTAAGTGCAAAAATACCAAATAAACGAGTCTACAATGGGGAAGATGACGACTCTGGGCAGTGTCGATCGCAAATTTCCCATCGTTTACCAACATTTTTAAGTATTGATGGTAAATTCAGAAGACCATGCAGCACACTGACGGATATAAAATTAACCATGCCCTGTATTCATCTTCTTCCACAGACACAGACTGTAATAACCGTTCTACATTTACATTTATGTCATTTGGTAGACGCCCTTATCCAGAGCGACTTACATACATCTTATTTTTTTATACAAGTGAGCAGTGAAGGTTAAGGGCCTTGCTCAGGGGCCCAGCAGTGGCAGCGCTGGGATTTGAACTCACGACCTTCCGATCACTAGTCCAACATCTTAACCACTGAGCTACCACAGACCACACTGTGTTCTATACAGTCATCAACAACTTATAACCATATTTTTATACCTCCTTACGCCTTGGGCAAAACGTAGTCTGACGAAACAAATGAATGATATTTATTCATTGACAAAACTATCGAAAATATTTATACGTATTTAAAAAAGGGCAAAAGTTTTACACGCCTTTGTGAATATGTTTCATGAACATAATCTTAGGGTCACAGAACCGTGTTGTGTAGTTTCTTTAAGCTATGATGTACAATAAAACTAGCTAGCTAAATAATGAACACGTATATGCTTCAAACCAAGCATCACCCACCAGCTTGCCAAGATGACGGTCATCCTTTATTATCTGCGTATCGTCAGACTTTCTCCACACTTACCACCGTGCTTTCAGCTTTCCTCTTCTTGTTTTCTCCCTATTAAACATTGTCTATAACTTATTGTCTGTATATTTTTGGAAAAGCAGGTCCTTCCTGGAGTGTCTCTATACCGAAGAGAAAGTACAAAACCTCATTTCCTACAAGATATATACTGTACATATAAGCCTGTATTAATGAATGAATTAATCAATTAATGGGGCGGGGCGGGGCGGGGCGGGGTTCAGCACGGTCGCCTCACAGCCAGAAGGTCTTGGG
>JAQQZX010000003.1:1970029-1980589 GCA_030068355.1 Notoglanidium maculatum
GTGTGTGTGTGTGTGTGTGTGTGTGTGTGTGTGTGTGTGTGTGTGTGTGTGTGTGTGTGTGTGTGTGTGTGAGGAGGTGGGTGCACGAGACACACACTGCTATTGCACTGCTTAAGGGGGAACCACAAATAAATAAATAAATAAATAAATAAATAAGTAAATAAATAAATAAACAAACGAAAACATGAGCGGACCTTTGTGTATAAATAGGAAAACAAAAGTGCGGCCGACTTGCAGAACTTCTGGCTTCAAACAACTCTCGATAGAGAAATCCCTCTTTCTGGTAATTTCTTTCTGCACAAATGGAATATGTTTTATAATAAACTTGTGATTCAGTTATTCTCTACATTATTGTGTAATCATGTTTCACCAGAACTAATGAAACCATTAATACCCTATATATATATATATATATATATATATATGTTTGTGTGTGTGTGTGTGTGTGTGTGTGTGTGTGTACATGTTTAAAACACGTTCTAAAATACCTTTATTTGAAATCCTGGCCGTACAGCTGGCCAGGCTCGGTGCTATGGCAAGAGAGCCACAGTGAGTGAACAATCCTGAGTGATCTAATTTTTAAATAAAGCTTTATCAAAGAACTGATAAGCAAATAAGCGAAATTACTTCGGATTGGATTCTAATTTGAAACGTATTTTGAGTTTTGATTCCCAACCCTAGTAACAGAGCACATTGTGTTGTGCTGTTAAATAATCAACGGCAGGTTGGTGTGATGAAGCAGAGTTACTGCTACCACCCTGAAGTTGATTATTTTCCTATAACCGCACATCCTGAAGTGTTTTATTCCTTACTCCACAGCAATTTGCCAAAGATTAAAAAGTGTTATTTAATACACAATGACACATGGTACTTTTATCCGTTTATAGTTACATTTAATGTTGAGAACGCCCACACAAGAAGTTCCTGTTCTCGCTTACTGTATAAACAGTCGTTCCCTAACCAGCCTCTCTTTTCTCTTTCTTATAGTTAATAAGAAAAAAACAGAAATGCAATGAGAATCCGTAACGTGTAATCTCCTCTGTCCTGAAAACCTGGAGTTACAGTTTTACATTTGTTTCTGACACTGGAGACGCTGTCCTCCGGCTCCTTACAAGATGAAGAATCTGTTACTATAGAAACGATAACGTGCAATAATATAAACAGTTGTGCTACCGCTACAGAAAATTAACACCTTCTGACCAACAGGAATCCATAATTCAGCTGCTCTGTGGTGTAATATGTAACTTTTAGCCATGTCATATTTATTCGCGATATACTATTGGGCTAATATTAGTTGTTATTTGTATATTTGTATCATCGAGTACAGTGTGACCTTACAAAAGCGTATTTAAATAAAGGTGCTATTGGTCAGTGAAAAGCGTGATTTTATTTATAGATTCAAGCTAAAGCAGCTTTTATTTGAAAGCTCTGTTTCTTCATTTCCATGAACCATTTGAGATCATGATGAATTAAAATGCAGGGCCGATCACAAACTAGAGTTTGAGGTCAAAATGAAGATCTGAGGTGCGTCTTGTTTCGAATTTCTCCCGCGAGTTCTTCAAAGAGCCAGCAGTCTGTCTGAATAATTCCACACATTTAACTTTCTGTTTGATGCTAGCTTACTGAATGCAGCAGAATACTGATTAGCTGAACTGGCTGTCTGAACACACACACACACACACACACACACACACACACACACACACACACACACACACACACACACGCCAGTACACAATATCGTCAGCACACTAACATTCAATTTCCAAAACGTCCAAAGGCGCATTTTTCATTTTTCAAAAATATTTTATTTGTGATCCAGGTACAAGGAAAAAGCAAAGAAAAACGCAGGATTTATTTTACAGGACATGGAATTGAGAATAGGAAAAATGTGTTCTCGCTCCATTTTCATCCTTTTTGTTCTCAAACAAGGACATGCAAGTGAAGACGGATGCTTTACAGGAAGGATGTAAAAAGGGCGGGGCTTGTGTATAGAGAGACGTCACCTGACATTTTTCACATTTTCCTTTTTTTTTTTTTTTTTAAATTATTCCTTTTTCTTTAGTAAAAAAGGCAACACACATTATTAATAAGCTACAAAGATTTTCAATAGTGAGACGAAGAAGAGAAAGCGATAGCAGAGCATGGCTGATCCTTCCAAAAATTAAAGAGTCAATGTTAATGTCTCCATCGAGTTTGAGCATTTTTCTTTATACGGCTGACGCAGACGAGGAAGCAGCGTGGTGCGGTGCGCACTCGAGTCACAAAATAATGTGGCGTCTCACGTTGCTTGCCACGGCTGACGAAATCAAATAAAAAAAATTGTAAAAGGTGACGGAGAAACGTTTCATATTCCACAATTTTTTTATGCATTTTTCACAATATACCTTTATTATTTTAATAAATACAAAAAACAACAACACTGTTCCTTTTATTATTTTTTTTTTTTAAAAGAAAAGAAAATACATTAGCATTAAAAAAGACACTAAATGCATTAGACGTTAGAAATATCAATATTAATTTTGGTATGTTTCTGTAACTGACATCTTTGTTTTTATGGACATAAAGTGAACCGGCACATTTTCTCATGGCACAACAAGGCATTCCACCGTGAACAAGGGGAAAAAATTTAATTTAAAGAATTAAAAAAATAATAATAATAAAATTTCATTAGCAAACTTGAAATGGCCGTCTGTGTGAGGATACATATGAATATATACACATATATACACACACACACACACACACACACACACACACACACACACACACACACACACAGGACACCACCAAAATATATGTAAAATAACCTGAGATACTCTCCGCACCTCATTTTTCCAAATAACTGCGCACTAAAAAACGGAAAATATGGCGTTCCGAGAGCAACGTAAACGTGACGGGACAACAGTCAATCGGAGAAAGAGTTTAAATCCATAAGAGCAACATCGTTTTTACAAAAAAAACCAAGAGAAACTAAACAGTCATTGTACCAGATTACTCTCCTGAAGGCTCGACAGTAAAAAAAAAAAAAAAAAAACTGCCTTTTTTTAAGCAACATTTTGTACAATTTTACATAAATTAATATCAAGAACACAAAAAAGGGAATGAGAAAATATTTAAAAACTAAAAGAACCAATTGAAACGCCGTGTGATCGGTCGGCAGCGAGGGATCGGCCGTTACCGCAGATTCACTTGCACGCGGTTCAGAGATTATACATCATCGTGACTCAAGAGTGCATCGTGATCGTGATATCGTAGGATCTATACGTTGTTAGCGAACGCTAAAGCATGCTAATGTGTCGTTACGTCTATCGTAGACCTACGCTGCTAATCCGCATGCATACACGTTCGAGTGACGATTCTCTGCATAGATAAAGGCGTATCAAAGACGACGGAGCTGGGATTTAGTCTTCAGAATCATCATCGTTATGATCATGTTGGATGTAAACTAGAAAAATAATAATAATAAGTGCTTTAAAAATAAAATTAAGGAATAAATATTATTTGATCATAAAACAATTCATTCAGCGTTAGTCATTAGCGTCCTGTTAATGGAATTTTTAAACTCGCAACTCATTTGCACCACAAAGTAGTGTGTAAGACAAACGCATAATAAATTAGTGTTTCATGTACACAAAGGGAAAAAAAAACACAAAATAATTGTTCTGAGTGGCTCTCCAGCTGCGTTGCTGAAGAGACACACTTTCCATGACGCTCAGCATGCCGTCGTTTTGCAAAAGCACTAAAACAGGAGATGTGTATGATTTTCGAGAAAAACCATGCACTTTATGCTTGTTCATATGGCTTTTAAATCGCTCGTGCTTTAAGTGCCTAGTGAGCCGTCTTTCAGAGGAGAAATTGAAAACGAACAAAGCAAAAAAATTTGAATGATCATAAATAGCGTGAAAGCTCATGACGCAATCGTCATCCCTCAAAACATTGTCCGCTTGATGTTGGCTGAAATGGTTAAAAGTGATCGATGCTGGAGGGGCGAGATCGAGATCGAGAGAAAGAGCCCGTCATACACAAACGAGCAAACAGAGCAGCGGAAAGCTGAGTGTTACGTGACTCGATGACGTTTATTCTGATATCTATAATACACCAATGAGCTCAAACATTATGACCACTCACAGATGAAGTGAATGTAGATTATGTCATAACTCTGCATGTAAGGTCTGGGATGAATTACACAGTTAATGAACAGTCGGTTCTCGTTGTCGACTTGCGGTTGGATCCGGGGGAAATGGCCAGGTGTAAAGACCTGAGTGACTCTGACAAGGCCCAGACGACTGGGTTGGAGCATCTCTGAGACAGCAAGGCTTGTGTGCTTCTCGCAGTCAGCAGCAGTGAGTATTTACTGACAGTGGATCAACAAACCACAAACTGGCGACAGGGTGTTTGGCGCCAAAGGCTCATCGACAGGCGAGAGCAATGAAAGCTATCCTGTCTGGCTCGAACTAACAGGAAGGGTGCTGTGGCACCAGTCATGCTGAGTACAGAGCTGCGTAGCTGCAGACCGGTCAGAGTGCCCCTGCTAACCCCTGTACACCAACAAAAGCACTTACAATGTTCACACGAGTGTCAGAAATGGAACTTGGAGCAATGGAAGATGTTCTCCTGGTCTGAGGAGTCCCGGTGTGTGGCGTTTACCTGGGGAAGAGATGGCACCAGGATGCACTGTAGGACGAAGACAAGCCAAAGGAGGGAGTGTGATGCTCTGAGCAATGTTCTGGTTTGGGCATTCATGTGGACGTCAGTTTGACACGTGCCACCTACCTACACATCAGGGAGGACCTGGAAAACTTCTTCACGGCAATGGTATTCCCTAATGGCAGTGGCCTCTTTCAGCAGGATAATGTGTCCTGCCACACTGCACACGTTGTTCAGGAATGGTTTGAGGAACAAGACGAAGAGTTTAAGGTGTTGAATTGGCCTCCAGATCTCAATCCGCTCAAGCATTTGTAAAATGTACTGGAAAAATAAGTCTGATGCACAGATGCTCCACATAGGACTTAGCTGCTAATGTGTTGGTGCCAGATTCCACAGCACACCTTCAGAGGTCTTGCAGAGTTCATGCCCCAGCGAGTCAGAGCTGTTTTGGTGGCATGTGGAGGACCAACAGTATATTAAGTAGGTGGTCATAATGTTGTGGCTCAGTGGGGTATTTGAACTGCGAACAGTTGCACTTTTTGGAAAATTTATTCAAAAAGGTTTATTCAAACATATTTCCTGTCCCTCCATCATAGCCTCAGGAGAACCCCTTTGCTGCAAATCACACCCCGAGCGTGCAACTCTGCCTCTTAGCTCCACAAATCCTGCACTGAACACACAGGCGTAGTTTAATATATCTCTGTACATGGCTATATAATTTTTTCTTTTTCTCTAGTTACAGTACAGCAACTCCTCATCATAAAATCTCCTCTCCCCCGGTGCTTCATGTCAGCAGGAGCGATGGGTTTTTTTGTTTGTGCTTTTCACCAAAATTGCAGTGCAAAAGAAAACCATTCTGATAATAACAAGAACAATTAAACAAAAACGATGGACGAATGAAGAAATCCATGGAATCTTTACGGCACCGCAGCCTGCCAAATCTCAAATTTCAATTCACATGTATTACAAATGAAGAACAGTGGGAAGTGAGCGAACGGAATCCGGCTTGCATAGCGATGCAATAACGACTTTCAACGAGAAATTTCATATTTACAGGAAATGTGTTCCCCTTTTTTCCCCAGTTCACTAAAGGACTCAAAATGAGATTCTTCTTTGTTTCTTTTTTTTTTTAAAACATGTGTTTCTTCTTCTTCACTGGATGAATGGCTGTCAGTATTTAAGTGTTTGAAAGTATTTCATTTGTTCTTGAAAAAAGACAGAAAACATCAAATCAACATCGCGGGACTGTCTGTCTTTACATCACATTTACAATATGTTGTTTCCGTCTTCACCTTCTGCGGAATCGGTTCTTCCTTCTGACGCGGTGTACGAGTCCGTTGCACCGAGCGGCTCTCCCAGGCATCTCCGGGGCAGGAAAAAGCGTTTTCTTTTTTTTCTTTTTTAAATTCCAGCTTTGATCCACAGCTTCTCACTCTGTCAGAAATGCAAAACAAACATGATTAAGTCAAAAAACATCAACTGAGCATCAATTCATGATGTGTGAATGTGACTTAGAGGAAAAATATACTTCAGTTTGATCCTATTGCTTGTTTCATACATATTATTGCATCTTTTTTGGTTCTGAATAAGGTTTTGAAGCCCATTTCACATCACGGGGTAAGTAACATGTTTTCCTTTTCACATTTCCCTTCCAATTTTAAAAAATCTCTCTCAGCCTTCCGTTTTCACTTGTTTTGCTCCACTCCCACACAACACCATCACAGCATAATAGTGGTAAATAACTGGGTGTGAATGGGGTATGATGATATTTCTGATCATGTAGCTCCATTTCTGTCCTTTGATCCACTGTTGACTTGCGTGTCTTAGCTCTGGTCCTATCCTAGCATTTCATTCACCTGATTTTTCTGTCGCAGTTTCCATATTTGGGACTGAATTTCTGGAGGTGAAAGATGTTTAAAATGACTTGCAGTCCTTCAGAAGAGAATAAATGGTACTTGGATAAAGTCGATAACATAAACTATGATCTGCTGAACTTCTGATTTCACTTACACTGACAGAAAACTCACCAAATTGTCTTTTCTTTGTCATTATAGGGAGGGTAAGTTAATATTAGCTAACTTTTGTTAATGATAGCAATACATGCTGCTGTGAAACAAGGCCTGTTCACACTTACGTTATAGCAGCTATAAACAGTCAGTCTCTCACCAGCCTCTCTCTTTTCTCTATCTTGAATTTAATAATGCGTTACTGAGAAATAGCAAAACCTCTCTGTCCTGAACATGTCAGAATAGTTATTGCTTTACCCCTGACTGTTACAAAGTGCTGATACTGGAGACTCCTTCCCTGAATGCTAAATAAACATCTCCTTACTTTAAGAAAATGTATAAATGATTACGATATGTTTTTGTTCTGTTCTCGTGAAGCATTCCAAGATCCCATAATTGAGCTGTTACTATAGAAACGATAACATATTAGAGTGAGCACATTAATGTAATCCTGTGATATAATTTGATCCTGTTATCAAAAAAAAAAGATCAGATTTGAGAACTCGACAGTGCTGTAATATTATAATGATTATTTTTAAATGAATGTCCGGAGTGAATAAGAGTGACTTACATAACTCTCCGGAGTAGTGTCCCTGGCCGTTGGTCCCGATGTAGCCGGAGTCACCGTGCTCGGTGTTGGAGCGCTGGTGCTGACTTCGTGATCCCTCTCCTTTACGAGGACCTGTCGATCCTTTGGAGGATGTGGTTCCAGATGAACTGTGACCCCCAGGGGATGGGAACGATGGTTTGCTATAGGGTGGCATGGCCTCTTCTGGACAACAACATAATAAAAACCCATAAGTGATCCATAAAGAAGGAAACATCATGAGAAATAAGTTAAATAACCAGACTCCATCCAGCCGTTCATGCAACACCAGTTGGAGACCTTGTTAGACTTGTTCCCAGAAGCAAAAGAAGCCAGCCGTGACTGCCTACTTCCCCCAGACTTTAAAGCACTTGGTCTTAATGATCTCACAGACGACTGAGGAGGCTGATTTGCAGTGTGTGTGAAATGATTACAGCACATCTGTTCTGTGCCTCCATTTTGCCTGCAGCTGGAGGCAAGAAGTCAGTCTACAGGTCCTTTCTCCTCACAGCAGGCTGCCTAATTGAACACCAGGGTCACATCTGGAGCTGCTGATCTCCCAGTGATCACACCGAGCTAGAAAGTTTAGCTTTCTTAGCTCCGAACTTTGACAACTTGCTCATAACTCGCTTGATTAGCTCCAGACTTTGAGCCATATACAGCAACGAGAAAAGTGACGGCTCTCTGGTAGAAAACGTCAAGCGGAATGAGAGTGTTAATTGTGCCATTGTGACGTTTGAATAGATCCAAGTCTCCACTCAACAATGGTGAGGATTTGAGGATTTGATTCAGCGACAATGGAAATTATTCATTTCATTTTTTTCCTTTATGGAGATGGAGAAAATCGTGAAGCACAGTGAGTCGCAAAATATTCTTTTTTTTTGGGGGGGGGAGAGTGAAAGATTCAAGAAAATTTTGGGGGTCTTTGGCCGAGTTTTCACAGATCCAAGGTTTTATTTATTTGTTTGTCTGTTTGCTTGCTTATGCAAATATATAATTGAAGCTTTTGCCATCATGCTGTATAGACATTCCAGCACACTCTGTACTTTAATAAAATATCATCATGATTTGTTTAAGGGATAATTTTCTATCCAAACGGAGACAAAAAACCTCCAAAATCATATGTTTCCGAGTGATTTTTTTTTTTTTTAGATAAATACGGTGTCCTAGGCTACTGGCATCACTGAGAATGGCCGTTTATAGCTGCTATAATGCAAGTGATCACAGGAACGTGTCCAACAGACGTTCCATGACGTTAAATGTAACTATAAATGGATGCAAAGTATGACTACGGATCATATTTCTGTCTGTACCTGAAGCAGGGCCGTTCTTCTGTGCTCTCCCGGCCTCGTCTGCTCTCTCCATGGAGCCGAGTCTTTCTTGGCCGTGTCTGTGGCGCTCCAGAGATGTACGAGTCTGCCTCTCCAGAGAGCTCTTCACCTCATCCTGGCCACACATATGCTGCCTCTCCAGAGACGAGGCCTTCCGTTCGCCAGGGCTGCCGACGCTTCCTACGCTCTTCGGCCCCTGGATGCGCAGGCCCTGGCACGGCGGGGGCTCTGGAGGTGGAGGTAAGCCTGACACACAACAGCAAAAGCAGGATGTTAACAGAGTCACATCTTTCAAACACACAACCAAGCCAGCATTTTAAACCTAAGTGGATGACTTTTATGTCACTCAGTGGGAATGAACAGACTTTCACTAACCTCTAATTCTTCTCAGCTTAATAAAATGGTGAGATGAGGTTATTAGCACTGCAACTCACTTGAGAAATAATGGACTTGGTCACATTTTTAAGCAGTTAAAAAAACACAATATCCTTGATGTCTGAATTTGAATACGGACTTCAAATCAGCTAATCAATAAATATGCTAACTGGCACTTAATCCTTAGATCCTGCATTGCACTTTAACACATGCTTAGCCAGATCCAGATATTTCAATTTTTGGTATCTGGTCTAAATCAGAGGCATAGTTACTGTTCGAGGTGGATATTGCTATCATACACAATATATTTCATTATATGTATATATATATATATATATATATATATATATATATATATATATATAAATATATATATATATAAAAAAATACACCTCTCATCTCCCCTACTTCGGGGCTGGTGTGTGTCTGTGTTTTCCTCAACCTCGGGTCCTAGGAGTTTGAGGGTTCTGTGCAGCATCTTAACTATTCCTAGAAATGCACATTTCTGGACAGAGACCTCAGTTGTTGTGCCTGGAATCTGTTGGAGCCGCTCTCCACATTTGGGAGTCACAGCCCCTAATGCTCCTATTACCAATGGAATCACTTTGGACATCACCTTCCACATCTGTTCCAGTTGTTCCTTCAGGCATTGGTACTTCTCGATCTTCTCATGCTCCTTCTTCCTGATGTTACTGTCAGCTGGGATTGGAACATATATCACTACTGCTGTTTTCTGCTCCTTATCAAGCACCACTATGTCTGGTTGGTTGGCCAGCAGCTGCTTATCTGTCTGGAACTTGAAGTTCCACAGGATCTTAGCTCCGTTGTTCTCTACCACTTCCGGGGGTGTCTCCCATCGTTCTAGCCCATACGTGGCACAGATGTTTCTGTACACTATCCCTGCCACTTGGTTATGCCTTTCAGTATATGCTGTTCCAGCGTGCATCTTGCACCCAGATACTATGTGCTAGACAGTCTCAGGGGCGTCATTGCACAGCCTGCACCTTGGGTCCTGCCTACTGTGGTAGACCCCTGCCTCTACAGATCTGGTGCTTAGTCCATGTTTTTGTTCTGCCATGATCAGAGCCTCTGTGCCGTCCTACATGCCTGCTTTTTCTAGCCACTGGTAGGATTTCCCGATGTCAGCCACTTCCTCTATCTGCTCGAGGTAGATTCCATGGAGGGGCTTGGTCTTCCACAATGTTTTCTTATCCTCCTCGCCATCCTCAGTCTTCTGCTGCCTGAGACACTCTTTCATCAATTCGTCTTGGGGGGCCGTCTTCTTGATGTATTCATGGATGTTCCTTGTTTTATTCTGGATAGTGGCTCTGACACTCGCTAATCCTTGTCCCCCTTCTGTCTGTTGTTCGTAGAGTCACAGGGAGCTGGACTTCGGGTGGAACCCTCCGTGCATCGTGAAGAGTTTCCGTGTCTTGACATCGGTGTCATCTATTTCCTCCTGTGGCCAGCTTGATATTCCAGCTGGGCATCTGATGGGTGGTAAGGTGTACATGCTGATGGCTTGGATCTTATTCCTACCACTTAGCTGGCTTCTGAGCACCTGTCTGACCCTCTCAAGATGTTTGGCTGTAGCTGAACTCCTTGTGTCATC
>JAQQZX010000003.1:1980689-1991415 GCA_030068355.1 Notoglanidium maculatum
TGTTTGGCTGTCGCTGAACTCCTTGTGTCATCCTGAGTCCCATATATATATATATATATATATATATATATATATATATATATATATATAGTTTCACATAAACTACCATATTTTTAAACAAATAAATAATATTTAAAATTGTAAGTGAGGGGCATTTTAAGTACAAAAGGGGTACTGTAAGTACAAAATTTTTAAATTTTGTTAGCAGATTCCAGCGGGAGTGTAATTATTAAAAATAAATGAATAAAAAGACTTCTTCAGTTCAATTCCAACAAAGAAAATAGATGATCCTTTTTTTGCATTTACCTGGATATATACTTTATCCATGAGTGAAACTAAAGTATTCGGTGGCTAAACCTGTAAACTTGGCTAATTTATTCTATAATAATAATTAAATAACAAATTCTGAATACCACCACCTCTTCTACATAGTGATTTTATTTTTGTATTTAGCATATTTTCTTAATCAATCCCCACTTAAATTTAATTCCTGGCTACACCACTGCATGAAACCCCTCAAAAGTGGTCCAGTGTCAGGTCTTACCATCAGCACTAGCATCCCTGCGGTGCAGAGCTGTACCCGGTCCTCTGATTTTGCGAGTGGGCCGTGCTGCCCGTTGGTGGCCGAGGCTGTGCATTCCCACAGTGCTGCCATCTGTAGAGAAAGGACTGGCAGGGCGATGTCTCAGGGCTAGGCATTGGTCTGTAAGAGGAGAACAGAACCGTAGTTATGATTGAGATGCACTACTGGTGTAAGGTGATGGAGAGCCATGATTGTTCAGCAAGAATCTGGAAAATGGAAACTATCCGGATAAATCACCATCCTTGATAGTTCGTAGCGGAAAATCGAAGCATGGCATCGAGCACTTTCACATGAGAAGGTGAAATAGACATCATGGAAGAAGTGATTATCATCAGGGCGGCCATTGTCAAGAGTCAATAAGAGCCAAGTCAAGCGGATACAAAAAGAATAGCAAAACAATCCATTTTAATTCCATGTTAATGTCACCCACTTGTGCCATGCTCATCTCCCAGGGGTCAGCTTTAAACACACTTCAAATATGATTGCAGCATCAATCAGTGTGTTAGTACCATCACCAACCCACTTACCAGCCAACAATTTGAGAAAGTCAAAAACCCATAGCAGAGCGATGAATCAAAGCAACAGCCAGTGAGGAAAGAAGACAGTGCTGTCTTTATGAAATGGTTAAAATCTGCCATGTCGCTCCACCACAGACAGACAGACAAACCTCTCTTGGTAAGGCTGGTGCCATCCAGGCGGTAGCCCGCCTTATCGGCGGCCGCTGCCAGCGCACGGGCAAAGTTGCAGTGGGTGAACAGGGAGCCGTCGGAGGAGCTCCCCGCACTGGACCTGTGGCTGGAAAAGGGCCGGTCGTCCTCCTCCGATGCCGAGCCCCACCCATTCACCATGGAGCCTACAAGCAGCAGCCGCAATCAATCAGATTACCATACTTACTCACTTTATTCAAGCAACTGAGGGAGTATTGAGTGTGTGCCTTAAAATATATCACTGTTTGGCGCAGCACCTATTATCAACAAACCACTGGACTATTCCGAGTTGGAAATAATATCAAGAACTTTATTAATATCTTGTTGAACTGATGGTTATCCTAATAGGTTGCTAAATAGTTCCTAGTGCAGGGATCAACAACTGGTGGACTGTGGTCTGGATGTGGACCCAGCAAAATATATCAGCAGACCAACCCAAGTATTTGAGGAAAATCCGTACCAGAGGCAATCCAAACTGGCTGTACTTCAGCAGCTCTAGTTTTCTAACCATGAAGCATCCTGTAACAGTTCTTCTGCTGGCTTATTTAGCTGAAGGAGTATAATCGGATGAGAAACTAACTACAGGGCAGAAAGGGGCGAGTTTTCACAGATTGTGCAAATAAATAAATAAAAATAATAAAATAAATAAATAAATAAATTATTCACTCTCTCTGGTCTGATTAGTGATTGATGACATGGCATGATCAAAAAAAAAAGTTTATAACAGAAACAGATCGTTAAGACAATTGGACATTTTGGTTTGCATTTACTCACTGACGTCTCATCCGTCAGTCTCTCTGACACACAATAAAATCATATATGTCTTACTAAATTGGATGCAAAATACCCCGGAAAACTTTTAAACACTTTGTCCCTTTGCCTTGTGCAATTGTTGACTCTCTGTTTATGGTTTCGAGTCTCAATATATTTCAAAAAACGACTTATCTTACTGTTGAGCCACAGAGCTGGTAAACTTTGCTGTGAAAGCAGGAAAGAAAATGCATGAGCAAACAAACAACTGCACAACAGTCTATTTCCTAGCATCGAAGAGATGATTTGGCACATTTCAATCAGCCAGCATTTGAAATGTACACACACCTGTAAGCCATCTGAGAGGAGATGCTATTTTTGTGCATACTAGGTATACTCAAGCACTGCTTAGTGTGGATTTTCTTTTCACCAAAAAAGAGAGAAATAAATCTTGGAGGAAAAAAGGGGCTTTGTGGCACTCTTAATGGTAGGATTACATCTGCAGATTTAATATAGATAGCTACAATTAAAGTACAAAATAATTTAGTGAAGTAATTTAGAAAATAGCATAAAGCAGGATATTGTTTGAAAATTGTAACAGCACTAGGGAAAGAAAAGCTCTCTTCTCTGAAAGCTAAATCACCTCCTGTCTCTGCTCAAAAATGGCACACAGCTTTGTCTCGCTACCCAAAAAAAAAAATCATTGCTTCCCCTGAGCCCATCTTTCAACAAAGCAACACTGAATTTAATGAATGAGGTGTGGTGCCAAAGTGTGTGCCGAGGCCCTGCGCTACTCCACATCAGAAGGCCAGAATCCACAGAAAAAAACCCCACACAGACAGAGTGCAGCTCGATGAAAGCCCACACTCCACTAACACACCCTGTGAGAGGATGTCATCACTAATAGAGATTCAGCTAAATGCATTTCCAAAATACTGTCTTGCACTCCTTCCTTTTAGAGTGGAAATGAGGTTAGCAGCTGAAAACAACAGCAACAACAAAAACACCAACTCGTCTGCTAATGGACCATTCGGAACGTAATTCCTCGGAAATATACCAAGGTGGAGTTACTGTTACCACCCTGAAGTTGATTATTTTCCTATAATAGCACAGTATTTTATTTCTCTTATACCAAAGATTATATTTTAGCCATTTATGGTTACATTTATAGTTACTGTTGTAACATACATTATAGCAGCTGCAAACAGTCATTCCATCCCCCTCTAATAAGACAAAAAGTGCAGCTTGTTACAATACCAAGAAACCATAAAGAGTAAGACTTTCCCAAATCACTGTTACAGCGCTGGCCGTAGAGACTCCTTCCATAAATGTGAGATAAATATCTCCTTACAGAAAACCATATGATTATAGGCCTCATCTTACACCTGCAGCAAAAAGGCACCAAGCACAATGCAAGTGTCTTTGCTAGTTCGAGACTGACGCAACTGTAATTTTTCCATGCACTTGGCAAATCCACCATTACAATAGCAATCTGCCAAGATGCAAGTGCACTTGGCTTTGAAAAGGAATGGGAAATGACACTCTGATTGGTTTATTGCATGTTAAGCCCAAAATATTTTCATGATCAATAAAGAGACTAACTCCAACCCTTCTGAAGCATGCGCCTGGTGCTACGACCATTTTTTCTGCCATTTAACTAGCAGAAGGAGATTTGGACACGCCCTAAATGCACTTGAGCAATGCACTTCAGACTGTGTACTTAGAGCTGTACATGGCTAAATTGGTTAAATAACAGCATGTTACTGTGAATGAGCTATAAGGTCCTGGGTACTATGTGGCATTTGCTAATAATTTGTATACTGGACCTTTTTTTGTGACATCACAAATCAGGCCTCTGATTTAAATGGAAAACAGAAAATTAGCAATGTTGCAGAAAAGTAAATCCATTATGAGTTAACCATACAATATATATGGTATATAATTCTCTAAAACAAGTATAAGCTTGTCTTTCAAAGGATCAATTCCACGTGGAGAACAAGTTCAAACTATTCAGAAGCGGTGCTTTTACATCCCAACGACGCATGGTTAATATTCTGGGCTCGGCTAAGCCGTGTTATCTGGGTCATAAAAGCCATCCAGCACCCCGTTGCCAGTAAAGCTGATTTATACCAGCTCTTGCCCCTCATATGCATATCGTTAAGCATCGTAATTATTCCCCTTGACGAGCCGACGTATCTGGTCGCCTTTTGGGTCATGTGACCACGTTTATGAGAGCGTGGTCAACCACGCTGGTTTGGGAATGAGCTCACTGCAGACGTTACAAAGCTCATAAAGCACAGTCTCTGATAAAATACTTAAATGAAGCCGACCATATTCATGGCTGTTTGTGCAAATGTACACTTTACATTTAGAGGTACAGCGATACCTGAGTTTAACCACTCACATGGTGATGACAAGCTATACTATATTCTTTATAACATTTGCTTTCTTTTCACATGAAGAGTTTTAATTCAAATTGCCTGTTTATTTATTTTATCCTCCCCTTGTGAAAATGAACACCTCATATATTCTGGTGTTTATGACAGTTCTATTACGTTCTCTATGGCATCTCTTAAATAACATTAAAACTGAAAAAAATGTTTAGATTTTTTTTTATAAGAATGATATTTTTCTTGAAAAGCACTATTATTTTTTACATGATTAGAAATTGAAATGAATGAAAATAAAAGGAAAAGGCAAACTCCACAGACAGTTTTAAACAGAACCTTTATAGGTTCCCCCAGAAGACAAAACAAAGATCCCTTAAATATATAGAATAACAGTAAAGTGCCATGGTGAAACCATAGTATAGTGCAGTATAGTAGAACTACAATATTCCATCATAAAACTATATAGTAACTATATATAGTAACTCTATATAATAACAATAGAGTAGAAGTACAGTGTAGTGTTCAATAGTAAAGCAATAGTATAGAACAATATAATAGGATGAAAGTATATCATAGCTGAACCCTAGTATACTACAGAATATTGTATAATCGGTGTGCCACATAATATATTGTAATACAATAGAACTTTAGTGTACTGCAGTAAAGCAATAGTATCATACAATATGAAAGCTGTATTATTGCGTACTGTAGTAAAACCATTATATAGTGTTGTGTAATAGAAGTACTGCATTAATAAAACTATAGTATAGTACAGCATAGTAGAACTATAGTGTTCCATAGTAAAGTAATAGTGTTCTACAGTATGATGGAACCAAACTGTATCATAGGAAAGCCACAGTATAGGCCCATACTGAAGAATTAATATTGTATGCTATAATAAAACTGTTATATAGTGTAGTATAACAGAAGTATTGCATACTATAACAAAACTGAAGTATAGTACAGTATACGTAGTAGAGCCAAACTGTACCATACTAAAACCCTAGTATAATATATAAGAATTTTTATTGCGTACCATAGTAAAACAATTATATAGTGTAGTATTATTGAAATATTGAATAGTATAATAAAACTGTAGTAGTAATACAATATAGGAGAGCCATACTTCTCCATAGTAAAACCACAGTACAGTATAGTGGAATATAGAAGAGCCATAGTGCACCATACTAAAGCCATAATATAGTATACCCATAAGTGTACCATTATAAGTAGTGCAATATAGTAAAACCATACTGTAGCACAGTAAAACCAGAGTATAATGCGATATAGTATAACCATGGTGTAGCACAACTATGGCATTCCAAAGCCTAAACTAATATAAACATTCTGTACAATAGTAAACCCCAGTGCTCTCAAATAAACAAAAAATATAGCATATTATAGTATAGCCATAGTATGTCAGGGTAAATCATAACGTACAACAGTAAAATCACTACACTGTATTATGATCACAGGGTGTAACCTGGTAAAAGCACAGTGTTCCGTAGTAAACATTAGACTGCTATAAAGCCAAAGGACTCCCCAGTATATCATACTGTACACAGTACTCTGTAGTAAACAACAGAGTAGCACAAACCATAGTAAACTATAGGGAATAAGCAATTTAAACCTTTTTTTTTCTAAGTTTATAGTTTATCCATACACACTTTTACACCTTTTTTCCCCCACCACAAGCATGTTTTCCAATACCTCTGTTAGAAAAAAAGCAGTTGTGATCTCTTTCTCTCATTCTCTGTCTGTCAGTTGAGCTGGGTGAGAGGCAGCCTGGTGTAGAGATAAAGGGAAATGGAGGTGTTTGCAGAGTAACGCAACGGCAGGGAGGTGCAATAGATTAGGTCGAGGCCTTCGCCTTCTATTCCCCTAAATATATCAGCACAGAGAGGTTTCAAAGCCGGCAAAGTTACCGCTCCATCAAACCACAGAGAAAAGTGCACCTCATAGCTCTACCAAGTCTATTTCCAGGTCAAGTTCCCAATTTCTCTGTCTTTTTTTTGCTCCTTTCATATAGCGCCCTTGCTTTCTTTTACAGTTCCTAACCTCCTCTCTCTTCACTTCACCCGATACGTCATTTTGTTTTTTATATTTCATAAATCTGATATCCCCCGCTGATCTTGGGAGGTGTTGCCTGAAATCAAATACCTTACCCATAAGGGTATCAGTCTGAAAAATTACCTCCACCAAGAGCTGGAAAAAGAGCATGAAGTGTGTCAGCCATTGTGACAAAACGTATACTACTATATAGCCTACGCCAACCTTCATGTAAAGCCATCATGCTTTTAACTTCCTAGAAGAGACTCGCTGTTTCCAGTCCCCTTGATGTCATACCCTTCACGTGTCCGCTATGACAGACGGCTCATAAAACCTTTTCAATGCGTTGTAAAAATGGAAATGACTCTTTCTGGATGGAATGGGGAAAATAACTGAACGTGAGACTTATTCCAATTTTTTTCTGGGTGGCAATATACCTGTGATGCAGTTCCAGTTCCTCTTACTCGTTCTTTCTTTCAGTTGATCTCTCCCTCTCTGTCTCTGTCTCTCTCTCTCTCTGTCATTTTCATTACTTTCCTGTTTTTTCACTCTTCCCAATTTCATAGCCTTTTTTAAAATTCATGGACTTTTCTTATCTCTTCTCAATTAATTTTAATTCAGTAATGTTTGGCCCTGAACAACTTCCTGAACAAACTCAATTTAAATAGAATACACTCATTTTCACAAAGGGATGATGTGAACTTCGGCAGGGTTTGATGGCCTTCCTTTCCTCCAAACACATGCAAATCTGGTAAAGAATTGATTTCTCACCTGATCTCATACAAATATGTATGGATTGTTGTTGGAGTTCATTCAATATCATATAAATATGAGAAAGGGTACAAAGTCTAACCCAGCATTTTTTTTTAGCCTTTTCATACAATTTGTGTAAAATTTGGAAGTATATTTCAAATTATATCTCTACATGCTACATGTAAGTAAAAACATTTGTGAATACCTTTCTGGTAAATATGGCCAATTGCTACCACAAAGCGATAAGATGAAATTTGTCGCTTTCAGATTAGGAATCATTGGCAAGCTGTTATTTCCGTTGTTTTATCGCTGACCTGCATGCGGGTTTCAGCTGAAATTTGATCTGCGGCTGGATAAGGGTGCTGTGATCTCCCTCACAGAAGGAGCTGATGCATAATGGACTTTCTGATTCTGAAGGTCAGTTGGATTTTTCTCTTTGTCCCAATTCATGCTGGAGTCCAGCTAGGGATTGCAGTGAATTAAACTGCTTGAAATAGGGAAAAGATTGCCGAGATAAAAAAAACAAATTAAACAGTTATGCCACTAGTAGAGTAAGACTGTGAGCTGCACTTATCATTTTCTACTTTTACAGCAAGATGAGCATGTAACCTCAAATAAGATTTTACAAACGCAAAACCATAGAGTACCATAAAAATGATTCTATTATAGCCTACCAGTAGTTGTCCATAGTATAGTATAACCATAGAGCTCCATGGTATAGTAGAGTATAACCATGGTATACCAATGTAAAGTCACAGTATACTACAGTATGATCATACTGTACCTAAGTACTACCATAATGTTCTAATGTAAACCAGAATGGTAGTATAAAAAACATAGTGTACTGCAATATAACCATATTGTTCAATCATATACAGTGTAGTGCTTCTGTAGTATTCTGTAGTAGTCCACAGAGTGGCATAGTATAGTTTAGTATGGTCACAGTGTACCAAAGTAAAAGCATAGTATTCTGCAGTAAACCATAAAATAGAATAAAAAAACACAGTATACTATAGGTTAAGCAGTGTTCCATAGTATAATGTAACCATAGAGTTCCATAGTATAGAATACTACAGTATAGTATAATAAATATAGTATTATAACCGAGATGTAACATAGTAAGATCACAGTATACTATACTATGATCAGACTCTACCAGAGTACTACCATAGTGTTCCATTGTAAACCACAGTGGTGCTATAAAACACATAGTATGGTGAAGCATTACCATAGAGTCCTGGTGTGTATAGTATAGTATAACCATGATGTACCACAGTAAAATCACAGTGTATTAAAGTACAAGAGTAATACCACAGTTCTCTACTGAGTACTATAAAACATATAAAACTACAGTATAACCATATTACATAGTATAGTTTAGTATAATCATGGTGTACCATACTGAGATCACAGTATACTAAATTGTGATCTGTGTACCATATGTAAAAGCATAATATTCTATAGAAAACCATAGAATTTAGTAAGTCATAGTATGTTATGGTATAAGCACTGTTCCATAGTATAGTAGAAACATGGTATACCACAGTAAAATAATACTATACTATATTATGATCATAGTATGTCATAGTAAAACCACAGTATTGTGTAGGATACATTAAGTACCATAAAACCTTCTAGTATCACCACACTGTTTCATAGTATAACCATGGCAGACTCTTTCTCTTTATAGTGTTCGAGAAATATTTACATATTTTTTTATATATATATATATATATATATATATATATATATATATATATATATATTTCATACCATACAGCACCACACTGTACCATACTCTGCCATACTCTACTATACTATATACCATGCTATACTATGCCGCCCAATACCATACCATACTATGCTATTTTACACTATACTATGCTATGTCATACCATACTATACTATAATATCCTATACCATGCCATACTACATACTATTACATCCTACTGCACCACAGTACCCCATGCTACACTATACTATACTGTACTATACCACACAATACTTTACTATATTATGGTATACTTCTCTGTGCTATGCTATACCACACTATTCTATACTGTACTGTACTGTATACCACACGATCCTATGCGATACCATACTATTCCATACTATATTCCAAAATATGGTTGTTATATACTGCTGTGCAAACATTATGGGTTTACTTCCTTAAATATCACAGTTGTCTTCAAAATATTTCTGCTTCCTTGTATCATGGAGTGAATGGAGTACCTCACCTGTTACTGAGCTGTCTAAGTTGTCAATGCTGGATCCTGGTGTGTGTTCGATGCCCCGATGCGGCGGTGGTGACATCTCATAACCTTCATCTTCATCCTCCTCGTCATCATCATCCTCATCCTCGTCAGGGAGATCGGTTTCAATGTCGGACAAGAGGGTGCTGGACATGTAGCCCACAGGAGGAGCAGGAGCTTGAGGAGGATACGGGCCTCCCTGCATGTGCCTGCGGAAAATTAAACACATCAGCAAACACACACACACACACACACACACACACACACATCAAGCCAAACCCAGCCATTTCCATATTTGAGTGTGGGCTCAGACAGGATGTCAGCCAGAGACAAAAGGTGTCAAGAGACGCAGCGAGATGAATGGGAAACATGTAGAGGAGGAGGTATCTGTCACGGCAAATTTGCAATTCCTGGAACACTCCACGTCAAGCTTCAGATGAATTGGGACAATTCGGCTAATTCAACACGGCTGCGTTTTGCATGCTAACACAATGACCTCGCTAATTGCAGCTGAGGAGGACACAATACCAAGCTCCACAGGCATGCTAGCACCGTGGCTGTCACCTCCTAAACAGCCAGGTCCGCTGACAGGCCCAGTGCGTGCGTGTTGGTGTGTACGTGAGTGTCAACGTGAGCATCTTTGATGTGGCTATGCCTCTGATTTGGATATAATAATGGGCTCTTCCCTGTTGTCAAAGATTTACTTGAAGCAACATAGTCATTACTCAAGTAACATGACATTTCCTTTTTGACAAGTGGAGCCTATTCCCCGTGAGGGAGTGCAGAAATGAACATGTGCCAGTTTTCATGACTGAGGGACAGGATGAAGTATGTGGCTCATTTGCTTTGCATGAAAGCCATAAAAAAGGAATAGTTTATACGCTGACGCTGACATGCACCAGCGAACAGTTTTAAATAGGGTTTTTGCATTAATTCCAGCCCTTTGATTTTTTTTCTCTCCAGGTCTGAAGAGAAAGTTTGGAAAATTAGCCAGAGGATTGTGATTAATTGGTTTTGCCAGGAAGTTAAACGCTGTGGTCATGAGTCTGCGAGCAGTCTATATTTATACATCTAAAGAACATTTTTGGTTTAAATTACAGTCTGGACCTTTGTATTTAGTTTATATTTCATTTCATTGCACTGTGCCAATACTGCATTTGGAGTAAAAGAAAGAAAGAAAGAAAGAAAGAAAGAAAGAAAAGAAAATGAATGAAAGAAAAAATTAGAGAAATGAAATAAGAC
>JAQQZX010000003.1:1991515-2004561 GCA_030068355.1 Notoglanidium maculatum
AAAGAAAGAAAGAAAGAAAGAAAGAAAGAAAGAAAAGAAAATGAATGAAAGAAAAAATTAGAGAAATGAAATAAGACAAACAAAAAAGAAAATGAAATGTATGTATCTATGTACAGAAAAAAGAAAAGAAACAAAATGAGGAATGAAATGAAAGAAGAATAAAGAAAGAAAGAAAGGAAGGAAAGGATGAATATAAAGATTGTCCGATATATTTTAAAAATCTTCTGTAAAATCAACAGTTTTCAAACATAAGAAGGGAAAACCCCCCAACACATCCCGTGCTAGTCCTTACTCCTCACCATGCCTGCTTGGCCATGTCCAGCTGGTACTGCCGTGCGAGCTCATCCAGATGTGCGTGCAGCATGGGCTGCGTCTCGTCTCGAGGAGACGGAGTCAGCGTGGCTGTGGACTGCTTCCCGAAGGACATGGCTGCTGGAGATGATGCCACGCCGCGGACAGGTGGAGTTGGCACACGCTCTTCTTCTTCCTCCAGCTCATCCTCCACTCCCTGGTGCAGGTACGTCTGCACGGGCAGAGGGTGTCCCCAACCCTCGCTGTCATAGCTACGGCACAGAAAACACCACACACAGACGGAGACTGAGTGAAAGAGTGAAGAATTTGGACAGGATCAGTTTTATTAATTAACAGATCTCTGTGACTTTAATCGTGGCATGGTTGTTGGTACCAGATGGGCTGGTTGGAGTATTTCAGAAACTACTGATCTTCTGGGATTTTCACACACGACAGTCTCTAGAGTCTAGAGTAGCCCATCCACCTCAACGTTTGATGATTTGTGCATTCTGAGATGCTTTTCTGCTCAACATGGTTGTAAGGAGTGATTATTTGAGCTACTATAGACTCAATCTCTCTGATCTCTCTCATCAACACGGCGTTTCAGCCGGCAGACCCTCCGCTCACAGGATGTTTTCTGTTTTTCGCATATGGACTAATATGTTTTAAAATATTTTTAATCGTATTTTATAAAAAAAAAAAAGGAATAATGATATGCTTATTTTTATGAAGAGCTCTGTAAAGATATGCAACTCTATACAAAGTGCAACGTGATTTTTTCTTATGTAATGTGAGCAGGGTTGCCAGGTGTAATTATTAATGCATAATTCACATATTGCAGATATATTCAGCAAATCAGAAATGCGCAGCAATGTGAACTTGCCTTCTTTGAGAAAAAGAAGTAAAAGAATGATTAAACAAGGCTAGTTTCAAGTCTTTTTGTGCGATTATAATTATTAATATTAATAATAGCAATAGTTGTAGTAATAGTAGTAGAACTATCCTAATAGATTTCCATTAGATTCTCTTCTTTTTTTTTTTTTGCACTGTGCTGATTTATTGTATTTAAGTTTGTCTGTGAATGTTTGTCTTTAACCACTCCTGTAATTTCCCTTGGGATCAATAAAGTTTCTATCTATCTATGTATCTGATTCTATGGGACTGTTGTGGAAACCTGGCAACCCTCCACATGAGCTTTGGTGAGAGTGTTTCTTCTCAAGTTCAATAGCAAACCAAAAAATCTTGGCTCCTCGAGTCGCACTACAAAGGCTGATATTTTCATATCACAAACGAGTCCACTCCATTTAGAGTTCTTTTTCTCCTCCCAGCAGAATGAGTGCGTTTTGCATTTCCTAACACTCAGCTCCTACACGCTGCACTAATACACATCATAAAGCCAATGCTCATTAAAAGAATTTGTCAGTGCACAGCCCAGAGGACATAACAGTTTTAATCTGGAGCCGTTAAAGACACGACTGAGATTTACAGTGCAGAGGAGTCCTCATTTGCCAGATAGCCTATTAAGCTAGATGACTCTCTGAGATGGAAATTAATGGGGTTGAAAGGCAAGCACACCTCTTGAGCAAGAGACTTAAGTGGTAAAACCACCCTGATGTTTCTGAGTGCTCCTCAGACACCCACTTCTCTTAACGCAACAGGAAACGTTACGCAATTTTAAAACAAAACTCGGCCAAAAAAAGGTAAAAATTCTGCTGATGGTATACAAGTGAGGGAGAAAAGAAACACAATACCCAAAGTGCGTGGCTGTTATAACTCTGACTTGTTATTGGCACCCTTCCAGGGGTACCAATCATTGTGAAAAACGCGTTTTTGTCGGTGATTTTTTTTCCTTAGAATAAATTTACTCCAATTGCAATTCATGTGACATGAAGTGAATTAGCAACATATTTTAACACATTTTGACCAAGGGTGCCAATAATTCTGAAGACGGCTGTATCTTTAAGCGAATAAAGATAAAAGAGGAGGTTTCTCGGCCAGTCCTACCCCCCTCCTTCGTGGTGCTCGGTGGTGAAGTGCTCCAGCTCTGTGCCTGGTAGAGGATGAATCGGAGGAGGTGGTAACGGGACGTTTGCCCAGTTGGAGCCGTTGGTCTTCGGGGGTTTGGCTCCTACTTTGGTCTTTTTCTTCTTTCCTCCTTTTCCACCTAAGAAAAAAACAACACAAAACGGAAAAATAAAGCACGATCAAACGATCTGCATGTGCTTGTGCTCTGTCAGAGCCTCACACACTTCTCCAATTCCCAGGGCTAATTCAGATTTCACCATCTCATGACACCTGAAATATTTTTTTCCCCTTTCAGTTTATCTCACTCAGAGTTTATCTGCACTTCAAGGCACCGGTGTTCTGTCACAACAGCACTCCTGAGGCTTGGGCATGAAAAAGAGGCTTCAGAGCGACTGATTGAACTCAGAGGTTTATAAAGAATAGACAGGCGGAGAGACAAAGAGACAAATGGCTGCACAGCGTCCTGTCCTCCTCTGCTCTGTCAATACCTCCCTTGAAAGGAGGGTGAAATATGTCTGCCTTCCGCACATCAGCTCGGCCTGAAGCTCTAATGGAAGTCTGCGGCAGTTTATTTCATTTCTGCTGCCTTCAAAACATGACGAGACCAAGCAGAAACGATAAGAAAAGAAAAGAACAGAACAACTCCACATTTAATGTAATGCTTCGGAACAGAATTGCATCACTAATACCGGACATGGCATATATCAGCAATTAAACACACCGTGCCAAGCTGGTTCCTAATAATAATGAATGATTTTCCAATGATGAATGTTTAAAGAAAATTATTTATGAAAGAATAACACAAAAAATTCAGATTGTATTGTCAAGATGTTGGAAAACGTAAAGATACAGCTGTACCCCTGACACTGGAGACTTCTTCCATGAACGCTAAATAAGTCATTTTTCAAGTGTTTAGAAGGTGTTCAATTGCAAGTGACTGCAACTCAAATTCAAAATTATTTCGGTACATCTTCAACCCAAAGGTTTCACCTGAACCAGTGTGGAGCTTAGAAACACTATTTAAATATATAAAGGATGATAAAATCACCATTTTGTGAATATTTTGTAGAACGTACAAGTGACATGTTGCACATAATAGCTCAGATTACACCAACTTTTCACTCCTTATTCAAGACTCCACAGCCAAGTGTAAAAAGGTTTAAAATAGTATTATAGTCTCAGAGAACTCAAGCTATTAGAGCTAAGTGTGTATTCTTTTTCAAAGCTCTGCAAAGAGCATGAGGTTGGAATGCGTTAATGTGCTTCGGTCCAGATTGGTATTCATATCCTATACATGGTCATGTGACTACACTTGAAATTGAAATTGGCATAATATATTCCGATAAAGATTAACATGAAGATTTAACTAGGCAAAATTTTTTACAACTATTATTATTTTGCCAAGTCAGCTAACCAAGAAAAAAATGCCAAAAAAAAAAAAAAAAGTGTTCATCTAACCTTTTCTCACACCTTCTCAACTTTAGATGCTAGTGCTTGTGTTTTGCTACAGCAATGACAAACTGTTTCGCAGCAACCCATCAAGACGTCAGTAAAATAACATGTCATTTTGAGTCAGATGTACGTTCACAGTAACCACACACGACAGACCGAACGCTTATGTGAACCGTCAAGGCAGAAAGATCAGAACTCAGGAATACAGCTTGTAATGTGAACGTCTGGACATCTGGCCTCGGCGCTGCAGAGGTGGCAGGATTGATTAAGCGAAATGATTAACGCGTTACACATGACCGCTTAACTCTGCATGGTTCTCCTCCTGTGGCGCTATTCGAGCGGAAAATAGCTTTCCCTGACGTAGCCGAATCCAAAAGCAGCCTGTGCACGGTGCTGGAATATGTCATCTTCTGCCTTTTCGTCTTGAGAGCGATCTATATTTGCTCTCGGTGGCTAAAAACGTTTGCTATCGGGCAGCTCAGCACGCTGCAGTCTGCATTCAGACCTTTCATATTATGCCAGAACGCGGGCTATAAATTAACTCCTCAAAAAGAGAAAAGAAAGAAAAAAAAACTTCAATGAACTGCTTTTGATTTTCGTTCCAAAACTTCCGATGTTTCTGTAAGTCATTCCGTGATGATGGGGTGTATTATTGGAAGTATTATTGAAATTGAAGACTCTTAGTTATAATTCCAAGAACAAACATTACTTTGTCCTCCTTCAAGTTTTATTTACCCTTTCCAAGTATTCAAAGCTCTTCCCCTCTCATCTTACCAATGACCGCATGTACATCAGTTGAACAAGCTCTGACACAATTGATTTACATTTCAGTTTCAAGAATCCAATCAAGTTCCACAATGTAGAAAAAAAAACTTTCAACAATTATAACAATTCATCATCTGTGATGACTTTTGACTGCGACACACAATAGTTAGCATTATAGCTATAATTGGCTAACGTGCGCTAGCTATATTTGACTAAGTTAGCATATTTTCTTTGCTAATGCCAGGTTAGACTAGCATCCATTCCCGTATCTGGCTAGGCAGCAGGGCAAATTTGTATAAATTTGCATAAAATATGCCGATTCCTTTAAGACCCTGAAAGGCATAAACTCCATCTAACATGCTAACATTAACTGGCGTGTTTTCTTTGCTAATGCTAGGCTAGACTAGCATGCAATCCAGTAGCTACATTGTAGCTAGTTAAGCAGCAAGTCATTTTCTAGCTAATGGCAAATAGTTTTTTTATTTACATGATTTTTATTTCTGATTAATTCATGAGACAAATACAGTGTGTAGCATTAGTCATGCACACAAACAGCAAACTGAAGACGGAATGATGTTTTCAGACAAAATGGCATGGCTACTTGGTTTCAGACAAGTAATAAAAGTTACTTTTCCCACAAAAACATGGCATTAAGTTATTTTTTGAGCTAGCTTTCTCCTTTGCTGGATTTGGCTCTTTTTTTTGTTCTCCTTCACTTCCCATGGTCCCATGCCACCTTATTAATTCAAACTGGGATATTAAAAATTAGCTCCCCAAATTCTAGGATTCTCTGAGCTTGCAGAATATTTAATAAATATTTAATAAGGGAAAAAAATCATGTCTAGATTATTCATTTCTGATCAGATGAAATATTTACTTTTACGCTTGAGTATGTTTAACGTGATACAAAAACCCCGGACATCTTAGAAAGTAAAAATAATCTACAATAGTCAAATTTATAAAAAAAAAAATTAAACTTTATTTCTTCATTTTTTTTGTTCTCATTTCAAGCTTTAAAATATCTTGTTCTAGTTGCAGGCTATTTTTCTTCTTTAAAATTTTAAAGCCATCGGTTGTCTGTGAACAACGCATTAGAAAATATAAAGCTTGAAATGAGTAATGTCTAGAAATAAGGTTGATACTCATTTGTTTGGTATATTTGTAATCGTATCATAGGAAACAAGGTCAATTTGACTGGAAGATATTTTTATTTCCTAACATTTTTATAGATTGTACCTGACCATCACACCCATACATGCTTGTTGAACGTCTCATTCCAGATTTATTCCCCTTTGCTGTTATAATGAGCTCCACTCTTCTCTGAAGGATTTCCGCTAGATGTCGGGGCGCGGCTGTGGGGAATTAATGTGTTCATTCAGCTACAAGAGCATTAGTGAGGTCAGGCACTGATGCTGGGATGTCAAGGAGGCTCCAGTTCCTGTTCATCCCAAAGGTGTCCAGTGGGGTTGAGGTCAGGGCTCTGTGCAGGAACCTCCAGTTCTTCCACTCCAACCTTAACCTGAACACCATGTCTCCATGGAGCTGCTTTGTGCACAGAAGCATTGTCATGCTGGAGCAGGTATGGGCTTCTTAGTTCCAGTCAAGGGAAACTGTAACACTACAGCATACAGAGACACTCTGTACAATTGTGTGCTTCAGACTTTGTGGTAACAGTTGGGAGAAGAACCACATATGGCAGGTAAAAGCAGATTTGTCATGTAGAGACTGATGCTTGTGCTGCGCTCTGTTAGAGAGTCCGAGAGAGTGGAGTGCATTGTTGACGGAGCGATATTGTTCCACAGGCGTTCAGGGTTGAGTCGGAGGGATAGAGGTGTCAAACGAAGATGAATAAAGCATTCTAGTAATAAAAAAATAGCAACAGGCCGGAGGCACTAGCGGCCATGGCGGAAGAGGAGTGGGGGAAGTAATTGAGTTTCCTAATCGTTCCTCTGGGCGACACTTTGGCTTCGGCCAATAAATGGAGAGATGGTGTGATCGCTCAATCACTGCCTCACTTCCTCTGTCCAGCTCTCTCGCTCTCTCTCTCTCTGGTGAACATCAATATTGCAAACAGCACTCTGCAGAGGAGCTTGGCCCGGTGCTGAAATTACAGTCGATGCTGGCAGGAAGCGAATTAACCGAGAAGCTTTCAAATCCAAAGACCAGGCTGCGACTCAAAGGCCTGTGTTTGGAAATGAAGGACAGATCTTTAGTTTGGTGCGAGTGCAAAGTTGAGTTTTATTAGCTGAGCTGAATTGAGACGGAGGCACTCTGGAGCGATGTGTCAAAACACGAGAGCACCGTGAAAGACTTCATTTGTGAGTCAGAAGCGTTTTAACTGAGAATTTCATGCATTTCAACAAGGAAGGACTCTTTAAGAGCAGAACACGCCACGTATTCATCCATCCGCTCTATTCAGCCGCTCTGACATCTGAGTTTTCACCTCTCCCTTTATCTCCCTGCCTGCCTTTCTCTCTCACAGCGTTCTCTCCTGCTTCTTTCAACAATCCGTGACTCACACTTTCAAATCCGTGGCCTACTTACTGAGCTTCCTGTCTTTAGAAAAAAAAAGTGCTTTTGTTGTGTACGAATGCTTTCTTGATTCGTTAAGCTAAAATAGGGACAAAACAACGGAGCTGAGATGCTAACCTATTCTATCTCAGCTCCCTTCTAGGATCCAGTTATTAACTGTGGCAGAAACTCTAAAATACTGGGTAATTTTTAAAGGTAAAAAAATGTTTTAGCTTTTCATATTAGCAAATTTATACTAATTTGCATATTGGGTAAGGAGTGTGAACAGTTCAGGTTACAGTTAGGGTCGGAGTTAGCTTTGGAAGAAACATGCTATCAAGTTTGTGTCCAATTGTGTGTCCAATCAGGTATATTTATTAAAATGGTTTAGCTGAAGGCAGCTCATCGGACCAGAGACTAGCTACTGGGCTGGAGACATTAGCTCTGAAAGCGCTTTCACAGATTTCCACGGCTTTTTCATTTCATTTAACGTCTCCAGCCTGATTAGCAAAGTGACTTGCACAAAAAAAGGATGTCTAGGATGTAAAAGTGTTCAAAAACTGGTCTGTGAATTTAATGAAAACTGGTAATGGTAATGTGATGCACTAATACCAAACAAAACATCAACGATTTAAATTCAGGAATTTTATTTATAGCTATGAACTTATCATTACTGGTTAAGCATTAAACAGTGCAAAAATGACATCTTAGCAAATGCTTGAATACAGTCAAATGTAGCTAGAATTTTCTACAGTAAATTACAACAGACCTAATTACAAGATCGTTAAATCTATTTCTAACATTTTTATTAATTTCAGATTGAAACAGTTTGTTCTATTGGCAGATCAGTTTTATTATAATTATGGTAATTATTATATACTAATTGTGTGTTATTGTGTACTACATTATAGTACTTGCAAAACAAAGCACATTATTGTTATCCCCAGGGTTCTTCCTCTTCTTCTTCTTCTTCTTCCAGGAACAATAACTCAAGAACCACTTAACTTAGAAACTTTGTTCAAACTTTGTTGCATAGGTCTTGTAAACAGCATGACAGCTTTAACTTTTCATTTTGATATTCCACTCTCATGCCTCTTTTTTTATCCCAATATCAGGGGAATGGGAACTATTCAAACTGCTCCCGTATAGAATTTATTATTTTTTAAAATAATACCTCCACGTGGTCAATACTGCTAAGCACTCCACCTCTTTTCATACCTCTGTCACTCCTTGCTTTTTGTTTTTTTCATCCCTCATGTTTCCTCCTATTGGCGTCAATTCATTTTTGGAGGCCAAACTGCTCCTAGAGATTAAAATCTAGAAGTTGGGAAAGTTGGTAGGTTGTCGTACCTTACATAAATACAGCATAACGTTTTCTCTGCACTTCTTTCTTTCTTTCTTTCTTATCCCCCATCAGAACCAATTGAACACATATCTTTCTTTCCATGTTAATACCGATCTGTCTATCTATCTATCTTGCTTAAATGTGAATTTTTCGCAAGCAATAGTATTTCTTTCAGGAACGTGAAATCTAATTTTAAGCTTTAATTTCTAGAAAGAAGCAAAAATTACCTGCCAACAGAATAAGAAAATTGATAATGTTTAGATATATAAGTTTAATAATTGTATATATGGTTAATTGTAAAATAGTAATAAGAAATACTGGATAAATGTAACTTTATCCACAATATTTTCACTTGCCAAGGTGTTCAAAGGTCCCATTCAAACATGTTAGTCTCTTATCCAGACCTTTGTTAAGAAGGAAACTGGACCTGGGATATTTAGTTGGATACCCGAGCTTGGATGATGGGTTCTAGCTATTCAGCAGGTACAAACTCTAAAGAACCCATTAGTTATTTCAGTGGGAAAAAAACCCCGCGATGGGACAGACATTTTCCCTGAAATGTTACTATAGGTATTAAGGTTAAGAAAGTGAGACATATCTGTGTGGTATTAGTTTGTACAGCCACAAATCTCCTAATTATATCATGAAGCAATGGTGAAACATCCTGGGGAGTTTCTGTGGTTTGTGGTTTCTCTTAAACACAACACGCTGCCTTATTGACTTCAAAAGGAAGATAAAAGTTCTTTCCAAATTGCTGCACTATAAGAGGAATAAAACATATTATAGGAAAAGAATCACCTTTGGAGCGAATCGGGTTCCTTTATGATTCAGGAGCCTCTCAAAGTTTTCCTAACAATTATCATTATGGATTTAGATCTATAAATAAAGCTGAATTGAACTTCATACCTAGAATTCGAGTTTAAAAAAAAAAAGGACTGCGTGATAAACGTTTACCTGTAAGATCATCGAAAACAATTATTTCTATACCAAAATATTCATGACTTTTTCAGCCTCAGAGCTACTTCTGACATCACGCTGCTCTGCGGTGCCTTTATTATCCGCCTGCATGACGCATCTGCAATTAAAATTTCATTCGTTACGAATTTGGAGAGCCACATATCTCTTAATTATTTGAGATAGCAAGGTAAAATGTCCCAGGGCGAACAAATTGAGTACATGTGTTAGCTCAGGAAACAATCAAGAGCAACTTGCCCTATGGCATCGCTCTTAGTAAATGCAAATACATGCCTCAGCTCTCCTCTCAATCTTGTAGTTTTCAACCCAGTAAATCTCTCTCTCTCTCTCTAAGCCGTCGGAAACTCAAACAGGGGACGAGATATCTTCTCTGCTCAGATTTCCACAGTAAATGGACCAAATTGGTTCTCCTGAGGCACAAGTGCTTTCAATAACACCGTGTGTAACGATATACAGCACTCCATTTTTCTGACTCCTTTCCATCTAATTTCATATAAGAGCATTTATCTTCAAAATACCACCAAGGCGCAAGATAACAACATCATGTACCATAAAATGATGCATGTTATTACAAATGTTCAGATCTGTTTAGATGACAGTCATAGAATTGATCTAAATCCATCATTCAGGTTCACATTCTAAGACATTTTGGTATTTTTTTAAATATAATCTAACAAAGATAAATGCACAGCTGGAATATTTTTTCATCTAAATCTACTCCAGACTCGTAATTGGGGTGTATTCTGGGACTCCACAACATTTAATCTTTGACATGATTAAAGTCTCTGGCTTGTGGTTTCACTGACAGACAGAAAGAGACAGATGGAGAAGACGGGATCTCGGTTGGTATAAACGACAGTGATAATCACTCACTACACGAGTGATTGATCGGGAATGAGAGTCGATTTGAATTGAGCGTGTACGTGTTTCAGATAGCTATTGAGGTGTTTTACACTAATGTATAGCGCTGCAGAATTCTGGATTCTGATTGGTCAGGTGTTGATTATCATTTTTAAAGGAACAACTCGCGCTAACACAGACGCTACGCATGAACAGATTGTCTCAGGAAACAACGTGAAATCGTTTATGTGGTGATGTTTTCTGTAAGGAAATGCTATTTCACGTATGGAAGGAGTCTCCAGTGTCAGTGCTTTATAACAGTCAGAGGTAAAGCTGTAACTTTACGCTTTCACTTCTTCAGGATAGAGGCGTATTTTTAAAAAAAAAACTTATTCACTTCAAGAGAGAGAAAAAAGAGCGACTGGTGATGGAACGAATGTTTAAAGCTAATTGCCAGTGCAGACCAATTACCTGACTCATCACATGACCTGTACACTTACTTTTGGTCCTGAGAGCACTAACTCAAGCTTTAAATCCACACTCCTGGACTCCCCCTAAGCCTGGTTTAACCTGGTTAAACCCGTGTGTTTCATTTCCTCATGTTTACTGAATATTTGCCAGTGTCGCCTCTCCATTCTGGTTCTGTTTTTGCCCATCAGATTTGTCTGCTTTTATAATAAAACCCTTGTCCGGACCTGGCATAAAGAAAAGCCTAACTTTTTTTGATTTTCTCCAAAAAAAAAAAGAAGTCGATACTCGTAAAGGTTAAAGAAAATAACAACTCTTTCCACTTACACCAAATGTAGTCAGGCAGCCTCTTTTGTTGCCTGTGACTTTAGTATTCTGGGTGAAAAATGACTGAATAACACGTAATTAGCTTCTATGCTAATGCAGCTAGCGGGTAATAGAAGACTCGGCCTCATGCCAAACCTCAAAGATGTGATTAAGGACACTTTCCTGATGTTAGGCTCTGATAAAGTTCTAGCTACATTAGCCTTTAGTACAAAGCCAAAGAAGCAAACGCAGAACACCAACCATGCCTCATTGACCCCATTTTGTGTTCACTGAACATTTTTCAAAAAAATTCAATGCTTTCCTTTGTTTTGTTTTTTTCAAGCAGCTCTAATTGAAGCCGTGTGCACGGTGCAGGAGCGTCATTAGAGAAAGCAGACATCGGTGTTATTACAAATTTTCCTCAGAGCTCGGTGCAATGAGGCGTGCGGACACTTTATCCATCAATGCATTGATTAATGAATCAATCGAACAGTTAGTTCATCAATAAATCACACAGCCAGTTGGGAAATGTCACTTTTTTCTTCTCAGTGTATCTTTCCAGTGTCTTATTGGCTAATACTTATTAATACAGGAATGTTTTCACCACTAAACTCCTTCCCAAGATCGGAAAGAGCACAAGCTGAGTGTTTAAAAATGTACGAGAGTAAAAATGGACCTCCAGGTAACGTACAGATTTATAATCACATCATTAACATCACTAATCTGCGTTATCGGGAACACTAGTCTTTATTCCATACTCTCTCACTTTTTGTTCATTCCTTATTTCTTTCTTTCCATTCTTTCTTCCTTCCTTCTTATCTTGTGACTACTTCCTCTTTCTTACTTAATCCCTATCTTCTATCCTTCCTCTTTTCATTCATCAACTCCTTCATTCTTTTTCCCTCCTTCCTTCTGTCTGTCCATCCATCCATCCTTCTTTCCTCCCCTTTGCCCTATTCACTTATTTACATACATTATTTACTCGTTAATTTGTTAAGAAACTCCTTCTTCTTGTTTTTTTCTGTTTTTTCTTCTTTCTTTATTTACTAATGTCCTCAACCTACCTCTACTTCCTTTCTTAATTCTTCCCTCTTTCCTTAATCCATTCCTTCCTTCTTTCGTTCCCTCCCTCCTTCCTTCCTTCTTTACTTATGTACTCACCCACTTCCACTTCCTTCCTTAAATCTTTCCTTCTTTCTTTCCATCCTTCCTTCCTTCTGTAATTCTTTCCATTTTTCTTTCCTTCCTTCCTTAATTCCCTCCTTCTTTCATTCCTTTCCTTAATTCCCTCCTTCTTTCCTTCCATCCTTAAGTCAGTCCATTCTTCCTTTCTTCCTTCAATCATTCCTTTCTTTCATTTTTACCCATTTCTCTTCTTTCCTTATTCCTTTCCTTTCATATTTATTTCCTTCCTTCTTCCGTATTTACTCATTTACTCACTCAGTTTCTTCCTTCCTTTCTAATACCAATCATTTCTTCTGTACTTACTTACTCTCTTCCTTCCCTTTACTCACTGACTTACTCGTTCACTTCCATCCCTCCTTCGTTCCCTATTCACACACTCACTCTCTCGCTCACTTTCCCTTCCATCCTATCATTACATGTTCTCCTGCAACGCTAAGATGAAGGTGTTCCTGACCTACACAGCACCTCCTGCAGTGAGAGTGTGTTCAGCCGAGTGTGAGAAGCAGGAAGGAGCTGGACTAAAGGGAGGAGATGATGGAGATGATGGAGCAGTTAGGATGGAGCTGGAGGAAGGAGGAGGAGGTGGTGACTGTGGATCCTGGACCAGTGAGATACCAACCTGACAGACTGCCGCTCCGCTCTGAGCTATTGTGGGAACTGGTGGTGCTGAAATCCTGTGATTGGTTGTGCGGCATTCTATTACACAATCCGTCAGCCAATCGGTAGTCGGGAATGAAAAGGAGTGCTAGTGGGGTCGAAGGTCAAAAACAGTGGCGTCAGGTGAGAGGCAAGACAAGCACAAGCGCATGCAGAACGTGCAGTTAGAGCGACAGCCCCCATGCCACACACACACACACACACACACACACACACACACACACAC
>JAQQZX010000003.1:2033002-2046502 GCA_030068355.1 Notoglanidium maculatum
CCCCAAGATGCTGGGATTGGCTCCAGCTTCCCTGCGGATGGATGGATGGATGTATATCTACATTCATAAATGAATTTATGGATCACTAAGAATGCATTATGCCTATATATAATACTTACATATAATGCATTCTATTAATAATTCATAACTAAAGTGCAATACATTCCCATATGCAATTGTAAAAACGTGCAAAATTCCTTATAAATGCATCCTAACATGTTATGAACATATCACTTCAATTTTAATTCAGTTTTATTTATAAAGCACGTTTAAGACTCGACATTGTCATAAAGCAGCTTAACAGAAATATATAAATTCCTACCTTATACATAGAAAATGATTCCAACTTCTCACACTGGCCCTCATTTATCAATCATTTCATAAAGTTTTTGTAGCCAGACCAAACTACTAATTCACACAAACATTTCCGTGATTTCCGTCGTCCTCACTGTACGTGCGAGTGATGATAAGTGCCAATTAAATGCAAATTACCAAACCTGTTCAAGGCACAGGTGATTTACATTTAGCCACACCCATAAAACATCGGACAACTGAAAATCATAGAAAACAAGCGTCTAAGCACGTTTTGTGCCAAATCTTCCAATAGCGCAGCTCAGCCACTACAGCGCAACAGAAACATCAACCTCTTTTATAGGGCGCCATTACTTTTGTCCTAATTGAACTTATTTGTCTTAATGTACGGATATGTTTTGGAACCACTAACCTTGACAGCGTAATCAGTATATAAAGTCGCAGATAATTATACGATTTGAAGCAGGTCAGATTAGCGAGTCTCCTTATGCCTAAATAATCACAGGAACAAAATGTAGGATATGAATGATTTCTGTCAAACGAACAGGATTTTTATGAATAACACATCTCTTGTGTAAATTCTCCGGTGACATATACATGAATAAATCCATCTGTGCACAGCGAGATGATAAGTGAGGTCCAACTGAGCAGATCTGCACGGTGAACAATAAAACAAAGCACAACTGTTTCGGCAACTGAGATGTCACGTCTGCACGATTATCACATCACACTAGAAGATGAAGGCCACCTCGACTCACTCGCCAGCCGCGGCTCGGAAGAAGAGTGAGATTTTCAAGCGAGAAGGACATAACGAGGCATAACTCACTCTAATGGCTGTTCAGCTGGAGGGCAGCCGATAGCTCTGCTTTCAGGCAGAGATATTAAACAGCTGTTTTTCTCCCCTTCAGCCAGATTAAATCAGCTGAATGGTTCCTCTCATCGACTCTCCTCCCTACAGCTTTCGAACTTTTTTTTTCATCCAGGAATGCTAACGAGTTTCATGCTTACAGAAAACAGACCTGGCTGCCCGAGGGTCACGATGCGTGATTATTTATAAGATAATTCCTGTGAGACTGAGAACACTTCTATAACAAAGCTTGATCGAAGCCATTAAAATAAAACGACAGTACGTTTTATTGAGCAAATATTAAACAAAAGTTTAATTTGAAAATAATTTCTACGTACAAATAAGCCTCAAATAACTGAACAAATATATCCATAGGTGTCAATTTATTAAATGCAGTGATATTTTATTTATTTATTTGCAATATGACCAAATCAATGCCAAGAAAAGAACGAGGCAAGCCTGATATGAGCATTACTTAATAATAAACAGCAAATTTTTTTTTGGACTTATTAAACAGCCCCGCCCTCTTGCATTCTATTGGCTCACAAGGCCAAGAATTATGAATTTACAAATCACCTAGATAAAGTCAGCGCAATGTGAAAGTAACCACGACCAGGAGCAAATGTGTACCTTTTACTTTCTGTGTCCTTTCCCGTTCAGTGAATTTAATTTTCCACCGAGAGAATTTTTTTTTTCGTTCGGTACGACTGCTGGTGTCTCTTGTAATGCCACAGCAAATGGGGTTAAAAATCATAACCCCTACAGCTACACCACAAACGTTGGCACCAGTGTAACAAAAGAATGCCACCTAAATTACTATAACAAGCTCGGAATTTGAATAAGCGTGGTGATGTGTTGGATTTTTTTCTTTTTTCTTTTCAATTTCATATGAGCCTTGAGAAAATGTGTCATTACTGACTTTGAAAGTGTGAGACGATGTTTTAAAAAAGGTAGAAAAGAAAAAAAGAACGTAGCGGTTTTAAGCGACAAGCCGGCGATTAATTACACCACACTTTTTGTACGTTTTAACTGTTTATCCTCATCGAGAAGGAAATCAGATTTTTGATTGATGAAGCACCAGATGGCTGCTGGTGTTTTTCCATGGTGATTGCGCGTGACTGACAGGGCAATCATGAACATATTCTCTTCCTCCAAACATATTTGAGTCAGCATCAGCAATTAATCAAAATGGCACTTTTCAAAGACAAAGAGTTTCTACTGTACATCAATTATGCAGCGATTTAAGAATCAGTGATGAAGAGAGAGAGCCGGGAGCAGGCTTTGGAAACGCAGGTAGTTTAATTTCCACTTCCACTGAGTACTGAAAGTACTGAAAGATCTGACTTACGGTCCAGGTGACCTGAATGGTGGTTGGACTGATGACCACAGGGTTGTGTAGCCGGACGATGACCTCTCCGAGCTCTTTCTGTACATGCCTGTGATCTACACCCTTCGCTGGAGGACTGATATCTACAGACATAAAAGAGAAATTAGACAGATTCACCAGCGTTCTATTAATAATTACACATGTACCCTATACACTGCACTCCTAATATGATTACTGATGCAAACAGGATGTTAGGTGAGAAATAAAAGACTGCTGTAAGAGTAAAAGTGCCAGTGGGACGAAGCAGCACTACAGTTGCCACCCCAAAGCTCATTAGCAATAGCAATTAGGCAAATATTACAATTTTAAATTTATAAACAGATGATATGTTGTACTTTTTATCCATTTATAGTTACATCTAATGTCGTGGAACGTCTGTGAGACAAGTTCGTTCCTGTCAAAACAAACAAACAAACAAACCATTCAATTGTCATGTTTCAGAAAAAGTCCTGCAAACTTCAAGTTACAATGAGCTGACACTGGAGACTCCTTCCATAAACATTAAATAAACGTCCCCTTAGTGAAAACCTCACCATACGGCCAGTGATGCATGTTTTTCTTTATTGCTTATTATTTATTGTTAGCTTTGGATTATGTGTTGTGTCCACCATACAAGTTTCTGTGTAAGTCGTTACTATGGAAACAATAATTACAACAAGCCTATTCATATAAACCCAGGATTGGAATTACAGACAGAAATACTGTCATTGCTGCTGTTATAGAAAATAAATCAACCAATCAGAAGCCAAAACTGAACAATGCTGTGCTACAAGGCAGCATACCTGTACTCTGCACTTAGACCTTATCGTCCAGGCCTAATGACCAGACCGGGAGCTTCACGGTATTTTAATCGAATCTGTTTCCAGTTTGAGGTTGGCCATTTCTCTCAGTTATGATCATTAAGCTAGCAGGGATGGCCCAAACTCAATCACGAACTCCAAAAGTGAAAGATGTTTGCTCTGAACTGGGTCCTAATGGGTTTATCTGATGGTTAGAGTACAGGTTAACCAACTGAGGTTAGACCGTTTCCCCATAAAACAACTCCTGACCTCTCTGGAACCGCAAAGTGGTTGAAAGTACTGCTTTTTTTTTTACTGTAAAATTGTCCAATAATTTCCCCAGGAAGAAAATCAGGAAAATCTCTATTTTATGTAGTTCCAGTAAAATATGAATATACAAAAAGTGAGATGTTACCTTGGGTCCGCACTGGTTCAGACATGGGACTCGGGTCACTCAGGCCCTGCGTGTTCACAGCACGCACCATGAACAGGTAGATGGTGTTGGGTCGGAGGCCTTTAATGGTGAACTGGGTGGTTTTAACGTGATCCGCTACCGTCTGCCAGCTGTTACTCACAGATTGGCTGAAAGATGCAGAAAAAAAATCCATTTTGCAAATGAGTAAGACTCCAATAAAGACCTGATGACTTCATTTGAACATTAGGAAGGTAATTTACTCGATGGTAAATTGAGAATACTGAATTTGCAAAGTAGCTGACATTAAGGGAGCCACAGATTAGATACACATTGCAGGTTTTATGCATAATGACCAGCTAAAAGATGCTATTATGCACTATTTATTTGAGGAGCTCAAACCAAAGCCAGATGCAAAATCCCACTCCACTCATCCATACCTGAATGCTTCGATGACATATGACGTGATGGACGAGGCTCCGGCCAGGCCCGGCTGCCAGGACAGAGACACGCTGTTCTTGGTGACGTCAGTGACCTGAGGTTTGGAGGGCGGTCCAGGAACTTCACCCTCTTCTTTGTTCTTGATCAGAACCATCCCACCGGATTCTGAGAGAAAAAAGACTGTTTACTTGTGACTCACTTTCTGCTGCTCCACTGTTATTTTTCTAGCCATCGTCACCTCATTTATTATGAATCTAAATCTACATCCGGTTTTTCTGTAAATCTGCTTTGTCCTGAAGTCTACTATTAAAAGTGCTTTTGAAATAAACCTGAAAGCTTCTGGACATGATAATGACCAATACCTTGCATTCACACTATAAAGGATCAAAGCGACAGGTGGCATTTCGTTTTCTCAATACTAAGAACTTAATATTTGTTAGAAGCGCATGATGAAGTGATAAATCCAAATGAGTGGTTCGAATGACTCCTCGGACCAATCCTATGCCGCTTGTGGTCTGGTGTTTCTTCAGTTCCTCACTCATCACGACTTTAGATCAGAATCAGCTTTATTGGCTATTTGACAGTCAAAAATAGAAAAATAAAGCTTGAAATAAAGTAGCAGGTCCCTCAGGTGAGATTACATATAGCCTAGGATGTAACATGTAAATCAAACTTAAATATATTTTAAACAAAGGTGATGTGTATAAATCGTATAGTGCGCTCTAAGCTGCACGTTTTAGCTATGGCTTTTTCTCATTGGAACTTAAAATACCTGGACAGACGACGCCCACGTGGAACAACGGACTGAAGTCAATACACACAACCACACTAGACAAACTACAAGCGACAGGAGTGACTTGTTGCTCAGTGACTTGTTGATTATCGTGTGGTGTACCTTTCACTTCCAGGAAGGCGCTCCATGATGTTTCGCCACTCGAGCTAGCAGCCACACAGGTGTAGATCCCGGAATCAGAAAGCTGCCAAAAGATTTAACTTCCTTAATTCTTCGTTTAAAATCCACTCAACATCTCAGCATTACCATGATGCGTCATATAACAAATCCAGAAAAAGCAAGAATGCCAGTGTAAGCTTTCCAACTTGTATGGATTTACATGGAGCAATCTGTGGTAAGTGCTGATGCTAATGTGGTTAATGAATTCAGTTTTGAACGCTCCTACATTTACCCTGCTGGCAAATTTACCAACTGTCCCTCCAACCACAACAAAAGGTGGGCTAATGCGCTTAGAGAGGCCAGTGGCTGAAACCCCCTGGACCGATGACAGCTGGCGTCTATCCCCTCCTGCCTTTATGTAATCTTCCCTGCATTGTTTGTTACCTTTCATCACTGTGCCTTGCCTTCATTTATTAGATAAAATGTCAGTGCTGGGCAGCTCTGTCTGCCATAATGGATATTCCATCGAGGACAAATGGAGGGGTGCGGGGACTTTAAATTCAATATAGTAGTATACGTGTGTGTATGGATATATCTCTGTGATTGGACTCTGTCCAAGCTTCCACAAATGATGCTTGGGAGACCTGTCATATAACTAAGTGATAGTATCAAACAATTTACAGAAATCAATATTTTGCATTCATCTCTTTAATGCAATATGATTTCCCTCTGCCTGTATGCGCTGTGTCTTACCAATATCTGATTAAATACAGCTAAGCTTATACATCATACTTAGACACCCATAGTGTTTGACAGCCAGCCTCACATATACACACAATAAATAAAGATGCATGTGCTTTACCATCTATCAAAGTTTGCCTTGTATATTATGCCAAGTGAAGTTATGTTTAATATTATACAGCACTCGAAAAAGGTGAAGAAAAGGAATCTGAGTGAAGGAAAACTGCTCCCTACAAATTTACACCAATCACGAAGAAGTGGTTTTCTTTTTTTCACTCTCACCCGTATGTTCTTGATCTGAAGGCTGCCCAGCTCCTGCAGGGACATGCGTGGATCTTTACCCAGCAGACTCACTCCATCCTTCAGCCAGCTGATGGTGGGTACAGGCTCCCCTGATGCTTGGCACTTTAGCAGAGCTACACTGTCCACACCAAGGGTCTGATTGGCTGGACCTTGCCTGATGATTGGTGGTGGCCTGTCTGTCAACACTGACCAAAAGAGAAGACATGATTTAGCCCTTTAAGACCTACATTAGGGGCTTTTTTTTTTCATTCACATTTAATGAATGGGTAGACAGTTTTCGCAATAACAAGACCTTTTTCAGTACTCCAGAGCCCTAGCTGCTGAGCCACCACTGACACTGTTTTACACAACCTCAGAAATCCTTCTAACATAAACTTCAGTTTATTCTTATCTGAAAACCCTATGTTAAACCCTAATAATAGATGATTTCCTTTTAAAAAACATCTCTTTTTACAAAGGTCCCAAAAGTTCCTGGAGGAATCATTTTATTCAACTAGTTTACACAATGCACTAGGTGCCAGGACAAACCTATATCTTATAGAGTTTCAGTTGTCACTTGAAACTCTGTTGATCACTCTGCTTAGATTTTGGTTTTTGCCATTCATAGCTGGTTCATGGATAGTTGTCTTTGTGGAGCTTTGCATGTTGTCTGTGTAGGTTTCCTCCAGGGTCTCCGGTTTCCCCTTACCTCCCAAAAAAACACTGACTGACTATGCTAAACTGCCCCAATCCTATTCAAGGTGTATTCCAACCTTGCATCCAGTGTTCCTGTGATGGACTTTGGACCCAACATACCACTGACCAGGACAAATAGATGCGTCTCGTGTGGCTTGTTAGTTATCCTGTTGATCTCTAGATCCACATCGCTCAAGCTCAAAGAACTGAAAAGAAGCAATTTCCTAAAAATAATGTAGATTTGTGTCCTGTTGTATATATAAAACTAAATCCTCAAGTAGTTCAGTAGTTATACACCAAAAATATAATGATTTCTTGATGTGTTCTGAAAATGTTCTCTTCAGCCATCACGTTCATCCTAATGAGGAGATAAATGTTAAGTTCTATATTGTGAAGCAGAAGAATGCCAGACCTGGCCACAGATTTTGTGGCTCTACCACAGGACCATAACTATGCTTTCTGGGAAAAAGCAGCAGAAGAGCTGACTCTTGTTCTGTTCACTGATGTGGTGGGCAAGAGGTGGTTTGCTAGCTTTTTCCTACTGCTTGAGTTCTTTGACTTTTACAGCACCCTCGCTTCCAAATATATAGCTCTATAATGGTGAGTGTGGTCAGGGTAAATAAGTTATTATGGTTAAGAGAGGTATGTTAATAACCCACACCTGTGAAGCATGAGGAAAATATTTTTGTTATAAATTATAACGTACTAGGTTGCAGTTTTGTCCATGAATATGTGATCTTTTGTCAAGGCCATCTTATTGTTGCCATTCCAAATATTCCCAGTTTCTCCTTTCTTTTTTAAAAAATGTTGGCCTAATATTTGCAAAGCACTAGGATGAGAAGGTTCTTGTAATCTATAATTCCTGGACCGGTGGCAGGCTTTTATCTCGAAGAGGTGAATAATACATTGTCTCTTGGCCTCGAGGCTGTTATAATGAGCTGGTATGGATTAATGAGAGCAGACCTGAGGGTACTAATTACAGCATCTACCTTTAACCTTTCTGATTGTTTCGCCTAACATCCTTCTTCTTCTTTACCGCTCTATGTGGTGCAGGACTTCATCTCTGTGGATTTCCAGCATTAACTTTTGCCATGAAGGATGGTATTTATACTCTTCAAATCTCTGTAGGAATGCTGAACGGGGCAAAGGGGTTGAAGAGATAGCATCTTAATATATCAAGGTGGATTAAGCTAAGCTTAATTTAAACCAAATAAAGATGCTCCAATATATTACTCTTTCCCCCTGCAAGTCAGAAAGCTAGCATCATTAAGTGACTTAATTATTATTCTGAAATTAAAGCTGTATCGTCAAATCTAAATTGTTTTCAGTAATTGGTTATGCTTGAAGCTGAGCACCTATCAGTCCATCATCAAAACATCATAAAAAAGCTATTAGACTGTATAAATTTGGATCCTTCCTGTGTCCTTTTTACACTTTTCTTGACGCCTTGCTTGCTAGATATTTAAACAAATTTAGCATCAAAAAGCATTTTTTGATTAGGTTAGATTAGGTCTGACGCAAATAAACATGCAGGCCAGACACACACTCTTTGGGTAATAAGGCTTCACTCTTCAGGTAATTCACTCTTTGTATGAAAAATTTGCAGTTTAACATTCCTTCGAAAATAAATTGCTCTACACAACCAATTTGCTATAATTTATAGAAGTAGACACATACATTAAAAAAGGGCGAGCCAGCCAGGAGTTGTTAAAGACATGACCTAACTCAAGAAAATTGTTAAGAATAAACAGCAGTCTTGACTTGAAAATGGGAGCAGTGTTGAAATAGCTCTGTCTGCCATGACAGCAGCAGATATCCAAAAACTTAGATCCAAAGTTAGATCAGCATAGTTCAGTTTTAGCATTGTTACCTGCATCACAGTCTACCTGCATCGCTAATTATATTGTCTGAAATTAACAAGGCTAATTGTGCTACGTATTGCCACCTTCAGGCATTTAATTAGACTTCTCCTACCACCAACAGTCCAACCCTAAATGCTCAACGAGAGCTGTATAGAATCAATTTGTCGCAGATTTTAAGTGGAACTGGATAATTTCCAGTGGCACACCTGATGATCTTGACACAGTTGTTGAAAAACAAGGACCTAATGGCATGTTCTAGGGATGTGGGAGGAAACTGAAGAACCCAGAGAAACCCAGACATATAGAGGAAAATCTCCACACTTACAAGAACCTGAGCTTTGAATCGGACCACGGACCCTGGGTCTTTATTTAAAGATCAAAAATTAATGGACGAGCCAGCCAGGAATTTACAAAATCTGACCCAAGAACATTTTCAAGTTACAACTGAAGAAGTTTTAAGAAGATCCAAGATCTACATTTTTATAAATTGGATTTTTTTTATGTTAAAATCCTCAACAGTAAGATGGTGTATTGAAATAAGCTGAGTTCCTTCAAACCAGCACCGCAATTCACTATGATCAGACAGTATCTAATCCATGTCTGTGAGAGTGATGGTGCTGGTGTGCAAGTATGTGTATTTGGAAGCCATGATGGAGTGACGAGAAAAAGCTCAACTGAATGTGTGTGTGTGTGTGTGTGTGCCAGAATGACATGACAGATTGATGAGGAGATGCTTGGACTCTTAGATTAAAGGGGCCTTGGTGCTGTCTGCATCAGGAATTTCTCATTACGTTTCTCCTTGAACCTGTCGGACTCCTGTTGCCCCTCAGCTCACTAAATCACGCTGGTAGAACTGCAGGTGCGATCGTGATCCTCCACTCTCATACTACACTTTTTCCACTAATCCCTTGCTCCTGCTTGCCTTCACCGTTCTTCCACACACACTATCCATACATTCCGACACGAGTAAGCGCCCTAAGGCACTTTCTCTCTTGAAAACCATGTACATGTGCACACACGATCACACCGAATCGTGGATTCTGATTGGTCAGAAAGTGCTGACTGATTTTCTATAGATTTTCTGACAGTGGTGCAATCTGCTGCAAATCACAGTGTTATATTAATGCTCTCGTTCTAATACTACAGGAACAACTTACGCAGACACTTGTATAGCGGATGCTGCACATAAACCTAGACAAAATGCTAGAAGAGGTTGATTAATCATTTACAGAAGGAGTCTCCAGTGTCAGCGCTTTAGAACTTCAGGACAGAGGGGTTTATGCTTTGTGATTCCTTGGTAAACATGACAAATTAGTCAAAATTAACTTCGAGAGAGAGAAACATGTTTCACGTTCCGCAACACTGAATATAAATATAAATGGATAAAATATATGGTTTTTATTAACTAGCAAATGGTTCGCATGGGTAAATTTCCGAGGAATGAAACACTTCAATGTTGGTGATTTTCCAACATTTTCTAACAGCACACCTTGTCCTAATGTTAGCAGCTTTCTAAAATATTTTGTAAAAGTTTCCTGTTCAAGGCTAAAACTTGTTGCAGTCTACTGAGAATTACAACTTTTCATCTTGAAATCAAGGGCATTTCTTTTGATTTTTTGGGGGAGAAAAAAAAAGCCCTAATATAAAGCTAATGCTTTTCTCCTCTCTTGCACAGTTGCTATAACAACACAGGGAGGAAGCAGAATCGGCAGCGTCAGGCGTGCCGCTTGCTTCGCTTTGTGCTGCACAATCGATGTTGCTCAGGGAAAATTCAAGGACAAATTCCAACTCGGCCCACAGCGTCAATAGAAACGCAGCACAAAGACGTGTTGCTCAAGTGCTCCTGCTACAGAGACACGCTCAGTACAGGGTCTGTTTGTGAATCACAGAGAGGTCTGAAGATGAATAAGGTGAACTGAAAGATGGGGACAAAGAAGAGAGCGATGGAAAGTAAGAGGAGGAGGAGGAGGAGAGTGAAGTGGCTTCTCTGAACCTTTCCGACAAAAGAATATAAAGATTTACAGGACTGTAAAAGATTTGCTGTACAGTGCATGCGTGTGTGTGAGATGTTAAACATCTGACATTATGTGGTTTAATTGTTTGAAACAAATTATGCTTACATATGAAACATCTGAATGCCTTTTCACATCAAAATGGATGGGATCGATTTGATTAATGGATCCCGAAATACTCCTAAAATTCAATGTACATCATTTTGTGTTCGTTATTCATGAAAATAGTAGAAAACACAGTAAGTCATACAACTGAAAATGTGTACGTGATTTATTTAAGACATGTAATGTCTCCAAGACCCTTTTTGCTATGGGGTTTAATTTATCACCTTATCAATTTATCATGTGATTTTCTCACATGGCGATTATTCTTTTCCACGTGATCACATGTTGCTCACGTGATGTGGCATGTTAAACTTGTCACTTTCATGTAATTTTTTTCTAGTAACATGTGCGGCCATTTTAATGACAGGAAGTCAGAAATCAGAACGGAAACGCTGTTATCTGTCCCACTGATTTTGCAACATTAAATTAAAACTGTGAAACAGTGAATCTGAAGATGTTAACAGCCAGAATAAAAAGCCAACCTTTGGACCAAAATGATCTCACATGTGATTCCTTTCCAGTTCTATTATAAAGCTCTTCACGCTCTCATTCAAACACAAGTTTCCTCTCAGCAGCCTTTGTAACTGAAGATTGTGTGATTGGGATCTGTTTTATTTGGTCAGTCATTTTTTAACACATCTAAAAAAGTGCAATAAATGGTTTGACATTTTAGAAATAAACCCTTTCGGAAAAACCACATCCATAGTCCCACGTGATTGTGTGAAAAGCCTGTGAACGTGCACTTCAAGTAAACACTTCATATTGAGTAAACGTGTTTAAAAAAAATCACCTGATTTAAAATAATCACAGGTGAAAACTAATCTTATGTAAAAACAAAAAATGGGGGGAAAAAAAAGAAAATTTGAAAGTAAAAAAGATATAAAAATATCCTGCATGCACGACGTGTGAAAGTAAATAAATATTTGAAAAAATATACATATTAAAGCTATATCAAATGGGAAAAAAAATACATGAAAATAAATGAACTTATATGTGAAATGTCTAAAACCTGCATGTGTAATTTTCATGTAAATCATGTTTGTGTGTTTTCTGTATGTGTCAATATAGACATCAGGAACAGCTCTGTTAGAACAGAACCAAATGCACATAAGAAAAAAAAACCCCAAAAAACAGAGGGGAAAATCAAGAAGAGAACAAGACAAGCCCGGCTCCAAGCTACTGCAACACTCACCATCTGTTACTTCCAGTTGCGCTTTGGCGAGGATGCTGCCAGCGACCGTCAGCGCCTGGCAGATGTAGTAGCCTCCGTCTGCTCGCTGCACGCCCGTGATGGTCAGAGCTCCGCTGGGTGAGACGGAGAAGCGGCTGTTGGGTTGTTGCGGCTGGTTGGGAAACAGCAGGTTCTGCACAAACAAACAATATGGAGGAAAGTGGAACAGTTAGCTGAGCTGAGATTCCTGTGGAGGTGCGGCTGATGGAAACTCTGCTGTGGACTTGCGCGGAATTACAATAAACTTTCCAGCTCTTTGCTGAATTTAAGCGTTTCGGGCCGTATTTACGGCGGAGGAGTTTAACCGAAATGAATGAGAACAAAATTATTCAGACCTGAAACGTGACTGTGACGTGACCGTTCTAACCACTGCACCACCATGCCATCCTGAGGGCTACAGTTTGTGGGTAAAATTCTGAATTAACTTAAATTTCAATTTAACAAATGAGGGCTCGGTCATCGTATCCTTCAAACTGCAGGCATATATACTTTACAGGCGATCATATCAAACGAGTAAAGGTGTGATGAAACAGCCTGAATCATGAACACATTACAATTTCATGATATTAAAATGGATAAATTGGTCTGCATTTTCTATCCCTTATTTATTATTGTTTTTTTTTTCACCCGAGTGCTTGTGTTTAAACCCGATGGTCTAGACTCTGTTTAAAACCTCGTCTACTCAGTAAAAATCTGACAACGTGGGATGTGTGTAGTTAAAACTCCACCTGATAAAAATAATAAAAGGAAAACTTCACCTCTACAGTCAGCTTAACTAAAAGAGAGAGGTGAGGTTGAGGTGATTCTATGCTAATTCAGATCGCCTAAACAGTTTTTGCTAATTAGCAGGATAATGAACAAGCTTTGCTAATGGGCCATCGTCCTACTTAATGCTTAGCATGCTCTCACCAATCTGCCCTTTTTATCCATTATTTTTATACATTCTTTCTTCTTTTTTTTTTGGTCCCCAAACCTGACTTTCAGAGGAACATTAGCTGTATTCATTTACACCTAATCACTTTAATGCCACAAATTATGAGTGTATGTTGTGTCTGTGTGTGTGTTTCTTTTTAATTAACCACTCTAGCCATGAACACATGATGGATGTCCAGCCCATTATCATCAGGTGTGAGTGAATGGGTTCTTTCTGCAGTAATTACTTAATTACTTCACGTCTTATTTAAGTCATGAACACGTGTACATACAGTGAGAGAGGGAAATTCTACAATTTACAGTATTAATTCAGAAAAAAAATGTTAAAACAGAAAGAAAAAGTGCAAAGCCACCATTATGTTCTGTTTAATAATGAGTGCACTGGGAGAATCTCCTGCCTGGGAAATGTCAGTAATGATCGCATTACAGGTACGTAATACAGGTACGTAAATAAGCATTGCTATAATAAGTTTAGGCCGGCACGGTGGTGAGGTGGTTAGCACTGTCGCCTCACAGCAAGAAGGTCCTGGGTTCAATCCCCGGGTCACCCAGGGTGCCTTTCTGTGTG
>JAQQZX010000003.1:2056182-2066538 GCA_030068355.1 Notoglanidium maculatum
GCAGTGTCTCTCTCGCAGTGTCTCTTTCTCAGTGTCCTTCTCGTAGTGTCTCTCTTATAATATCTCTCACAATGTCTTTCTTGCAGTGTCTCTCTTACAATGTCTCTCTCTCGCAGTGTCCTCCTCGCAGTGTCTCTCTCGCGGTGTGTCTCTCGCAGTGTGTCTCTCACAAGATCTCTCTCGCAGTGTCTCTCTCGCAATGTCTCTCACAAGATCCCTCTCACAGTGTCTCTCACAAGATCCCTCTCGCAGTGTCTCTCACATCTCTCTCGCAGTGTCTCTCACAATATCGCTCTCGCAGTGTCTCTCACAAGATCTCTCTCGCATTGTCTCTCTCACAATATCTCTCTTGTAGTATCTCTCCCGCAGTGTCTCTCTCGCAGTGTCTCTTTCTCAGTTTCCTTCTTGCAGTGTCTCTCCTACAATATCTCTCACAATGTCTTTCTTTAAGTGTCCCTCTTACAGTGTCTCTCTTGCAGTCTCTCTCTCGCAGTGTCTCTCTTACAATGTCTCTCCTGCAGTCTCTCTCTCTTGCAGTGTCTCTCTTGCAATGTCTCTCTCACTCTTTCTCACAGTGTCTCTCTTGCAGGGTCTCTCTCGCAGTGTCACTATCACGGTGTCTAACAGTGTCTCTCGCAGTGTCTCTCTCAAAGTGTCTCTCTTACAATGTCTCTCTCGCAGTGTCTCTCCCAAAGTGTCTCTCTTACAATGTCTCTCTTGCAGTCTCTCTCTCTCGCAGTGTCTCTCTTGCAATGTCTCTCTCACACTGTCTCTCACAGTGTCTCTTTCGAGGTCTCTATTGTAGTGTCTCTCTCGCAGTGTCTCTATCACGGTGTCTATCAGTGTCTCTCGAGTGTGCTCAACATCTCCGCAACATTAATCTTTTTTGCCGTTAAGTAATTAGCAGTAAATTGACCGCTGCAAACCTTAGCAACTCATGTTGAGTTATTCGTTTAAATACTCTCCTCCCCCAAATTTTGAACTGTGAAACGGAAACTCCTACCAATACATATGCATTAAAGTCATAACTGTGACCACGCCTTTTCATCGCTAACTTTTCATTGTGTGCCTTTACAAAAAGAAAGTTTGCAACGGCCCTAAATCTATAACATTAACCGTACAGTTAGCAGTTTTGAGAAAGTAAAGACCAGAAAGTTCTTTTACTCAGTAATTATGGAGTACTACAGAGCATCAAAATCTGTCCAACTACATCCGATTGTTGCGAAAATTGAAGACTATTTTAATTTTTTTAGACGAGACAAGACAAAACAAAACAACACATTCACACTGTTGTTTGGAATCACAAAAGGGTTAACACATTCAACATCATCAAGCACAGAACAAAGTGTTCAAACAGCACGGTGGGGTTTTTTTCCTTTTCTTTTCTTTCTTGTTCTAACTCACAACACAAGATGGTGGATCAATTATTCAGCAGTGACACACTACAGAGACGAAGAGCAGGCTTTCAGCTAAAACCTGATGCTTTCAATATTTATGAGGCATCTGCTCTGTGGTGTGTTTGTTAGATAGCGTGTGTGTGTGTGTGTGTGTGTGTGTGTGTGTGTACATGTGCAATGATGAGGGACCCAAGATATTCTTAATATCCCTGAAAAACAAGATACAAGCTTGATTTTAGATGAAGAAACAAGTAATGGTTATTTTTGTTTTAAAAATTCCAGGAAAACAGAAATGAAGAGAAAAGAAAGCGGTTACGAGAGATGGAGCAGGTGAAGTCCAACTTCATAATACTGACAACACTGACCTGAACCCTGGTTTGTGTTTGTGCGTGTGTGTGAAGAAAGTGTGCTTGAGAAGTTGACAGGTCTTGTATGTTGGCCTCCTACATTGCAAGAGAAAATAATTGGCACCTTGAGTGTGTATGCGATGCATGTGTATGCGTGTGAGTGTGTGTGTGTGTGTGTGAAGCTGGTCTGACACCTAGACAACAAACTGCCTGCGGTCTGTCTTTCAAAATCCCGTCTAACACCCAGTAAAAAGCAGAGGGAACGCCATACTCCGCGTTGAACGCTAACGTCCAGAGTCAGAAAAAACAAAAAAAACGAAAACAAAAGTTTACAATGCAGCCTGCTTTAGAAATAAAGTAAAACCTCCCGCTGCTTTATTTCACACTTTATAAACCCAAACAACAACATATGCCAGAACAACAATGAAACAACCACTGCGAGGCGATCAGCCGTTTCCTCCTCATAAATCACGCCGCTGTAATTTGCCTCCGTCAGCTCAAACTGTTTTTACAGGACTCGCTCGAGGCAGCGTTAGCAAATTTAAAGAGACTTAGGAGACTGCCGAGGCTGAAGTGTTAATAGTCTAATTAGGCTTTGAATAAGAACGACGTGCTCTTACTGTGAGGAAAATGCAGTGCTGACGGAGAAGACAACAGTGTTTAACTAACTACGTTTTTCACCCAAAAAGATCGTAGCGCTTCTCCTTTTTAAATTACATAACGTGTAAGTAGTTGATAAACAGTAAAGCTTTTTATTTTCTTAACATTCACACCATGACAGCATTTCCCACGATGTTTTATTCCTATTATGCCACACCAATCTGCCTTAACCTTTATTATTTATTAAAAGATAACGCGTCATTCTTTCTATCCGTGAAAAAAAATTCTCACGTAGCATCCGTTCCCTCACCAGCCTCTCTCTCTCTCTCTCTCTCTCTCTCTCTCTCTCTCTCGAGGTTATTAAGACTCATCTTGTCATGTTATCATGAAACCTTAAAACTCTTCTGTACTGTAAAGTTGCAGCTTCTCCTCTGACACTGGAGACTCCTTCCATAACGGTTACACATGTTTTAAACCAACCAGGTTACATCAAGAAAATCAAACATGGATCATAAATGTGTCTTGTTAAAGTGAATATAAGCCAAATCATGACCAGCTGAATGGAAAATCTTTTAAATAACAGTGTTTGGGACAAAATACCTCCACATTATTGGGAATAATAATGCTCATCTATACGAGTTAGTTAGCTGATACTAGCCAGGACGTCTCTACTGTGTAGGATTTTGAGGGTGTCTATTAGCAGAAATGGATTATATATTCCATAACATACTTAGGATATTTATAAGTATGTCCTCATTAGTGTATAATGACTTCTAAATATGAATCATTGTGTTTTTGTAAGCTTACAATGAGCCCGTTATATCTACATAGGGAGCGGGTTCACCTCTACGGAGCCGCCATGTTGCGCCGCTACAGTAGCCCAGAACGGACAAACCTCTAAAGAGCGAGCTTCACGTTTTACAGTTTTACACGGGGCAGTGTGAATCTGGAAGGAAGACAAAAGAGGAAAGAAAGACAAGAAAGAAGAAAGAAGAGGAATTGGTGTTTGCTGGTGCTGAATAACAAGTCTAAGAACCCAACTTTTGAAAAATGGAGGATCATACTTATTATTTAGCATGGAAAAAGCAAGGGAGTGCGAATGTAAGTATTTGGAAGTACACTGCGGACTCCTAATGGCCACCGTACGCTCTAATGCACGCTTGGATAGGGAGGGGTAAGGGAGGGGCATTCAGGGGTTACCTTTGGTGGACCTTTTTTTTTTTTTTCATCAGCACATAAGGCGGTCTGGGCAGAACTTTTTATTAAAAAAAAAAATCTTTTGTAAAAAAGATTTCCAAAAAAAAAAATTGTAAATCGGATAAATAAACAAACAAACAAACAAACAAATAAATAAATAAGTGACAGCTTGCTTGTGGTGTCTTTCCAGTTTTTTTCCTTCCCTTTTAAGGGATCTTTTGAAATATATTTATTTCATAAAAAATAGTTTATTTTCATCACTTTTTATTCATTATGAGAATATGCGCTTGCACAGCACTAACTACTTTTTAAAGTTGCTTTTTTCTCCCCATCGCTGGCGAGCTGCCACATTTTCGCTGGAGTCTTTTATCAGCCTACATTCCTTCACCAAGTCCGTTTCCTCATTTGACAGTAACTTTGAACAGCATCCAAAACATTTAAAGCTCAGTTTCATGAAAAAAGCAGCTACATGAGGTTTGATCATCACGGTTTTCACGCTGTTAGTTTAGAGAGAGAGAGAGCAATGCAGCACATTTGTGGAAAGTTCTCGAACGGATAAAATAAACAGAGACGGATCGAATGTCCTGGCTGACGGAGCTCGGGGCGAAATCGGAAATACGGAGAGGACTGATGACAGTGTAATGACACGGGAAAACCCGGAGGAGCTGGTAAGCACAGGCATGACCCTTTCTCACACACACTCTTATAATGCCCTCATGCATATCCTGTAGATCATATATACAGCTTTCCATTGTTGTGAAACATTTCTTTAACTTTCAAAGCAACAATCAAATACAGTTCAGGAGTTAATGAGGAATCAGCACAGTGCTCTGAGGCCTGCGGGGTACACGGTACACGAAGATCCAAAAGTCTGTGTGATTACTTAGTGTTAAATTATGATAAGTACCATAAGTAGACTTTTAACTAACATTAGTTTTAAGAAGAAAAACACATGAAATCTACATTAGAATTGAAGTAACAAGGTGATGAGTAGAAAAGCAAACTCGGCCAACTCAAATGTGTGGGTCTCTCATGTATCAGTCTTTTAGTAAAAATTGTATGTTAATATTTATGGAAGATAAACTGAAATTCCCCATCACATTTACAAAAGTTTCACTTTAACGCCAGTGAGCTGTGAATTCCCAAAGGTGCTCATGGCATGTTTACATTTAGCCACGCCCACCGAGCTCCAGAGAATTCTTAAAAAAAAAAAGAAAAGGCAACTAACTGGTGAAAGAGCACCTCTTAAGTGTGGCCTGTGCCAAACCTTCCAATAACGCAGCTCAGCCACTGCAGCTCCCATAGACACACCAACTCCTCCTCCTTTTTATAGGGCGCCATTACTTTTTTCCTAACTGAACGACTAATCTTACATCTTTAATTATAGATTTGTTTTGTATTGCTTGCTGACAAGTCATCAGTGTGAAAGGACTGAATTTCACATCAGTTTTTTAAATTCACGTGCGAAACTGAAATATGGCTATATGAATGGAGATTTGACGTGACGGCGTAATCCACAGAGAAAACTGCAGTAACTCAGTGGCGATTATGAGATTTCAACTTGACCAGTCATTAATGAATGCCCTTACACGTACATTTACACACACGTACGTTTTTCTGAACTAACTAGATTTTCTTGAGCACCTCATTACCAGCTTCTGCGAACGAGTCACGAATAAATTTCATCCGGCTTTAATCCTAACTTCAGACTAGAATATGCTGTTTAATTTATATTGATACTAAGCGGTCATTTTGCATTCTGTTCTCCTTTTCTACCTGTGCATGAGTTACTCCGGTATTTAAACCCTTTTCCCTGCGCTCCGGCCGGAGAAACTCGCTCGCAGCGGTTAGAGCTGACGACGTGACCGAGGGAGCACAATTATCTGAGCGGAACACACTGGAGCCCGAGGCGTCTAAACTGAGCTTTACGGACCGCTAAAACCAACAGGGAGCTGATAAAAAAGAAGAGAATAATGTTTATAATGTCTGACTAAAGTGACAAAAAGGAAGAAGAAGAAAAGAATAGAATCATTTTTAAGCTGAGAGAAAGAGACAAGCTGAGAATCCCAAAGAGAAAGACTCCAGAAGCTTTATGGGTCTTATCACACACTGCCCAGGGGCTTTGTAAGTGTGTGTGCGCGCTTGCGCGCGCGTGTGTGTGAGTGTGCCCTTTACATCCCTCCAGTACACTCATCTGGGGCTGATCGCTCCCCCTGACCCCGCGTCATCAGCATTCAGCCACCTGACCTACCCTGACCAACCTCTGTGTGTGTGTGTGTGTGTGTGTGTGTGTGTGTGTGTGTGTGTGTGATGATGATGGCTGGCAGTGTTGTGCTGAGTCCCTGATTTCATTCACTGCTCAGTGAAAACCTAACCAACCTCACACTCCTACCATTAATATCTCCATCCTGTGCTTCTAATACTGTGTGTGTGTGCGTGTGTGTGTGTGTGTGTGTGTGTGTGTGTGTGTGTTTACATACACACTTGTCAGGAAGCATCTGTCTGGTTTTCCATCTGCTTCTTACTCGACTCAGTCTTTAAAACCAGCCACATTTTTATTTTATTTTTATTTTATTGTATTGAAATACAATCATATGAAATTAAATATTCAGTAAAAATGTCTACATTTTAGTGTAAATATAAATTTATTAAATCAAACAAACAGAATAAGTTCCAGCAGGTGTCTTAGATTAACTTTTTACACTTTTAATTAAATATTTTAATAGTGCTGGCTGCTTAATTTAATAATTTAATGATCTTTTATATTGTTTTTTCCCCTATATATACATATAATACAAAATATTTCAAATAGACAGATAAGCAATATCTTTTATGTTTGAAAAATAATAATAATAATAATAATAATTATTATTATCCCCTTTTTTAATCCCCTTATTTTATATTTTCAGCTAGAATAGTTTTTAATATTGAAATTTAAATTAAGAATTAGAAATGTAAAGAAATGTAAATGCTCTTGTCCCAATCGCAGGACATCACCATGTGGAGCTCATCTTCCTGTAACATTCCCAGCCTCCATCGTATGTGCTGCGTGTAATGTTTGATTCCTTTCTGACCAACGTCTTCACACGTGTGATACATTAATGAGCTGTGCACAGATACGTGTGAATTATTATTATAGGAAACAGAAACAGCAGCGTGTTAACTTTTTTTTTTGCCACAAATGCATCATTTCTTCTTCTTTTGCGTCTATAATTGCGTAACCTGAAGGTCGACCACTTTCCCTGGCTGTCTGTCAAACGGCTTGTCTTTGAAGTCAGACATTCAGATAAGCTTCGAGAGCCAGAGACATGAAGAAGAAAAAAAAAACAGTGAAAGAGAGAGATACAGAATACCAGAATTAAAATCTCTTTAAAACGTCAAGAAAAGAAATAAAACAGTAAAGACAAAGCAGTCGTGCAGTCTCCACCGAGTCTCACGCTAATTATGAACAGCACAATAATGATTAATTAAATAATTAGATTGTCATTGTTTTCCCAAAACCTAATTAACTTCATGTGCTTTAGAGAAACTAGAAAGTGTGATGCCTTCATTAATGTCAGACTTAAAAAAATGAAGTATTCATTCAGAAATAATTAGTAAGTGTGTTCCAGCTGATAGGAAGGTTTTTTATATTTCACATAATAATAACAGAACATAAAAGGTAAATAAACACAATTTGCTGAAGGTAAAGACACGATCGTTATAACCTAGAATAATTTGTGCGGGAAATTTAAGTGAAACGTTTCTAATTTACCGGTTTATTATCTCAAGTTTGAATAAGCACACGTTTCTTAAAATTGTTATAAATGATTTTTTTTATAGTTTCATTTTATATACATTTGGATTTTGGAATGGAACACCCAAAGAAAGAGTGAAACTACATGTTTATTCTCCCTCTATGCTCTTAGGCTACACACTATGTAGTGAGCACATATAGTGAACAGGAAGCCATTACTGATTTGGAACAGTTATCCAGTTATTTCATTATAAATTACTCGGTTTTTAGTAAAACTATTAGGATGGCATGTAGTAATGACGGTGCAAAATGTAAACCTGGAAGCTAAAAAATTAAAATACAAAAAATATTAAAATAGAATAAATAAACGTAACCATTGATGTAAAGATCAACTAAAAAAATACCGCTGTGGATAAAAAGTGGTTCATGAACATTTATCGGTTCACGCATTATCGCTAGATTGCAATGTTCGTCTAGTTGTTTTATTTTTGTTTAAGAAAGCGACATTTTTTTTTTTTTTTTACCTCAAAGGAAAAAAAAACAACACATAGTGCAGCGGTAATGTGTTAATGTTCATGTGTTAATGTTCTGTATTATTTAAAATGAGAAATTTAGAGGCTTGTTAACCCTTTACGCCATCGATTATGGATTTGTACCTTTTGTATTAGTCGCAAATGGACTTTTTTTTTTAAAAAAAGGATCAGAATAAGTTTCTCCTGTCCTGTCAGAGACGTTAAAATCTGGCTAATAAAGGAGCAACACACAGAAGTGTAAGCGATGTCTCCTCTATAACACAGACCGAGGAAGTGGTTTGGGAAGCAGGAAGTGCAGGACGCTCCGATATGGCGAGATTCTTAGCAAAGCCGCCAGATTGAAGCCTCCATGTGAATAAACCGGTTCTTCTTCCAGCTTCCCAAAGCACGTCCTTTTCCACCTGCCTAGCACACGAGCTCAGTATAATCCGCTCTCCTGTAGTCACACCATGAACAAGGCGAGCGTGCACGGCGATCAGCTTCCTATTACCGTGAGGATCTCTATCTGCCGGAGAGATCCTGTAGAGCAGGGACAGCTTTATGAGCACCTTAAAGACGAGCTTAGTTTAAAGACACGCCTAGTCTTTAGGTCTTTAGTTCAAAGTAGCCTGAGGGCTCAGGAAATACCTGAACTCCTCTTAACCTGAGCCAAAAGCTCACCTGTGCTGCTCAGCTGCAGCTGCAGCACTCTGTATGCAGACACAGTTCACCTGTGAAGCTCACCTGTCCTCAGCTTGGAGCTCAGTATACCTGAGATGTGAAACAGGAGGTGTAAATAACACCTCGACGGAACATACTAAGGATTTTTACAGGAAACTGATGTGACGTTAACTTAATGTGACGTTTTTAGCAGGTTTGAGTGTCAGGGCTGACCCTGGATCAGATTTAATCCAATTCACTGGCTAATTTAGCGTCATGAACATGTGACACAACATGGATTAGTATTAGATCTGTATCAGATCAGACCTGTAGCGCTCGGAGTCTCTATGTGAAGCCAGTATTGTATTGTAAATATAAAAAGTGTGATTATAAAAACAATATTTACTTAAGAAAACAATATTTTGGGGGAAAAAACCCAATGGTGTGAAGGAGTCTACTGGAGATCATTAAATAATAAAACATGGCACTTATGTGATACCCAGGATGAGGATTTGGCAAATACTAGCAAACGGATATCAGAGGGAAAAAAAACAACTTGATCTGATCCTGTAACAAATTGAAATTGGATTTGGAAAAGAGATCTGATTTTATTTTATTTCTAGGATTGATGATTATTATACAGTATTTACTTTATTACATCTGTTATGCAGTGTACATGATTTCCTGTGTAAAAGAGTTAAAGTAAATGTGAAAAGCTGTGGTTTTGGGTAAGGCATGTTTTTAGCAATGCGCTTCACTTACTAAAGTACTTTAAACCTAAAACACTAAAATGAAAAACACCCGATGGATATCGCTATTGATTTCAGTAACAATGTGAGTATCAAAAAGAAATAAAGTGCTATTGTGCTACCTTTATAAATAACCAGAACTACTGAAAAGGAAAGAGGTGTGTTTTATTGTGTCACCTTCCACGTGGAACGTCCACGTCGTCTTTCCTCCAGCGGACAGATGGCTGAGGGTCTCCATGCACCTGACAGCGAAACTCCACCGCTTCGTCCTCCAGGACCACCTGGTTTATCGGCCTCCGCTGGAACGTGGGCCGTTCTACACACACACACACACACACACACACACACACACACACACACAGGTAAAGAGCTAAGGAATGGGAACCACTGTTCTGTGTCTAAACACACCACGTAATAATATTAATAGATTGAAATCTGATTATATCTCTAAACGATGCTTACCGAAAACAGTGACCTGAGCTGTCTCACTCTCTCTTTCTCCCACCATGTTGGTTCCCACACACACGTACATTCCAGCGTCATTCTTTCTCGCGTTTGAGATCATCAGCTTGCCTCCTCGAATCTGTAGGAACAAACCCGGTGATCATTGTAAAAAGGGGCGGAGTTAGAATGACCTGGTATCCAATCAAATCTGCTTCTCTCCCTTTAGAAAAACAGCGTGTGTCGGCGACAGTGACATTTTCCTAATATCATATGATTAGATTATGTGAATGCTGTTACTATAGAAACGCTAACGTATTAGTTCGAGTGCTTTAATATAAATAATAGACCTGTGAGTGGCAATACTGTTAGAGCTACTGTTAGAGAAAATTAATCAACACCTCCTGACCAATCAGAATTCAGAACACAATAATGCTCAGGTTTAATGAGTGATGTTACATTCTATCAATTATATGAAGTTAACACTCTGAGTTGTATTTTAGTCAGTATCTGAGTGACATTCATAATGAACAGCCTCAATATCCAGAGCGACATGAAAGGCGACTTTTAAGTCGGAAAAATGCAGCGATGGATGCAAAGTAAGCAGATTTTCGTTTGAATGTCAGGCCCCCTGTTGCGTCCGTGTGCCTACGTCATTCCTGAAGACAAAAATAGCAACTGGGAGAGAAGAGAAGAGAAGAGAAGAGAAGAGAAGAG
>JAQQZX010000003.1:2112981-2125481 GCA_030068355.1 Notoglanidium maculatum
TTACAATGTAGAAAAAAAAAAAGAAAGAAAAACCTATGAAAGAGAAGGTGTGTCCAAACTTTTGACTGGTAGTGTACGAAACTTAGTGTGTTTTGTGAGGAATGGATAAATAGTGAACACTGGTGACATTTTTTCCCAATCCAAGGAACTCCAAACAAAAGAGCATTCATCATTTCCAAAAAGTGCTGTTTTGTGCTTTGTTGCATTTGACATTTGTTTAAAATGTTTTGGATTTTTTATAAACAAAGTGGCATGTTGCAGTCTGGTCTTCCTAAAGCTAAATCTCTGCGCGAGCTTCATAATAATAACGTATTGCACACAATGCCAGCTTCAATTCAGTCAGCACTCCAATGACCCTCTCTGTGAAGTCCATGGGGAACAAGCCAAGCTCTGGTTGTGGGTTTTGAATGCCTTGAAGGCAAGACCAGCCTTTCTGCAAGACCACCATTCTGTCTCATTCACCCTCTTACTTGCTGTGGTGCCATAGCTGAAAATGTAACACTGTACATCGTGGGAGAGAACGAGAGAGAGAGACAGACAGAGAGAGACATGGAGTGGCTAGCATATGTGCGATCACATGTGTGCAATCATTAGCGGAGCATGTGAGCCAAAGCAAGCAGAGGACTCCGATTGAGCCTGATCAAAGTACTTCCTGCCGAGCGCTTAAAACAAAGACGTTATTGTGACTGTTTCTGAAGAACGAGAAAAGGAGTATGCAAATGACGTCTGAAAGAGGGAGAAAGAAAGGAAAAATGTTAGACTAGCATAGAAGGCATGGATATACTAAAACAAGTGGCAGAAATGAAAAGGTGAGAATCATGTATCTTATTCCTCATCAATTCTTTTTTCCCCAGCACATGATTTACCAAACACAACAGAATTAGTGGCAAGTAACAGCATTGTACGCATTCATTCATTCATTCTTCTGTTCAGAATCATTGTGGATCCAGAAACATTTTAGAGCAGTATGTAAAGAATAAAACACTCTACGTCATCCTGTTCTGGAAAAATAATCACCAGTGGTGAAGCAGAGTCACCGTTAACTCCACAAAGTTACAGCATGTGCAGAAGTGTTGTATTCCTCTATAGCACAGCAATTTTCCAACAATCACAATTTTTCTTAAAGGTCTACTGTGTAGGATTTTAAAGGTTTCCATTAGCATAAATGGAGGATATATTCCATAATACACTCATGTAATTCATAAGTATGTTGTCATTAGTGTATAATTAGCTGTAACTATAATTCGTTGTGTTTTCGTAAGCTTAGAACGAGCCCTTTATATCTACACAGGGAGCGGGTCCACCTCTACAGAGCTGCCATGTTGCGCTGCTACAGTAGCCCAGACCGGACAAACCTCTAGAGAGCGCCTTCCGCTTTTCGCATTTTTAAAAGCGGCAGCGTGAATCCGTAAGGAAGCACCGGAAGGACGACAAGAAGAAAAAAGGAAGTAGAAGAAGAAAGAAGAGGAATCTGTTTTCTGGGGCTGGATAACACGTTTGAGAAGCCAAATTGTGAAAAATTGAGGCTCATACTTATTATTTAGCACAGAAAAAGCAAGGGAGTGTGAATGTAAGTAGTTGGAAGTGCGCTACGGCCCCTGACGGCCACCGTACGCTCTAATACACACTTGTAAAAGGGAGGGGTAAGAGAGGGGGCTGAATGCTACACAGTGGAGCTTTAAAAAAAACAACACACCCGTTTATAGTTACACTGATTAGGCAAATTGAGATTGGGTACTAAAATTGAGCAGTGAGAAACATGAGCTAGTTTACTCGTAGTTAACTAGCTAGCTAAATTTGCTAAGTAAGGAAAAAACAGTTCATGTTGTGGCGATATAGGAAAAAAATCAGCAATGATGTGGAGTTACCACCCTGAATGTTTCTTGAAAGTGTTTCATGCCTCAATTTATCAATTATTACACATCATACTTTTTTGTTTTAACCGTTTAGTGTTTGGGAACGTCTGAGAAACACGTCACCACTAACAGCTATTAGCAACCATTCCCTTATCAGCCTGTCTTTTTATTCTCTGTTGAACTTAGTGACAAAAAATGTAACTTGTCATATTAGAGAGCAAATGCCAAGTGTGAAGTAATCGCTCTTAAAGGCTTTTCTGTCTATCCTGGGAATATTAGGAGGTGGGAATACACCTGGATGGGATGCAGGGCAATGACATTCACACTTAGAGGCAATGTCCTGGCATGTTTTTCTGAGGAAACTGGTGAACTTGGAGGAAAACCTCACAATCACAGAGAGAACATGAAGCAGAACACACCACACAGAGAGCAACCAGAGATCAGGACCAAACTTGGTTTTCCTGGTGAGGTATCAGCGCTCTGTTTTCAGAAACGTAAAATAAGTATTCATTAAACAGCAATAAACTTACAGTCCACTACAGTGAGGTTTCTGAGGACCCAGCTACCAAAAACCAGAAAAGCTTTACACGGCATGATGGTATGGCAAGACTTCATGATTTCACAGAAGTCTCTCTCTCTCTCTCTCTCTCTCTCTGTTTGTCATGTTGTGATGAGTTTCACAGAACATTATGGCAGTAGACAGTATAGGGCAGCTGAGAGCTCAAGGCCATGGCGGAAATTGACCACAGAGTAGAATTACAGGGCAGAACTCAACAGAAGTCACTCCACCTAGAACCCAACACCATCCTCTCCTCCATTTCTCCTCCTAGAGTGCCTGGTATCCATATGGAGCAACTATATGAAACCAGAGCACTAAATCAAGCAATTTATAAGAAACGTGCTGGAACTGTTAGGATAATACAACAAGAAAGAACAGAGTTCTCAGATCAGCATTTGTTTAACATCTGAACATGGAAAAGACAACCGACTCTATTTTATATCATGTTTCTTTCTCACTGCGTCCAGCCGAAAAAGACGAGAGCGTCACAAAGCCTTAATCGCTTTCAGCACAGCCTAATTTGTGAAAGGACAGAATGGTTTTCTTCTCCCCTACCGAGGAACATTTCACTCTCCTCCATTAACAGGCTCCAGCTGCCTCGTGTCCTTCCTGTGTAAATAGAAAGGGCCATCAAAGAGCATATTTTCTTTCTCCTCAGTCCATTTGCCTAATCCTGATGAGCCACTGGGGAAAGGAATATATTATGGGTGTGAAAATGCGCTCTCTGTGTTTTATTCTCTTTCTCAAGGACCAACTGTCCCAGAATAATGGGGACATTCTGCAGTTTTGCAGACCTAATTGTTGAGTGAGAAAGTTTGCATACCCTTAGGACATAATCAAGAAGACAAAGACATTTAATTTATAGCTACAAGATGTTAGGTTTCAAAGCTGTTCCAGCTTTGTCTTCATTAGAAACTCAAAAAAAAAAGTTAACATCCTAGTGTTACTTATAACTTCCACATGTCATAAAATTGATTGAGATTCTCTCCACAAAATATGAAGTTTAAGGGTGCTGATACTTTTGAAACAAGTGGTTTGGAGAAAAAATAAATAAATAAATAAATAAATCCATAGCATGCCTATGTATGTTTACAATATTACTTACTATACTTTTGGTTTGATTGACTATTTTATTATTTTGCAAAATAATTTAACACTTTTTAACTACTCATGATTAATGTTATAAAAAAAAGGGATGTTTATGCCTAACCCTTGCATATTCCTCTCTCATGTGTCCAATACAAATAAAGAGAGCCAATAATTCTGGAGGGCACAGTATGCTGCCAGCATTAGATGAAAGTGATGAAAAAAAAATCTTTTTTTTGTTTATTTTACCTTTTGTATTAGTCTTGATGAAGGATTTCTTAGAATTCTATTTTTTGGTGAAGATATCATAAAAACATTCAAAAACAAACCAAAAAAGACAAAACCTGAGGTGTGTTTTTCTGCAATAATTATGGAAGGCAAAGTATATTGCTTTCTTCAGCGATGGTTTTCACCCCTGCACCATTGGTTGAGGTGGGGGACGCTAACTTCTGCACTCGCATATACTGGGAAATAAGACAAAAATTATACTTTATCACTAAACCATTCTATTGTTTCTGATAGTACCGACTGTTCCATTTCTCACTTTTTGTCATTAAATTGTAAAAAGAAATGCAGACAAATGACACTTTTACAATATCAACTGCACCTAATTTACTGTATTCTGTTCAGTATTATTCAGTTCAATCAAAAATAAATAATCAAATCTGAAAGCATGGCCTTCTCAAGGCAGCACTTCCATTTAATTCTCAAAATATTCATGAAGAATGAAATTCATGAAGAATGAATAAAAAAGATGATTAAGTCTGTGAATGAGAAGTTTTATGGCCCCGTCAAGAATCCTTGGGAGTCAAATTGCAGATTTTATTGAAGACTTTCCAAGTCCTTGAGCATGTAAGCTGAAACAGCCAAACTGAAAGATCTCCATGACCTGGGGCAGACTGCGTCTACAGGAAGCTTCTTAACTATCAACCAAGTGTCACTTTGAGGCAGCTTGTCAAAACTAGACACTGATGTTACCTTGGCCTGTTAGCCTAAGGCATGGGAGGAGAGGAAGAGGAAGACATCTCCCACTATCACAGTACTGTCTTCTATCTTGGCTCTGAACCAGCATCTCAACATCAGTGAAGATTATGTCAGAGGTAAAAACGCTCAGGGCTTTACTGTTAAAAACTAATCAACAACAGGGTGGCGTGATGCAGCGGAGTTCTTTTGGCCACCCCAGATTTGATTATTTTTCTATAACAGTACATCCTGAAGTGTTTTATTCCTTTTATGCTTTAAGTCATACTTCTTCTCCACTTACAGTTCTATTTAATACTTCCTGTTATCGCTTACATTATATGAGCTATAAATAGTTGTCCCCTCACCAATCTGCCTTTTTTTTGTGCCTCTCATAGCTAATAAGACAAAATAAATGCATCTGGTCATGTTTCCAAGAAACCGCAACTCCTCTGGCCCTTGCAGCTGAACTACCATCAGAGCTGCTGTTGCAGAACATTAATCAGCACCTTCTGATCAATCAGATTTATGTGGTATAAATAGAGTAAAAGCTCACTGGAGACCTTTATAGAACTTTGGGAGTGTTCTTGAAGCCCACTGGGTCGACTCATGTCTTGTACAGTCTGAGATCATCAGGGCATGTCACCTACTGAATGATGGATCTTTTATTTCTTGCAATCAGTGATAAGATCCTTGAGAAAACATAGTGGCTGTATAAAAATAAAAGTAAACCCTAGCAAGCAGCAGACACAGCGACCAGTGCAGAAGATTTGCTTGCTCTCCAGCACCCTGGGCACTCCGGGGATTTTCTATTACTTTCAGGGGAAAGATCTTGGCACTTGCAATAAATATTCAGAAAGTTGGAAGGAATAGAGAAAGAATAAAACAGATAAAAAATAGAGACAACCACCTGGCTGGCTGCCAAGCCCTGTTATTCTTCTTTCTCTCTCAACCAAGCCCTTACACTCGGAGTGGGCAGACTGCCAGAGAAAGGGAGTTTCATCACTCTGCCTACGCTCCATCTCTCTTATACTTTTTTTTTTCGCTTTAGTTTTCTTTTCTTTCTCTCTCTGTTCGGCTGTTTCCAGTTCTACATTTCGTTATTTCCTCTTTTCCTACTCTATTTTTCATCCAGTTTTGCTATCTTGAAACATTTCAGACATCAGACTAGATAACAATTTATAAGGCACTCCCCAGAAAAAAGGATACATCTAGAACCTGTAAGCATTCTTCGGTTTGTCCTCTGAGGCAAGCCTTACCGGTTCTATTTTAAACAGAATTTACCCATCAGAAAGGGTTCCAAGTAGAACTCCTTCATGAACTTAAGAACCCGTAGGTATCAAAAGAAAACTTGAAGAACTTTCTCAAATAGCGTACGCTTGGCCAACAAACTGCAAGTGCAATTAGAAAACTCCTGAAGAACAAGATTTCAAATACATATGTCCCCAAGTCATATTTAAGAAGTCTCGAAATATGTGAATTGAAAATGAGAAGATCGCTTAAACACCAAAACACCTACCAAACCTTTTTCAAGTATAATCCAAGGAATCTATCAAGGAGCCTGGAAAGATGAAAGCACCAAACTGCATCTCAAAATCAAACTACTATCCTGATATGAACTCACACACGAGGACAAAGAAACGCATCCTCGAGCATCTCAGTGGGCCAGATGACAGGTAATTAGCCCATTCCATGCCACTCAGAAGGGCAGCAGGCCCAGACAAAGCCACACTCATAACAGCCTGGCAAACTGTTGGCACCCATTGGACATCCGTGGGCCTGTGCCATGAGGGAGCAGCCTGCTGATTATCTGTCCAGGATTTTGTGGGTTTGGCATGGTGGGGTGGAGTAAAAAGTGAGAATGGGAGAGAAAGGAAGAGACAAAGAAAAGACAAGTGAAGAGAATAGAGCAAAATCTGGCACTGGAAAACCAAGAATGGGTGTGTACAGTAGCCAGCATTTTTGCTTGGGGCAACAATCGTCATGTCTGGTGAAAGCTGGGAGCTAATATCACTCCATCTGAGCAGGTCTGACATGCGATGGCTGGCATCCCTGAGGCTGACAGGCTAATCATCCTCTTGCATGCATTTTGCTTATGCAGCCTCTGATTACAGAATTATCCACACGATTCTACATTAATCTCTTTGCGTCGGTCTGGAACAGAGAGCCTCAAGCACCACTGGCCAACACCGCTGTGGGAGGGAAAGGAGCAGAGGAAGGGATGCAGTTTCCCCTCTTCTCTCCTTTATGGAGGTGGAGAGAGCTGGGAAGCATTGGATGAAAAAACGGGTAGCAGGTGTGATGGAATCTAGCACTCATTGGATTATGCATGCTAGCAACAGCGATTCCCGGGGTGAAATGATGATAGATGCGCCAGTTCTGAGCCAGGAGGGATGCTGAAAAAAGGCAAGGACGAAAGGAATGAAATAGGAGCCTGAAGCAGATTTAGTGTCTTCTGCCTTAATTACAGAATAATCCATGTTTGCAGGGTCTGTTGAGGCTGTTCTACTAGAAGCTGTTCAAACTCTAAAAGAAAGTTGAGCAATGACTGCCAGTGCAAGCTGCAAACACGAAGATAAAGGACTGCTACAACTGCTGACGGACACTGTTGACAGTAACGTGTGAAGAAAGAGAACATAAAAGCACCAGATAGCTCTAAAACAGCCACCGGCAATGACATTTCAGCAGAGGCTAGCATTCAGAACTCCAGTACTAATTAGAACATGCAGGAACCAGGATGAATGGTGTGTTTTTTTCCCAGTGAACATTGGAAGTAACATGCATGAACATGGCATCTAACAGATTAGCCGAGGGCATCAAAGGAAGGGCCAGCCGCCTCTGGCAGTCATGCAGCCTAGCCCTATCCAGGAGCTGTCTGAATGGCCTGAACAAAACCTACACAATGGTTGTGTAATGGGAAGGGCTGAGTTTGCACTTCAAAAAGCCCCACAGGGAGATCAATATAGAGACTGATTCAGTTTGCCCCAAAATTTACAAGCTCATCAATACCATTGCTATGGCATGGTTTTCAGAACTGTCCAGGGATCGATTTTTGTTTGAAAGCTATTGGGCCGATATTATATGCCGTTTTTTTGTGGCCAGCAAGTGTGGTTCCTCAAGAAGGAGGAACAGATGGAGAGGAGGAATCTGGTTCTATATAAAGAGGTTTATAATGAAATAGTGACAATCGATAGCGATAGATGGGTATAGAGCCTTAGCCAGAGAAAGGGTGGGATGGGTAGAGAGAGAAGAGGATAAAAACAAATTTACTCTTCCCCCCACCAGGCTGTGTAATAACCTTTTAAATCATGTTTGACATTTTTAAGTTAGCCATAGTGGCAGTCCTGGGCAATATCAGAGACCTGATATTGAATGCCTTTTCTGCCTGTAATCTCATTGCTTTTGTTTGACAATCCTCTCGCTCTTGCTAGCCTCCCTCCCCACTAGGAAAACCCACCTCTGGGCTGGTCTTAATCCTCTAGAGTGCCCCCGACTAGTGCACCAACCCAGCCCCCATTCCCAATCGCCATTCCACCCTGACACTGGTTGCTAATGAGAACGCACTTCTAAAGGCAGGCTGCTGGCAAAGAGATGATACCAGAACGCCTTCTGGTGCCACATGGTTAAATACACAATGGCTTTATGAAGAGATAGCTAAGATATTGCAAAAAAGCTGAGGCCTTTGTGCAACGTAAACACAGGCGAGAGTGTAAAGTGTCTATAGACTCACACTGCCAGGTCTGGGCTGGAGGTAATTGGTGGGTGAGTACAGAGCAGATAGGAGATGTGGACAGAGTGTACAAAAGAATGTTTAGGCTAGAAGTATGCACAGAACTCAGGAAAAAAATATAGACTTGCTTTATCCTGGTCAAGGTCACAGTGGTTAATTACTATTGTTAATATTTTGGGAAACAGATCGGATTTATTTAGTTGGAAAATGCCAGGGGCAGTAGCTATCATAATAACTGCAGGAGTGGACAGTATAGGTTATGTGTGTGCTTCGACAAGTGAATCTTCATGAATGGGTGGGATTAGTCAAAATTGTCTTTGGGAGTGGTTGAGATTAGTCAAGACTGTCTTCATAAAAAGGTTTTATTTAAAGGATCGGCCAAGATTGCCTTTAACAGTGCGTAGGACTGGTAAGTGTCTCTGAAAGTGGGCGGAATTATTCTAGATCTCATCATCATTGATTGACTGATGTATAAATCAAATTGGGATTTCAATTCTGCATTTACCATCAACCTCCTTTAATGAATTACTGTTAATTGTTGCAGGGTGGAATGGTAAACCCATACAGAATGGAAAATCAGTAGTGTCAGGTTGTAATCACTGACTGTTTGAATAGACATCTCCTAATCTCAAAAAAAAAAAAAAAAAAAAAAATAGAGAATTGTCAAAACAGCTCATGGCACCCCACCCAGGAAGAGTGCTATAAAGGAGATGAATGGCTGGTGGGTCCCCTAAGGTGGTGGGGTGAGAGACTGGAGGCCCACACAACAGGCCTCCTTCATTAGTGCTGCACACTTGGAATCAAAATGAGCACTAATTACCTGAGAACGGCTCTGACCATACGGACTGAATATTACAACGAGAGAGGGACTGAGGAACTGTTATATTTCTGACACCATTTTAGCGATAGTCATTATAAAGAATATGTAAGCTAAGGGAGGACAAAAAAAATAGAAGAGTGCTGACTCAATGTGTTGCACATATGACAGCAGTCAGTGTTATCTAAATATTCTTCTCTCTTTCTCTCTTGTGGCTGGTACAGAGGTATCAGGCTTTAGAGACTGGGCTAATTGGCCCTCTAGGATCCTGTAGTGACTGAGGAAGTGGAGCTAGTATGACAACTCTATATGCATACCAAGATTATCACAAGCTCCTTTGAATCTTTCCATCTGTTAATATACAGCAGATTTAGCGCTACAATTAATTATGCCCACTCTTAGTAAGGGGATTTAATGCTAGTCAAAGTAATTTGTGTGCAATTATTAAAATATATCAACAGATATTCTCGGAGTAGCCAATACAGGACTTGTTGCAAATCAGTGTAAGCTCGTTAGTGCAGTAAGTACAACTATTAAAGTGGAAAGGAAAATTCTTTAATGTACCCAGGTTTTAAAAATGGCAATTGAACCCGAAGGCCTTTAATTCATTTACTTAACAAACAAACAAACAAATAAATGAATAATCCTTAACTTGAGTGTAACTGCAGTACAGAAACTGTAATGTCTAAAATAAACAAACACTGTAAAGGATAGTATAGTGTTAGTATAGCAATGCCGGGGATGTCTGTATCCTATGCCATCAAACATCACAGAAGACAGAATTCCTCAAGGAAGTAAAGTGTGTCAGCTGTGTGACCTGATGGCATGGACTCAAATTACACCTCAACCACTAATCCCTTACTGAGGATTAGCAAATATTTCAAGTATTTTTAAGGCACGTTTATGTTTGTGTGTGTGCGTGTCAGCCTGGATCAGACAGAAATCAACTTCCAAAAGTTACTAAGGAGCTGTTGCCCACATGGCAGACGTCCTGATATTCCCTATGAGCCTGCTGGCTGCATATGCTGTGTTCAATGAGATGAATCTCATCAGCGCTGCTGCTTTGTGTCTAAGTGCACGTTTCTCAACTTCTCAATTTCTTTATCTATTTATTCATCCATCCATCCATCCATCCACCCATCCGTCCGTCCATCCACCCACCCGTCCGTCCATCCATCCACCCACCCGTCCGTCCATCCGCCCACCCTTCCATCCATCCGCCTATTCATCCACCCATCCGTCCATCCACCCATCCGTCCATTCGTCCACCCATCTGTCCATCCACCCATCCGTCCATCCATCCACCCATTTGTCAATCCAGCTATCTATCAAACCATCTAGCTAGTCAATCTAATATCCGTCCATCCATCCATCCATCAACCCAACCAACTATCTAACAATAATCCATCCATCCATCCATCTCAATCTTTTACCAAAGTCTGTGTATTCATCTATCATCTATCTTATCTTTTAAGTGATCTAGCCAACTAAATATCAGTCCATCTATCCATCCATCCCATATTTATCCAGAATTTGGAATTAAAGATCACCCATTAATCATAAACCTCTCTCATTATCAATAACCAGCCATTAATACATTAAATCCAGTGGCATGAACTGAGTGAGTCCTGGCTTTATACTCACAGTGTGGAAATCTGGTAAACATCGCACACTGCAGCCCTCGGGAGAGGTATGTGAACATACAAACCACTAACTGAGCAACATGCCACACACACCACACACACACACACACACACACACACACACACACACACACACACACACAAACACACACACACACACACACACCTCCCCTTGGTGAAGATGGTGGTGGTGAGCATATTGTGATTAAAGAGAGCAGCACAGTGAGGGAAGCTCTAATGCCCCTGTTCAGCATCTCAAGTGGCCATGTGGCAGCCCTCTGGAGGGCCATTTAACTACCCTCACAGCCCCCAACACATACATGCATATATGTAAAATATAAATATAATATTTGACCGTAAAGAGTATGAACCATACATCCTGTATAAAAAAAGTCACATGAACTTCACAAGTCAGATTTTACACACACGATTCATTTCTTTGCAAATGTTAAAAGTAAATTCACGTGATTCATTTTGATTCACATGTGATTTGTATGTGATTCATGTGATTTATTTTGTGTTGTGTTAATTGTCCCATGATTAATTTTTATTCACATGATTTTTGGATATGATTTTTTGGACTCTTTGTCAATTGTTAATTTTTCACGATTTATTTTGTATTCACGTGATTTTTATGCATTCATTTTTAACCACATGTAATTTTTTTACACCGAATTCATTGATTTTAAAGTGTTTTCTTGCGTGATTGTTTTATTCACACCTGATTTACACGTGTTTATTTTCACATGTTTTCCCCCCACACACCTAATTTATTTATTCTCACATAATTAATTTTTTGAAATGTAGGAGTCATCACGTGATTTTTCGCACACTAATAATGAATTTTTACACGTGATCACATATTCACATGACATTATTTGCAATATATGCAATTTTCACACATTGTTTTTTTTGTTTGTTTGCTTTTTTTTTAATGTAAGGGATGCCCGCATAAAGCACCGCACCAAGACTGAGTCTTCTTGTTAAAGTTTTTTAAAACTGGTTTTTGAACAGGTCGATATTCGGGAGAAGTTGAGCGGGTGAGATGCAGGCCATGGCATTATCACGCAAGATGATCGCTGTAAAAATCAGAAGCATGGTGGCTAGAAGAGGTAAGATGTAATCTCTCTCTCATACATAATGTGGTGTGGGAGGCAGTTATGGACCCATTTGGAGGAAATGGGGCTGAAGGAGAGTCTGGGTGGTCTTGGGAGCAGAAGGGAGGGGTTAAAAAAAAGGCTCGGAAGAGAGCACATTTAGTATTCGTGAGTGTGTGTGAGTGTGTGTATGTGTGTGTCATTGTCCAGCAGATGGACCATTGTGTATGAGGGTTCTTCTAAAAGCAGTACATTTGTGCTCCTCCTTATCCCTCTCTCCTCCTGTCTTCTGTCTTTGTCACCTTTTCACCAAGAGGGAACAAGAAAAACATTTATTTCTCTGCCTTCCCTTCATGACAGGATGTTATACACATTCGTCCCGGAGGGGAGGGAGAGAAAGATAGAAAGACCGGGCCGTCAAAACAAGCCGGTGAGAAAACAAGCAGCAGACAACAGGAGTGATTAAAGGGAGGATGAATTCCTCCGTCCTCTCTCTGATTCAAACATCTTCCTCTTTCTGCACAGAGCCATCAGCCATCCACCGTTCCTTTCTCGTCCTTCATCTCCATGTCTCTATTATAGACCATCATCACTACACCTGGAAAACTAACAGTTACTGCACCATACAACACAATATAATCTCATCTACTGCAAACAAACGGCTTCATTCCGCATGCTGAAAATCAACCAGCGTTTATCAGAAAAACAGACATACAAACTACTGTAAATATAACAAGTATAAAAAACAAACT
>JAQQZX010000003.1:2142882-2154233 GCA_030068355.1 Notoglanidium maculatum
CACACTCTCTCCATCGCACTGCTGTTAGCCAAATTCAATATGAGCCAGAGCTCCAAGTCCTATCATCATTATTCTTCATTTCCACTGTAATCCACAAGAGTGTTGAGTACATTAGGGGCTCTCAACAAACCAGCAAACAAACTGGAGCCAAAAACAGGGCTGAGTAAATCCACTAAACAAAAGATCTATAATGAAGTTGGAGTATTCCTGTGAAGCCCTGGATCACACACAGTGTGGGCTCTGTGGCACCATGATTAGCATAGCTTGTTATTTTTTTTCCGTGCAGCTCCTGATAGACAACGACATGACAGGCCACGACCTAGCAAAAAATCCTCCACACACCCACAGACGAAACCCCAATTAGCGAAGATGGGAAACAATCACAAAGGTCGCGCAAATAAAGCATTTCCATTCATCTGTCAGAGAAAGACGATCGCTCTGCACACCAGATCCGGTGATGCTATTCTGACAGGCGAGATGGAGATTGGCTGTGTTTTAAACGCTGTACTGGTGGCCCAGTATACACTCTGAACTGCACACTACTTCACATCCTAGTATAAAGCATAGTATGCAGGTATGACAACTTCCATGTAGTCTGCTAGACCAGTATGTCAAAAATAAAAGCTGGCTATTGCTACTAGCGAACTCGCTTATGTATCATGTATAAATGCCATCTAGCTTAGCTAGCAAGCATGCCATTCAGCTACATTAGCTAGCTAGTTAGCGATGGGCTGGGCTATTTGTTCTGTTAAAGCATAAAAATACAAGAAAGCATAAAAAATACACCAAAATATGCAATTTATTTCTTATTTTTATTATGTTACATTTATATTCAGAGGTGGAGTCAAACGTAACTCCGCTGTCCGCTATGTTGTTTGAATGTTTTGGGAAGCTGGATGTCATCGTGTTGCATCATGGGATAAAGTGAGCTCTGGCTGTATACTGGAAATTTTCACCAGAGTAGTATATCATCCGGGTAACATGAATTTTTCATGTAGTGCTTACTATTTACTACTTTTCCATCAAGATCAGTGTAAGAGCAGTATCCAGGACAGTGTTTCAGGCACAGCCATTCCGAACCATAATGCAGGAGTTGAGACTGATACACATGTAGCATGGCAGATCTTGAACTCTTAATGGGCACTAAACGAAAATCAATCTTCTATCAGACACCCCGAAAGCCAATCACAGAGCATTATTTGTTTCTTTTAAACATCAGCCTGATTATATCAATGCACACAATGCCTATGGTTAATACCCCACACGATAGAGACCAGAGATAAAGAATAGAAAAAGAAGAGAGATAATTATACCCAACAAGGCAATGAGTTAAATTTGTATTGAAGAAATTAAAATGGGGCTTTTTCTCTTTTTTAAGGGAAATGGTGTCACTCATGGCATTCACACGCAGATAGGCTGTTAATTGAATGCAAATTTGGTTACAAAACCACAGAGAGATCAGAAAGATGTCTCCAGAGCCATTGGGGGTGGGTTGAGAGGAAGAAATAGATTTTGGACTGCAGTATCTTTGGCTTTCTGAAATTTAAGAGCCAACTTCTAGATGTACCTAGAATGTAAATACATCCGTAGTCTTTGAGTTCTTTCACATAATCGGTGTGTTTATGGTGTGTTCACAACCAAAGTGCGGTTCTGTCGACAGATGAGGACATCTTGGTGGTCTCGGTTGAGAAAGTGATTCGACTCGGAGTCGACTCACTTGCAGGTTGATTCAAGCATGACGTGTGTTTTGGGGAGCAGAATGTTTGTGTAGATCAATCAAAAAATAGAAACTAAGTGCTGGATACGATGTACAAAATGTTTTAACGCATCTAATTATATAATTAGTAAATCATTTATTTATAGCCATGTCCATGTTCTTAATGTTTGGCAATTTTTGTGAGATCTACGCACACCTTTATTTTTTTTAAGTTCAGGTTCACTCAACTTTTTCCATGGCTGTATTTCTAACCAATGGATGAAAGACTTTCATTAGCAGCTATACACATTCCTCAGCCTATGTTTTTTCTTTTTCTTTCTTTCTTTTTTTTTTTTGCTTTTTGGTTTGTTTAATTACATAAAGCGGACCAAAAAAAAACCCCCCAAACAAACCAAATTGCAAAAGATTTTACAAGTTTGTGCTGATTCAGACTCGGCAAATGGACTAATAGGTGTGAACATGACCTTTAAGGTCCAGTTATGTACCTTGATTAGGTCTACCCCAACCAATACACCTTTAAACCCTCGTTATTTCTCTAAAGGTCAGCAATATTCTTCAAAACAATGATTAAGGAAAGGATGTAAATGTATGTATTACCATAAAGTAAAGTACAGGTTTCTCTAAGAGTTCCTATCCTCAAGGAAGGATCATATCATTCCAGGTCTATAAAACTACCACTCTATTACATGATACAATTTCTTCACACAAATAGGTATCAATAACTTCTTACAATTATTCTGATGAACTAAATGGTGAGGGTGCTCCGTCTAATAGAAACCGACACGCGGGGTAAATTCCTGCCACCAGAGACATCCGCACAAATTAGCTGATAATTTAATTCTTTTTTTTTCATTAGGGACACAGTGGAGTAATAACTTGAAGACAGTTCCACCACCCCATTAATGTCTTAATTCCCCCTCCCATCCTGGGAAGCGTACAAGGCTGAGTGTGATGAGCATGTGTCTATCAACTGTTCAGTCCATACCATGTTCTGTAAAAAAATGTCATCGTATTCAGTCAAAAACCCTCGAATTAATATCTTTCCCAGATGCGTTGGCATTATAGAGCAACCCGTGCACCTGGAGAAACATTTGACTGCTGTTCCAACAACAGCTGTCCATTTACACATGGAAACGGCTTGATCTAATTATAGCCTAAACCTCGCTGTATTCAAGGAGCACCTGCGGATGTATGCAGCAGAGGATCCTGGGAGTTGGAGTCTGTGGATGTGTATTATCTTAGCATTGGCTGGAGTGCAAGTTTGTGATTGTACAGCTGTTGAGGATATTAGATCACCAGCTGCTAGCCATGACCCACCTCTGACAGCAGAGCATGCGACCACCTTCACGCTTACTGATCTGGGTAATTATCTGGGTGTCCAGCTGACCAACACACACACACACACACACACACACACATACACACAGACGGAGAGCATGCACAAATAATCACTTCCTACTCGCATTCTAAAAACAGCTGGAGTGACTCAAGACCCTGCTTCAATGAGTTGCTCCAGGAAGACATGAGTCTAATCTGCGCTTGCCTTCACCCTAAACACATTAAATATGTTTATACTGGAATATTTGTTAGCGATTTTTGTGCTAATGCGTTGGTGTTATTCCTGTCAGAAGTTAGCCAACATGTGCTGCTATGAGGTCACAGGAGGGCGCTGTTATTGCTAGCGCTATTATAATGCCGTTTAATTGTAGAAAAGGTTTCAGGTTTTGTTTTTAGTGCCTAAAAATGAAAGAGCAAGACCATCTTTCCTCACTCACCATTTTACACCAATGTACAACATGATATAAGTGAGAAATTCAACATAGTAATATTGGAGATGTTGCTGCAAATGCTGGACTCAAAGATCCAGAATGCAATGCAGCTATTCGATCTATCAGATGATGAGCATTTCGGTGTTGAAGGTGATATTACAAGCTTTGGAAGCCAATCTGTTTCAACATAGTGTCCAGATGAAGAGGTGAGACAGCTGGACAGTGTGAAGTACTAAAGTGCCGCTGCATCATTCTCATTAGGTAGAGATGAAAAAAGGGCTGAAGCTCATTAGCACCACTATCAGTTAGGCAGGAATGGCATTGTGGGTAATGAACGAAAATAAAAACATGCTAAGAAGTTTACACTGCGAAACTCCGAATTTCATTATAAAATAAATCTTTTTCTTTATGTAAATCTTTGGCTTGGCACTAGCTTAGAGAGACCATTATAGTGTTCAAACACAGTCCTGATTCAGCCACTTTCTCCCCTGCAGTGCATGTAAAATCCTCCACCCACACTAATCCACATGCCACAGCAGTGGAGCAGGGCACGTCCGATAGAAGGAGCCACTGTGGAGAGATGGAGATTGGCAAGTTGCAGACTTATACATGGAGGAATTAAACCTCTCCCCCTACCTACTTTTTTTCCTCTCATCCTTTGCTCTCTCTGGAATCCATCACTTTTCTCAGTGGGTGGAGAAATAAAGGCCCTGATGAACAGTAATTTCACAGCTGACATACTTTCCTCTGCTTTATTTGATAGCATTTATAAGTGTGAGGGAGCGAGTGAGCGAGCAAGTGAGAGAAAGAGAGAAAGTGTAGAGCTGTTTTTCACTCTCAGAAGAGGTGGAACATGTATTATATCTGATAGCACTGAATCAGGAGCACGATCAGAAAGAGCCCAGCATGGGTAAGGATGAAATGTCTGGCTGAGAGTGCAGCAAATGGAAAGGGGACAATATCAGCAAAGTGTTGACTTAGATAACCGAGATGTCAATTATAGGACAGTATAAGTCTTTGGGTTCTGTAACGGCGAATTTTCAAGTTCCTGTGTTCATTTTGTCTTTGAACGTAAGCTGGAAAAACTCTCAGGACAATACTGGGTAAAAATATAAATTCCCTCTTTTCAAAGTGTTAACAGGGAAAACTAACAATAGCAGCAACAATGGAGGATCTTTGATGTCCAAGTTCTCTGTGCATTTAATTTCCTGCGATGAGGCACAAAGCAGCAACCAAACAGAACTCTCTGAGTTTTTCATAATTCCTCAAATTTTGGGAATGCTACATTCATTCATTCATTCATCTTCAACTGCTTAACTGCTTAATCCTGACCTTTTTCTTGCATGAATGATGCAGAGCACCATGCACACACCTTCATACACTCATTTGCACCAATTTACCATTCCATAGTCCACCTAATGGGATTTTTTTTAGAGAAGAGCCAGAGAACCTAGAGGAAACCTGAGAGCGTTAGAGCCTGAGAGAAAAGCAAATCTGTCTAGCTCGTGCTTTTCCAAAACTTTTAACAAATTTGAACAATAACATTTAGCCAATCGCATCGAGTACCCTTGGTACCAAGGTGAGGACAGTAAACAAATTCTGCATGTGATCTTATCTATGGTTTGGATGGATTTGCAATGGAAGCAATGAGGAATCAGGCGATCATGGATATGATGCTGTACCACACTTTGTGGTGGAAAAGCACTCTTGGTACCTTACCAATAATCCTATAGCAATGGCATAAGTGCAGTTTCACGGAAATCATATTTAGACATGTTCTATTTTTAATGCAAAAACAGCACTTGTCCATTTATATCCTACTGCTATCCATTAAAGATGACATTTCCACTGTGGTAACATCTGGACACAGTTCCTGAGGCATATTTGTCTTCAAACTGGAAATGCTCCCTTGCATTTTGTGTGAATCAAAAGACCCCGAGTGCCAACATCTGTCTGCCTGCGTGCTCTTCCTAAGTCATTGCCAGATGACCTCAACTGTGGTTACCACCACTGGCCCAGAGGGGCTGCGTCAGCACCGCTGGGGTGGATGCTGATATGAGAGCAAGGAACAACGGCAAAGGAAACAGTCACATAATGGCCTGGATTAATGATGAAAAATTTGATGTCGCCCAGTGAGCTTTGTGACATTCATCACCGTCTGCCAATTGGCCAGGTACTGGACTCTTCATGACCCAGGAGACCAGACAGCTGTGTGGCCACTGCTGCTCGTTGCGAGCTGTCCAGTCGCACCACACCAGCAGCAGCCAGGGAGTTTGGTCCCGCTCCCAGAATAGCAAGGATACAGTTACAGTAGCTGGGCTCACACCGCCGTTTCTGCTTCTACTTTTGTCAACCTGCCTGGTCAAGAACAGTCTTTATCCAACAATCCAAAAACAACATCTACTCTTGCCTTTTTTGTCGTCTCTTCAAGCAATAAAGCTTGGACAAAAAAGAAGACGTCTGGAGTTTTGGAAAGCAGTCTCTTGTCTGGCAGGCTTACAGTTTACAAGTCTAAGACTGACACAACATGCATGAGGGATGAGGTTTGGGGGAAAACGTTGCTAGTTCTTTAGCCAGACAGTCTTTCCTGAATGCACATGTCTGAGAATGGCGCTCCCATTTTCCCAGCCCTGTATAAATTGAGGTGCTACAATACCCCCTCTGCAATCTCGTCCCACAGAATAGAAGTGCTTTTTAGACCAACTGACGTGTCCCCAAACTGCAGGGGCCTCCTGCTGCTCCACCCGCAGAGTGACAGGACTATTAAAGGGGCGTCTGAGTGGAAACAGAGGCTGGAGAAATACACAGCCACACCGATTTAAGTGCTGTCCCAATTACCTTCTAGCACCAGACGAGAGACGCTCGGATGCCTCGAAGAGCCACATAAAACATAACAGTTTGGAAGAAGACCTAGGAATACATTTCGTTAATAAAACCAGGATTATTTCCTTGCCAAATGTACACACCACACACTGATCTCAGGTTGACATAAAAACACAATGGTTTGGACCAAGGAAGTTAAATTCAATTTCCTTGGTTTAACCCATTATCTCTTCTATTGATTAGCAACAATAACCAGCTCTGAAAAGTAGAACAGGACTAAGGAAAAAGAAGAGTTAACAGAAACTGGTACATTGATTAGTTTTCTTTTATCTCTGCTAAGAACATGCATGTCCCTTAATTATCTTCAAGTTCCATCGGATTTCCTTTTTGTCAACATGTCTGTACGTCTCTACTCTGGGTGATACATATAAGGATTTGGAATAAATCGTTGAAACGCACTAAAGGCCAACACTGATGTGTTCCTTTAGATATGGGACTGACTTACACCAAACACAGCACATGTAAGACGTGCTACATGTGGGCAAACGCTGCATGATGCTTCTAGTGTGAATTCTAAAAAGTGCGCAAATCTTACGTAGCAAAGGCATCTGTATTTGAGTTTGTCACCTGCAGACTAGAGCAAAGCCACAATCAGATCACAGTGGGCAGCAAGGGAAACTCCTTCTGTACCATTCCTCCTTTAGCATGCATGAGAGCACACGGCTTTCATTCACATCACCTCCCAGTGACCCCAGTGATGGGACTGCCTGCCTGCCAAGCTGCATGGCAATCCCAATGACTGGCAATAAAATGGCTCCAAAGGCCTCATTTACCTTCTGTTTGTGTTAATATGATTTGCTGGGCTTAGCTCCATGAGGTTGTTCCTGAATGCCGCTGCCATTCTAGGCCATGATAATACAGATAATACAGCTCAGTGTGGGAAAGTGCAAAGAGAGAAACTTGTCCCATCCATGCTCTATTGTTGAGCTGTTTTGCAAGGGTCTTTTTCTGAAACTCTGGCTATTTGACACATTTACATTTGACGCCAGAGTTTGATACATTTCGTACATTTCGTGAAAACCTTCGAATCAATCCTGAATTCTCTTGAAAAATGCGTTCTGGGGTTCAATGCCAAACCAAAGGTATCCGCTTTCTGTGATGGAACGTGAGAACTTGTAATAACTAGATAACTTGGTATAACTTGTCACGTTGCTTCCAGTTTTGCGACAGCAGGAAAAGGGTTGTTATGGTCAGAGGAGGACAGTATGGAACGTCTGGAGATTATGGAACGTCTTACTGATATATAAAATCATAGTTTCATAGGACTTGACCTCTGTAATTATCACACTTTTCTGGCATGAGAACTTGTAGTAAGAGCATTCCAAAAAATGCACATCTCATGCTGGCTTGCATGGCTAAAAATAATCGTATACAAGAACAATTTCTCATTTGCTGGTATTCCTGGCAAAAAGAACTTAAAATAATCATCAAACACAACCTATTTCCTATCATTTTGCAAACCGGTGTACGGAAAACTGACATAGCGAACTGTGCAATCAATCCACAGTTTGGAAACCAAATTTATAAGCCCCGCCCCCAAACAAGCCCGAGTGCATAGTAAAGAATAAAAAGCATTCTTAAGCTTGCCTGAAAATGACTCCACTATGCTTTGGAAGACATCCGGACAGTCGGTTACCATCAATCGCAGCGCATAGTGTGGCTGACGTACAAGGGAGGTGTGGGCCCAGGAATGTGTAGCATAAGCAGATATCGAGCTTGGTATTGTGGGAGGGTGGGGGAGTGAGGGGGCAATTAGGACTGTGGCACTGAAAGAAGTGCAGGTGTGTGGACGGGTGATAAGAACAGTGCAGTAGCCATTACTCACCCCCTACTTCCCAAGCTACTCATCTCTCCCATCCAGAGTGCAACTGCAAATAGCCTTCCTGCCAACCACAGTGCATATCTGGCACTTTGAGAAAAAAAACCCCGTTTCTCTCCCCCTCTACATGGCAGGCTTGCAGAAGTGAGGAGGACACGGCTAGCAGGGGAATGTGTGTTCATCATATCCTGTGAAGAAAAATCTTGCGCTTGCAATTTCGACGAGAAGTCGTTTAGAATAACGGCGGGGGCTCTGCAGGCTGGCCCATCAGAAAAGCAATTAGGATTAATTAAGTGTTGGTGGTGGCACTTTGCAATATGGATTGCACCTTTTATTATGGCTAACGGCTCACTGTAATGCGGTGTATGCCATCATTATTTTGGTGTGTGCTTATTTGCAAAAAGATAGGTAAGATGAAAGAGCGGTTTAGAGCGAAGCTGGGAGGGAACCAGCAAAACGGAAAGAAACTCTATCTGGAAGTTAGAAAAAAAAAATTAAAAAAAATCCAGAATCGATAGAAGTGGAATCTTCACCAATACATACTGCTTAAAATGTCTAAAGGTCAGGATGACACGATGGAGAAACCCACAAGAAGACAGAGAGAGTTAAGCTCCACAAGGCTGGCATCAGGTGTCGTGCTGGATGAGAGAGCAGTCCTGAGACTGCACCTACGGACATCGTCAGCATTTTTTTCCCTACCCTTAGGCTGCAGATGCTCTTCCCCACCTGTGCATGTGTATACGTGTGCAAGTCTGAATGAGTATGTGTGTGTATGCACATGGATTTGCAGGTCCAGACACATCATTTTGGAAGGTGCTGTTAAGGTCATGAGGGGACACTGAGGAAAAGGGCATTCCTCTGGGATGACACATACAGTGTCATGTGTGACATTTATCCCTGTCGCTGTCAAAACTAAGTGTGAGTTTGTGTGTGTGTGTTTTCTTTTGATCACTTGCCCTCACTTAACCTTTTCATCCTTAGTGTACACAATTTTTTTTTTTTTGTACTGAAGACAGATTTTATACCTTGGAAATCAGCTGCATCATGAAACAACTGCATAAATGTCAGGAATATTGCTATATATATATATTTGTTTTATAGAAACAATAATTTCTATCATTTTGGTGGTCTGAGATTTTAAGGTTAAAATGTCCATTTAATGTCAATCTATTTACTTTTTAATAGGAGCAATATTTTAAAAACTACATTTGACATGCAAATTTAAGTAAAAGGATATGTTTTAAAATAATTGAACCCTTCCAAAACCTTTCCTTCCAAATTCTTTCTGAACATTTTCTTGCCAAGCCATTGTGTACTTTTCCTTCCCAAACCTTTCCAAAACTTCTCTTCACAAACCATTCCTAACCTTACATGCATTCAGCTTATAAAAGATTGCACCACAGTCCTACTACAGGATGATTTAATTGTGTGATTAAAACCATGAAATCGGCAGAAGGAAAGAAGAACCATTTCCAAGTTGGACTAAAATAAATCTCGAAGCAATTTCTGCTCTGCTTTTAACTTTCCTCTTACTGGTCCAACCCCAGAGCTGCTGAGCTCAGCCAATTCTCCCCAGTTTTAACTGGCTTTACCCGAACATGGCTTTCCTCCCCTCTCTCTCTCTCTCTCTCTCTCCCTCTCTCTCCCTCTCTCTCTCTCTCTCTCTCTCTCATGCCCTTTGGCTTACTGACAGAGCATGCTAAATGTTGGCAAGTCCTTTCCAAGCATTGCATTTTCAATCCCAACCTCCAGAACATGAGCGCTAGTTGAAGCGACTGCAGAGTTTTACTGGATTGCCAGTTTCACTGCCTAGCCTGAACCTGAATTAAAATTGAAAGCCTTTTTCAGATTTGATGTGACTTGTACATCCAACTGGAGAAGTCTTATCGAGACTAAACAGGTGGATGCGCACATTTCATTTCCAACCCCAATTAATGCACCAATCCTGAGTATAACAGGCTCCAGCGCTCGGCCCCGGACCAAACCAAGACCACACGGACTGAGAAACAGTTCGGCTCATCACCGCAGGGTGCTCAGTTCGGTTTTCTTTGTTACCTGCTTGGCACCAGAGTCCATTTAATTAGTGGAGGCCAATCTAACATTTTTTTGGAGATTAGGATGGGGAAGACACGGTGGGAAAGATAGCACAATCCAATGAGATGAGTCAAAGCCTGCCATGCAAACAAATAAATGAGAGCATTAGCATAATACCAGTCATGGCTAGAAAGAGAGAGAGAGTGAGAGAGAGGGAGAGAGAGAGGGAGAGAGAGAGACAAAGCGAGAGAACCAGCTAATCTACAATTCCTCAAAACCAGGGAGACAGAGACAGAGGGATGTCTTCATCGACTTGAGCAGACAGTGCAGTAATTAGAGGATAAGTCTCTCTTATCAGCTCTCTGCTGCTGTCAATACCCGCTTCACTCAAAATGACTACAGACCCCCAAACCCACCCCCAAACACTACACACACACACGATAAAGAAAGGGAATTAACCCTTACCTCAATCCCTTCATTGTGGAGATGACCAATGAGTCCTTTCCTTATTGCTTCAGAAACTTTCCTTGCTGTTATCCTTTCCATTCCTTTCCTTTCCGTTCTATTTGCACATCATTCTAACTTTATCCTTTCCTTTCCACACCAAACATTTCTGAACCTTTCTCTTTCAAACCCTTCATTCCTCATGTAAACCTGTGGATTCCAAACCTTTCCATACCTGTCCTTCTCAAACCTCCCTAAACTCTTCTTTCCTGATCTGAACCAAAACATTCCAAACTGTAACACAGCATGATATTTCCAGATTTTTCAATGCCTTTTGAAACAAAGTGAACCAAAGGTAAACCAAGCTGAAATTGTTTTAATTGGTCAATATTTAGCACTTCAGGGGGATGATGGAGACAGTGGGGATGATGATAATGATGGTTCTGGTGATAATGGTGGTTATGGTGATACTGGGAATGATGGTAGTGAAGGTGATGACAATGGTGCTGGTGTTTATGCTGGTGATGATGGTGGTGCTGGTGGTTATGCTGTTGATGATGTTGGCAATGATTGTGGCGATGCTGGTGGTGATGCTGGTGGTGATGGTTGTGATGCTGGTGGTGATGCTGGTGGTGATGCTGGTGGTGATGCTGGTGGTGGTTGTGATGCTGGTGGTGATGCTGGT